>VDFB02105785.1:481187406-481268680 GCA_007258455.2 Sequoia sempervirens | reverse complement strand
TTGGGTCTTCTTTTTATAAACTAGTTTAAAACCCTCAATTCAAGGGTTTTGAGAGTCTAAAAGGTGGTAAACAACCATTCCACTAATGGAGGCTTGGTAGATTGGTGGAATCAGTTAAATTAAGTTGTTTTTCAATTTAATGTGTTTTTAGACTCAGGGGAAGTCATTTTGCACAAGTTTCTTTGTTGTCCTTAGTGATTTTCATTGATTTTTGGGTTTAAGGATGATGGCTACAAGTAGGGTTTTGTTGAAATTGAAGTGTTTAAAGATGGGAATCAGTTTATTTACCATGTGCAAGCATATTCTAGGGTGTTTGGAGGATGGGTATGAACACTTTCAATAAACACTCATCATTTTGAACATTGTTAAGCCTATAATAGGGGTTTGTGTTTTGTGGCCTTTTGAAGGGTTTAAGTGATCAAAATTTTGTTTATTCTTGAGTTTTATGACCTGATAAAAGATTTCCATGGTTATTTGGGATTGGGGAGTGCATCTAATGGTACATGCTTTGTAGTTTTGGCCTATTTGGAGCCTATTTTTGTAGTACATTCATTTTTAAGGGTATACATTTCAAAACAACTCCATCTAATTTTTTGATATGTTAAACTATGCAATAATAGGTTCTTGGAAATGCAATAATAGGTTCTTGGAAATGCAATAATAGGTTCTTGGAGACTCAAATTGCTTTAGGATATATACCTGATTTCATCAATATGGACTACTACAAGAAATTTGGTCTTTGGGTGCAAGCTATTGGAAAACTAATAGAATAGTGTTTTAAGAGAGTGTTTTTTGCTTTTTTTTGTCAAAATAATGATGTTAAAGGTGTTTTAGGGTCTATTGTGAGTTTGGAAACCTGATTGGGTGTTTTGGTGTATTGATCACCTCTTGGAATCAAGTGTCAATGAAGGGAGTTTTGTTAAATGTTAAAGTGATCTTCTCAATTTTGTGGTTTGGGTTTTTGAAGTCAGTAGATGATCTACATCATGATTACATTGTTGAGAATGGACAAAAAAGAATGTCATTTATTGAAAATGATGGGATTGTTGGAAGAAGATATGATCCATGTAATGAAAGTAGTGTAAAACAGTTGTGCATATTGTATAAGTTGCCATACTTTAAGGATATAACCATTAGGCATACTATTGACTTTATGCATACTGAGAAAAATATAGCTTATGCTATTATAGAAACTATTTTTGTTGCTTTTGATACTATTTCATCATGTGAGGACTTTCGAGAAATCAAGATTTGTCAAAATATTTGGGTTGAAAAATATGATAATAAAAAATATAGAAAATCTAGTGCTCCTCATGTCTAGACAAAGGAATAGCATGCACAATTCTTATAGTTGATGTCTTAGACTCGCTTTCCCATTGAATATGTAAGTAGTGACCTCAAAAGCCAAATTGACATTAATAGCTTAAGAGGCCTCAAGACCATGATTATCATGTCATAATCGAGAATATTTTACGTAATGTGGTAAATATATCAAGTTTGGAAAAGGGGCCAAGATTGGAAACTATAAGGTTGGGCCTAATATTAAAGAGAATGATTTTACATGTATTAGATCCTTCGAAATTTGATAGTTTGAGGGAGGAGGTTGTTGAAGTCCTTTATCTATTGGAATAAAAATTTCCTCCAACAATCTTTAACATTTCTATGCATCTTTTGACACATATAGAATATGAACTAGAGCATTGTGGCCCAATAAGAACGAGATGGATGTATCCTATAGAACGATATATGAAGGTTTTGAAAAAAATTGTCCATACTAGGGCAAAACCAAAAGGTAGCATGTTTGAGGGATATTTAATTAAAGAGGCGATGGGATTTTGCACAGAATATATGAAGGACTTTTAAATGTCAATTGACATGTATGGGATGATAACGAAGATGAGAAAGTTGCAGGTGAAGTATTAGAAGTAAATTGATGTCGCTTCAAGCTATCATATCAAGAAAGAAGTGCAGCCTTTATTCTTCAAAACACATCTTCATTTGATAAGTGGCACTAGTAAAAAAAATTACACAATAATTTATTTACTCAATTGCATTTACACATTTATATTATTAATCTTACTATTTGTACACCATTATTCTATGTAGAAAATATGAAGAAGCAAATCAAACTTGGATGCAACATCAACCTCAAAAGCATAGACGTCATGATTTGATTAGAGGTGATTCTTTTCCAAAATTTGAAGAATGGATTGCTAATGCAAATCAGTGATGCAAAAGAAGGTCAAGATATAACAACAGAGGAAAGTGAGCTTTCACAACCTCCACATTTATGGACTATGCGTTTTAGTGGAATGTGGGCCTATGGTAGTCATTTAAGAGTGGAAGAAAAAGAAAAAGGAAAGAAAAATTGTGATTGTGTTGTTAGTGCTGAATTTCTTCATGAAATTGAGAAGAAATTTTATGTTGGATTCATCCAAGAAATTATTCAAGTGGATTTTGGTGAAAACAGTCCTATATTATTAAAAATGTAAGCAGATCTGACCATCCACAATATAATTTGATGAGTATGTATTTGTACGTGCAAATACACAATAATTTTTAACAGAGAAAGATGAGCCATATGTTTTCCCTCTTCAAATTAACCAATGATTTCTAATTGGTGATGTAAGAAGCCCATGTTGGTCACATGTCATTCAAACAGAGTCTCATTTGAAACAAAAATTCATGGAAGTTGTTGATGTAATGCCTAATGGGAAATATGTTAATTTACAGGAAACATTCAAAGAAGTGGATGAAGACAATGAGGGACTGTTTGAAGAAGAGATTTTGATTACCAATGAAGAAATTGGGAGAGAGAATGTATTTCATGTCACAAATGAGGATGAGGAAGAAAATCAAGTAGATGCAGACAAGAGTGATCAAGATTCTGATCTTGTTGGCAATGCAAATGATTATTGATGAGCCCCATTTTATGACCTTTTATTTAAGACTTTTATGTTGTTTTAAGACTATTTTATGTTTTAAGGACATGGACGTTCAGACTAATACATGTTTTAAAGCGTTAATGTTGAACAAAGTTGCTATATGAATGCAATATGAATATGTTTTCATATAAAAATGGGGATGCAATATGAATATGTTTTCATATAGGAATGCAATATGAATATGTTTTCATATATAAATGTTGTATGCAATATGGATATGTTTTCATATATAAACGAGGATGCAATATGAATATGAATATGAATGCAATATAAATATGTACACCATCATTGCTTTACTTTGACAATGATCTTTCCTTGATAGCTCCTCTAGATCATTCCTTCCACTTTCATGATATGATTTTATAACAATCCTTGACCACTATACTTTGACTCAATACTATGATTGTTCTAATGCTTGTACTATTCTGATGCATTTGTATTACAACAAAACCTTCACTCATTACGTATGTGATGTAGAGGTAGGGGTTGTTCAAAGTTCTCAATCTATTAGGACACTAGTTTTGTACTCGATCACTTAGACACCCTTGAGACACTACTTGGGTTTTGTGGCTTGGAGCTTATTTAGATTTTGGACCAACATCTTAGGTTATTGTTCACATACATGTTTAGGAAGTGATGTCACAAAAAAATACCTTTGGAGACCAACTTCAATGTCATATGCTCATCCTTTGTATTTAGGACTACTCATTGATTGGTCAAAATCTCTCTATTTCTTCCACTATCATTTCACATCACTATTTTTTATTGTCCCTCAATGCCATTCTTCATTGTCTTGATAGTGTTGTATATCCTCGTGGTCACAATCATGACTATGACTATTGCAAATCATTATTTCACATACATTTATGCATCATTGTGTATACACCATCAAAGTTATTGCTTTTACATTACCACCTTTTGTATTCACTTTCTCCTTGGCACTATTTACTACTTTCATATATTTTCTTTATCATTGTCATTGTTCTAGAATCCTTTATAAAAGCCATAATTAAAGCATTGTTAAACATTGTTTCTATATTTTCTTTTACATTTTTTTACTAAAATAGCATTGTCTTCCCTACATATGCCATTATATTTATCCCTATTTTGTAATATTATTGTATACCATTTCCTTGTGAACTGCTTTGGCATTGACTGCTAACTACCATGAAATTATTTCTCATTGTTGTCTTTATTTATTGGATCTTTCACCCATTGTGGCACTCGTTTCCTCACTTATATGGTATTTTTCTCTCTATTCCTTCCTTGCTTATAGCAGTAGTATACAATCCTTGATGATTGATCACTATTTTTTTCAATTCTCAAGGCATCAATACAATGGTTCCCCTTTGCAATAGAAGCATTTCCTCCTCATATCCCCACTATTTTGGCATTACATGTTGCTCATATCCTTTGTTTAAATCCTCACATCCATTTTAACAATGTATCACTCTTATTAGCATTTGTGCTTATGACTTTATGCACTAGAAATCATTGTATCATATGTATCTTTATACACTATAAGGTCATTGCTTTTTTTTTTGCTTCAATCAAATGTTCTTCACTGCTTTGCATATATCTTGAAGTTCATTGTTGTTTGACTACTTAGTCCTCTTGATTTTGTTGTTGTTACTTATAATCACTGTTTGGAACATCTTCTTCTAATACCCTTGTTTTAAGCATCATAGCATTGTTCATTTCGGGGTTATTGTTGTTGACTTCATGTACATTGGAATCATTGTCTTTAGATAAGCATTCATGGATCACTATCAACATACATTGCCTTGATACATCTTCATTGTATTCCTTTGATTTGATATAATCGTTTCTATTTTGATAATGTTTTTTGTGTGTTATAAAAGCACTGTCATTAATGTTGTTCATACCACTACCATTACAATGACTTCATCTCCATTTTATAGCATTGATTCATAATTCACTCCACTAGTACAAAAACAATAATATATTAATAAATAAACTACTAAAAATTGCATATAAATGACTAATTTTGGTCACGTGACCATTAGTAGTTTATTGCTGGTCATTTATAACGCGACCAAATTTATGACTAAATTATTTTAGTTATTGATTTGGTCATCGATTTAGTCATATATTTAGTCATTAATTTAGTCATTGATTGTTGTTAATTAGTCATTTATTTAGTCATGGTAGTCATTTATTTAGTTATATATTTAGTCATTAATTTAATCATATATTTAGTCATTAATTTAGTCATTGATTGTTGTTAACTAGTCATTTATTTAGTCATGGTAGTCATTTATTTAGTCATATAGTTAGTCATTACTTTAGTCATTACTTTAGTCATTAATTTAGTCATATATTTAGTCATTAATTTGGTCATTACTTTAGTCATATATTTAGTCATTAATTTAATCATTTAGTCATATATTTAGTCATTAATTTAGTCATTTAGTCATTGATTTAGTAGTATATTTAGTGCATTATTAACTTTAGTCATTTGGTAGTTCGTTTTATTAATAAAAAAGATGGCTTATCAACTATCTAAAAGATTTGCATAATAAAACAACAATGAGAAATTAAAAATAACTTATTTTATTAATCGAAAAGATGTTACATACAACTGTGTA
This sequence comes from Sequoia sempervirens, assembly GCA_007258455.2. Classification (NCBI taxonomy): domain Eukaryota; kingdom Viridiplantae; phylum Streptophyta; class Pinopsida; order Cupressales; family Cupressaceae; genus Sequoia; species Sequoia sempervirens. Next base: position 481,263,126 of record VDFB02105785.1, on the reverse strand, counting down.
AGCTTGAAAATAGAGTTACAATTTGTTGTCCCAACATGAAAGAACTTGAAAGATTACAATACATTGCTAAGAGAGAAAAAAACTAGCTGAAATCTGCTCCAAAACCTTTCCTTTATGTTGTTCAACAACTTACAAAATAATAGGAATGTGACTATTCTTTTATATCTTAACCTACAGTCCCTTACCCTTGTAATGCTTGTTGATCCTCTAATTGTCATTTGTGCATGACTGTTTTTTTATATCATAACCTATAGTCCCTTACCCTTGTAATGTATAAGTACATGATACATCTTTACAAAGGAACTTCCATTCTATGATTGTGATAAAGCTCCAATCATCTGTAGGCTGCCCTCATTCTGATTACTATCATCTTATGACCATGTTAATTGTTACTTCATTGTTTCTCTACCATTGAACTATCTCTTAAAAACATTGAATATTTACCTCTTCATCTTCATATCTTGCTAGTTTCTTTATCACCAATCACGAATCCTACCAACTAAAGTAAATTTGAGTCATTGTCCACAACTTTTTTGCCTATCAACAACTCCAGAAGAACAATACCATAGTTGTAAACATCAGATTTCTAATTAAGCCTTGAATTTATTGCATATTCAAGGTCAATATAACCAATAGTACCCATAACATAGGTGGAGGTGTGAGTTTTGGCCAAATGAATGCACTTGGCAATGCCAAATTCTAACAAATGTGTTTCGAAGTTGTCATCTAAAAAAATGTCAGATATCTTTACATCCCTATGAACAATGCACTAGTTATAGTCACGATGAAGATATGCTAATCCTTGTGTAGTACCATAGGCTATCTTTAGATGATTATCCCAGTCTAATTTAATCTTCTTTGATGTTCCTACACAAAAATTTAAAATATTTGTTAGGTTCTCCCCAATCTATTTTGATCAAATGGTAGAAATATTGATTGGACTTATATTTCATAAATCTATCATGTTTCTACATAACATTATTTGCCCACCATGTAGAGTGTCCCAGAGACTTCCATTTACCATGTAGTCATAAAATAGAAACAAGAAAAATATAGAATTGCATAGTATTGAAAAAAAAAAACTGGAAGAAAGGATGTTGAAGACATTCAACTGCAGTTGGCCCCTGCATTTTCTGTACAACTTCGGCTTTGTCCACCTGGTCCAAAACAAAAAGCATGTGAACCAAGTTAGAATCCCCATAGAATCATAAAGGACAAAAAAATTCATATGCTGAGAACAACAAAAGTAAATACTAAACAAGAACACTTCCCGAACTACATTCACAAGCATAAACTTGAAATATGAACTTTCAAAAAAACATTCAAAAGAACACAAAAAACACATACCTCAAGACCTAATTCTAAAGCTTTCTTTGCAACAAGTGCAGCTCCAAGCATCACATTTGATTTCAATTTATGATGGAGAATAAAAGAAAAAAATATTATTTTTACCTTAAATCCAACCTTGTTGTCCAGGCATGCATACCGATCTTCCTTCATTTCCTTCAAAGGAACCGATCATGTGGTCTACAAAAAAATACCACTAAAATATGACATTTAACCAACTCAAGTTATTGCCAATGCTTTAAATACAACATTCAAATATGACATTTGAACAACTTTTTCACTTTCTAAAAATGAATAGATACCACTAAAATGAAATTTTCCAATAAACCATAAATACAACTACAATACACTCACCATTTAGGACCTAAGATACAAGATTTAAAAAATGAGAGATCCAAATCGAGGTAGGATGAATAAACTCTCTATTTGTGGTTGTAGTTACATAACTTAGTGTGTGCCAACAACAAATAGGAATCCATTAAAATTCAAATTAAATAGAGAAAAAAATCAGCCCCTACCTCATTATAGTCCACAAACATCCTATTTGCATGAAGATAAGCATCAATCATTTTTATCTACAATTTTTTTATTTTGGTGAGGTTACTTTTTTTTGTCACTCAGAATAAATATTTTTCTGATATAATCTCTATTTTTGGATTTTATCTGGCAGACATGCAGAGCTCATTCTCACAACACAAGCACATACATGTCTGGTGATAGGTGCATGATAGAAGTAATCTAACTCTGCCAATTGGAATAAAAAGTGCTACCAAATCAAAATCAATATAATATCAACTTATAAGGGGTTACAACAATAGATCCAAAACTAAAATCAGATGGTTCTTATAGAGTGGTTTGATTCTTCTAGTTTATAATATTATATAAGTACAAGACTATTTTTGCCCCACAGCTAGTACATAAACTTCTGCCAACCCCAATATTTGTGTACTTAACAAGCCACCAAAATTTGTAACTAATCTCCAGTAAAAATCACCATGATCACTACCAAAAATATTGGATCTATCACAAAAAACATTTATGCTACCAATAGTTGTAAGCATTCTAACATTTTATGATTTCCCATCCTCAATTTGAATTCCAATGGCCACAAAATCAACTTCATGAATTTTCACCATATACCCTCTAGAAGGATATTCACTACAAGGCCTCCATCAACAATCAAATTTTTCATTGTCAAATCCATTTTCAAGATCTTAATGTTCTTCAAACCATCATATTCAGCAACCAACAACCTTATTGGCTGTCATCTAAATATTTTAGCAAATATTGTTCCTTCAGATTTTTCTACTCCATATCTACTTATCTAGTGGATAGGAAGATAGGCGAGAGGACCAATGCCCTTCCACTTTGGGATGGAAATTTAGATTTGGATCAAAGTGGCTTTACCTTGATCAGAATTTTTTTAAAGAAATATGAATCATTGCAAAAAAATAAATATAATTTGCTTGAGAGAATAAAAAGTAATTTAAACATAGGAGTGCATTACCCATTGCAAAAAATTGATACCCAGGGCAAACCAACAAGGTTGATCAAAGGAAATAAGGAGGCAACGAGTGAATGTGATTAAGCCAATACTCATGACTAGGTTGAAGTAATGAGGAAGTAGGATTAAAAAAATATAAAATGGCCTTATAAAGCTAGATTCCACCTTTGTTAGCATACTCTCTACCTGTAATAAAATGGGAGCTTTAGACAAGGTATGTACATCCATTAAAGCATAACAAAAGGTGGATTTCTGTCGGATATTATGGTTGGAAATGCTCTGGTAAATATGCATGCAAAATGTGGAAGCATAGGCAAGGCATGTGAACTGTTTGACAGAATGCCTCAAAGAGATGTCATCTCATGGAATGCAATGATTGCAAGTTTTGCAGAAAATTGTTTGTTGAAAAGGATTTCAAAACTTTCAAATGAACGCAATTGGTATGTATAAAGCCAATTTTTTTGCCAGTCCTCCCTGCCAGTGCCAAAATGGGAGCTTTGGGACGGGCTATGAACATGCACCAAAGAATAATGGTAGGGGATTTTTTGTCAGATATAGTTGGATATGATCTGGTAGACATATATGCAGGATGTGGAATCATAGACAAAACACCTAAATTGTTTGACAGAATGCCTCAAATAGATGTCATCTCATGGAATGAAATGATTGATTGCAGAATGTGCACAAAATGGATTTTGCAAGGAACCTCTCAAAATCTTTGAATTAATGAAGCACTCTGGAACACATCCTAACATTGTAAGCTTTGCTTGGGTTCTAGGTGCATGCAGTCATGCAAGTTTAGTGGATGAGGGCTGCACATACTTCACATGTCAGTAACCCTTATTGCATTACAATTTACATATATAGTTGATCATTAGGTGTGCATGGTTGATCAACAATTCATATTTTCACCTCTAAATCTATAGATCCATCATTCCTTCCAAAAATTCAGGGAGCATTCTGAAAAAGTCTCTGATCCATTTATGAATATTTGAATCAAATCATTGTCATATTATCAAAGAGCTTGCACAGCAGTTGAGGACACCCTAAACATTATTACTAAGATGCTAGTTAAATTTGTGGTACATGTGGATCATATATGAATATAGGCCTAGTATTTCTAGCAATACTTATTTTTTAGTTAGATCCTAAAAATGTTGCAACTTATGTTATTCTCTAACACATTTGTACAAGGTTCAAATAGTAAAGAGATTGATGAAAGATAGAGGAATTAAAAAGATACCTGGATGTAGTTGGATTGAAGGCCATAAACTCGTACATGGTTTTTGTGTAGGAGACAAATCATATCCTCAAACATGGCAGAGCTATACAAAGTAGGATAAATTGGCTTGGCAAATGAAGGCAACAGGGTACAAAAGAATCATTTATCTGCCACCATAGTGAAAAGTTAGCAATTGCATTTGGTTTGTTAAACATGGCCCCTAGTACAACTATTAGAGTTGTTAAGAACCTTCAAGTATGTTTTGATTGCCACATTGCATCTAAATTCATCTCCAAGATTGTTGCAAGAGAAATTGTTCTGAGAGATGTGTGCCATTTCCATCATTTTAAACAGGGACAAATTTGGACAAACTAGATAAATCAATTTAATATAGAAAGTTGTTTCTAGGATGATAAAAATAGGGGTGGATAAATCTTTTCATTTGGATGATTAGTAACTAGAATCCACACTTAATGCTAACTTTTTTTGTGGCTCCTAGGTGCCTAACCCAAGTTATACTTAGGAAAATTAAATTGTTGCTTTACACAAGGATTTTATTTCCATACTACATATTGCTCTTCTCTCTTAGATTTAAAGAGCTGATTTTATCTGCTACCCATAGACATAGACCTGTAACTACCTAAAGCAAATAATTCATGCTGCTAGAAAGCTTGCAGACCTGGAATTGAAGCTATCTCCATTGAAGCAAATTTATGTAATGCATCTAGAAATGAAAAACAATAGGAAAGTTGAATCCAGGGAACAAAGAACAAAAACACTAGGATAACATGTAGACTAGCCAAAAGATCAATTGTTTTTGTGGAGACTCTATTTATAAGATTCTGGTCTTCCATTTTTCCCTACACTGCACTATTTCTTTAAAAATATGGTTTTAATGAAAAGAAATATGACTTCATATCCCTTACTATCAAACCCCACATCTACACAATTAGCTAAGAATGATGATTTACTTTACCAAAAAAAATACTTTGTTTCCCTTTTGCACTTTACATAAATTTTCTCAATCATATGAACTTTTTCTTCTATATGCAAATATCATCTATGTATTCCATGGGCCACATATTTTCATCTTGACTTTGCATTGCCTTGGGTATAATTTTTAAGCTCATTAAAGCCTTAATTGCTTTTTTATGTGATTTAACTCTCATTTAATAGTCTTTTTCAGCAAAAGTAATGTATTCAAATTCAAGTCAATGTTACTTCAGCATACTTTAGACCCCATAGGAGTGAATCCAGGGCTAATAAAGCGCAAACACAATAAGGTGGCAGATTTCACTGCAAATTAGGGTATACCTTGTTAGCAAAAAGGAGGTTTTAAAAAACTCCTCTACCTACCCCTTTGCAAGAGACATCCTAGGCCTTATTGTTAAGGCTTAGTTAATTTTTAATGGAAAATAATCAAGTAAAAAGCATAACGTTGAGCGTGACTAGGCATTTTTTATGAGAACTCGCCTTCTTTTTATGAACCAGAAATGACAGTATTTGAAGTTGCTCTTGGTATTCAGTTATGAGCACTCAGAGTTCATGTTAGTCATAAAGAAATATATATATAGATCCCTTATATATATCAATGTTTAACTAAAAATTGGAGCTTGTGGAGGATTCAGAGTTTGCTTTTATGTCTTAAGTTTTTGGCTAGCCTGATTTCATTGGCTAAGGATAATTGCATCCTCATGTTAGGTACTTGGCCCAATTTTTGGCTAGCCTGATTTCATTGGCTCAAGAATTCTTGCATCCTTGTGTTTGGTTCTTGGTCCATGAGACCGTGCATTATTCGCTTTGTTGGTATTATATTTTGTTTGAAAAGGAGAAAATAACTAACATTAAGAGAGTTGAGTGAGTGAGCAGCTGCAACTTTTTCTCATGGTGTACTTACAATTCATGGATGATGAAGCTAAAATTGTTCCAAAGTAAAAGGTATTTTGCTTGGAAGAGTTGGTTGCTAGTTCATTGGATGAATATATCATGTCAATCTCTGTGATAAATTTTGTTTCCCATAGTTCAGTGGGAAACCTTTGAGTAAATGAAGGTTACATTAGGTCCCCTAGCTCCAGGAATAACTAGCAAAAACTACTTGAAAGCACCCTAATATATCATTAGACACCCTAAGATGCATATAAAATAGTAACACAACGATTAAAAAAAATGAAATTTAATGGCCAAAGGCATAAAGAACACAAGCATTTAAAACAAGTTGAATGTATTTCATAAAGAATGCCAAATAAAAGTTCAAATGTATTCTCAAATCAAGTTGCTACTTATTCCATATTAGAGTTTGCACTTCAAATTTTGAACACCCCATTTTTTCCTACTCATATGATAAGAATTGCACCTGTTTTCCACATAGAGCCTGGGAATCTTGTGCTCCTTCTACAACGTAATCCTGTGCTTCCTTCAATGTTGAAAATTTTTTATACTGACTACCAGAAAAACCATCAACCTGGATCAATCAAAGAAAGACATAATCATGTCATATAATTGTAAGTTTGTAACAATGCCATGAAGAATTAGAGAGTTTCATTGGTGCTATCCATTTATAACCATACTGATTTGGCAGTGTGGACTTGTGTGAACTTGTTCTCTAACAACTTAAGGTTGTTAAAGTTCAGTTTACAAAAAAAAAGGGTTTCTATATATAAATTTAAATTGTAGCAGTGGTAACAGTGCTCTTTGTGGCAGCTACAGGTCTATTTTCTGCAGGGGGTTTGGTCTCGCAGTGTTTTCTATTTTTTCATGATTGTATAATTATCTGAAGGGAAGGCACCTCCTGGTTCTGACAAGATAGACTATGCATGAATGAGGATTGCTGATACTCCAAGCCATGTGAAGGACTATGCTGGGGAATATGGTGGGTGGGTATTTGCAGGGAAAAGTACAGGATGCTGCACCTGGAGCTTAATAAGTGAGATGTTTGTTGCATTACAAATAGTCCTTGTGACATGGTCTCTAAAGGAGAATTTGAAGCTTGATGTGTGTTATGATCCAACTGTCCTAATTTTAGTGGAGGTGGAAGGATGTTTTGTTGGTGTTACTCTGTTTGGATATTTATCTTCATTTATGATGTTATGTTAATCTTAGTTATCATTATTGTTATGGTGTCTTGAAAAGTATGGATCATTAAGCTTAGATTGGAGCATTGTTTTGAATTTATCCCTCTCAATGATATTTCTTGTGAGATGGATTGATGGTACGAATTTTTAATGCTATTAATGTAATTTCTGAGTTAAATAGTTTAGCTTTGATTAAGCTTCAAAGTATCCTTTTGGGATTTCTTTAGTCTCTCTTTCAGTTTTTATTTTCCCTTTTACCTATTAGTGGTGGACAAATAGAAAACAATCACCAATCTGTAAACGACGAAGACAGTGGTGTATATGCCTATGGTTGAATAAGATTTGCAGAGTAAATGGAGACGAAAACCCAGTTTCAAACCTTGTAGAACACCAAAAAATTTAATACCAAAACAAGTATGCACTGGCCAATATGACCTATTATTCAATTGTAGTTTGGTTAAGTTCTAAATTGTTCAATGACTCATTTAAATATTACACTTGCTTTTTCAGCAAGGTCTTTTTATTAATGTGATTTTAGATTGATATTACTTAATGTAATTTCAGATGAATCATGTAAACAAATCAAAACTTAAAATATACTTTGAAATTAAAAAAATTAAAAAAATAAATCTAATGTTAATAATCTCTACCAAATGGAGATCCCCCATCAGACTTTCCTTTCCTGGGGTGTGCTCGGGCAGAGGCAGCAGAAACTGTTCTGTTCCCAACAGGCAGCAAAAACTGTTCTGTTCCCAGCAGTCATGTTGGATACGATTTGAAATCCTTCGATGCTTACCTCAACACCTCTCCAGTTCAGAGCATTGTGCGAAGAAAAATAATTTTATATGAATAAACACTGAGACTCTAAAGCAGGGTCATTTCCATCTTCCTTGCCCTAAAGCTAACCTTCGAACCAAATCGCTTTACGAGATACTTCTCTCAACAACAATACTATAAATGCTCTAATCTACAAGTAAATGAAAGTTAAATGATTTTTAGTTGTGTCTACGAAGCTCAAGAATCTATGAGAACACAAAGATTACACATGCACAAATCATTTTAAGATAATTCTGGAGCAAGACATTCGAAACAATAGCCAAGAAAAAAACAAAGATCAAGAGATTAAGTTCAGAGATTATTGCTTTAATATGAAGAGCATATTAATTACTGATCAAAGTTCTACTATATGATTTATTTTAGTCTCTTTAAGGAGCTCAAAAATGGAGTCAACTTGCAATATTTGGTCTAAAAGCATCTAAGTTTGAGAAGACTTAAACGATATCACGAACGACCCAGATCCACAAGGATCCAATATGTAAAATATGCTATCAAGGGGTGAAATTGTAATCGGGTATGGACTCAAATAGAGAAACAAACAATCTAGTGATTATTGGAGTGTAAACTGCAAAACAATCTATTAGTGGTTATTTTTTAACCGGTCTGTTATAAATCTGGAAACAAACACCTACCATGAGTAGTCTTTAAACATGGAATCATTCTGGTAGTATGAGTAGTCCTTAAAAATGAAATCATTTTGGCAGGGACCTAAAAGAACTATTAGCTATTATGAAAACAATCAAAAATCATTCTGGCAAGGACTCAAAAGAACTATTAGCTATTATGAAAACTGTTTACTCATGAAAGGTCTTGAGATTTCACAATAAGTCCTATTTCCCCCTGCAAATTAAGGTTCGTGTCTTGAACAAGAAACACCAGGTGAAGATAGAGATGAAACAATGGTCTTTTACCTCGGTTTAGTAATGGCCTAAATTTCTATTTTGTCAGTTCAAGTTTTGTTAATGATATAGCAGCTTAGGTAGCTCATTCTAGCTCAGCTCCTTCGTGGATCATAAATTGTATGATAGCCGTTGGCTATACAATTTATAATTATTGTTTTTCTTATGGGCCGACATAAATTTTTTTTAATATTTATCTTTTATTAGAAGATGTTTAATTAAGGCCGACCTTTGTAAAAGGATATTCGAAATATATTGAGGCCGACATGTAAGGATTTGATTCATATACACATACACAGTTTGTTCATCAATCACATATATATATTTGAAAGCTCTCACCCAGTTTGATGATGGACAAGTGCGAACATAACAGAGAAGCTCGACCTTATCAAATGCGAATACAACAGAGAAGCTCGACCTTATTAAATGCGAATATATTACATCAAGTGCAATCAAATTATTAGGTGTGAAGAAGAGTCTGCAAATCTATGTTATCTCTCCCGATTTGGATTTGTGCTAGTTACGTATCCTCCAGATCTGTGTTAGCCGTGATCTCTTCATATTGAATCTGTGTCAAGGTGCAGACTGTGTTAAAGGATAAAGATCAGTGCGAATTCATCTGAAGTCTAAATGCAAATATATATGATCAGTTCAAAGGGGTATTATATGCCAGAAGCGAAGCTATAGGGTTCGGTTCCTGACAAGTGTACTTGAAGTCTGAGAGCTGAAGACCTTCAGTGCTATGTGATCATTATTGAATTTGTATTCTACTACTGTCAGGTGTGATCTAAAGCTTATTATCTGTCATTCTTTATTGACTCTGCATATCGGTCTAGTGTTGGACCTTATTGTAATTGTAAAATTGCCACTGTTGCATCAAATATAAGAGAGATCTTTGTTGCTGGGTTTTTCTCCCTCAAGAGGAGGGTTTTCCCAGGGTATATGCTGTGTTATTTTTTCTGATTTTTTGAATTACTCTCTGTGCATTTAATCTGTTCACTTAATTCAACATGGTATCAGAGCAGGTTTGAGGATCGTGATCAGATTATTGCACTCAAATTATCTCACTTGTTCAGCTTGTCAAGATGGTGTATGATTTGAAGGTTGAGGGTTCAAGTGAATTCATGTCTCATTCAGCATTATCAAGTTGTATACCTTCCAACTCCAACACCTGGATAATTGATAGTGGTGCTTCCCGTCACATAATCGGATTCAAGGAGCACTTATCGAGTTTGGTGGAAAAGGATTCTTCTGAACAAGTTATCATTGGAGATGATGCCAGCTACTCCGTAAAGGGAATTGGGACCTCCACACTTCACTTGGATTCTGGCATATCGTTTCAATTGGGTAATGTTCTTTATGTTCCCGGAATCAAGCATAATCTTATTTCTATTTCAGCTTTGGAAGATAAAGGATATCAAGTTGCCTTCTCCAAAGGCAAAGTTCTAGTGTGGATGCAGAACTCTAACTTCAAGGATGCTCAAGTAATTGGAGTAAGACATGATAACCTCTACAAGGTCTGCTCACATCCTCTTCAAGCATTGGTTCATGACTCTACCAGTCTTTGTGATCTTTGGCATCGAAGATTGGCTCACTTGCACTTCCGAGCTCTACCCATTATGGAGAAGATGGTGACGGGCCTTCCTAAATTCAACCCGGAGCACGAAGGTACATGCAAGGGCTGCGCATTAGGTAAGAACATAAAAGCCCCCTTTCATAGTAGAGAAAATAGATCTAAGTGTATTTTAGACCTAATTCATTCTGATTTATGTGGTCCTATGTCTGTTCCTTCTTCGAGTGGTTTTTTGTATTATGTTCTCTTTATTGATGATCACTCTAGGAAGACTTGGATTTATTTTTTGAAATCTAAAGAATCTGAGGAAGTACTGGATAGGTTTAAAGAGTTTAAAGCTTTAGTAGAAAATCTTTCTGGTAAACGAATTAAGGTCCTCAGATCTGACAATGGTGGAGAATACACCTCTAGTAGTTTTCGAAACTTTTGTACTGATGCAGGGATTAAGAGGGAGCTCTGTGTTCCCTATAATCCTCAACAAAATGGTGTTGCAGAAAGGAAGAACAGGACAATTGTGGAAGCAGCAAAGGCCATGATCCATGATCAAGATTTGCAAACCTTCCTATGGGCAGAAGCTTCCAGGACAGCAGTATATGTTCAGAACAGATGTCCTCATAAGATCTTGGAGAATATGACTCCAGAAGAAGCCTTTACAGGGAAGAAGCCTGAAGTCAGCCACTTGAGGATCTTCGGTTGTCCTGTCTATGTTCATGTTCCCAAAGAAAAGAGAACCAAGTTGGAGCCTTCTGGTAAGAAGGGAATAGTTTGTGGGCTACAGTGAGACATCAAAAGCTTACAGAATTTACATTCCAGGTTAGAAGTTGATAGAGATCAGTAGGGATGTCACATTCGAGGAAGATGTTGCATTCAGGAGATCCAGAGGGATTCATATGGAGATTGATAATGAAGAGTCTCCTCAGGACATGGAAGTTGACCATACTCCTGAGATTCAGAGGGAGACAATGGAACCAAAGGAAGATCTTGATCCAGTTGAACCCTTGGAACCTACTGATGGGCCTACAGACATTGTTATTGGGAGGAAGAGACCTCTATGGGCTAGTCGCACTATGCAAGAGGCTGAAAGGTTTGCAGCTCCTAGAGGCACATTCAGAGAAAGAAAAAGGCCACATAAGTTCTCCAGTTATGTTGCCTTGATGAGTCAGATTATAGAATCTGAGCCTTCCTGTGTTGAGGAAGCATCCAGTCTTCAAGTCTGGAGAGATGCCATGACAGAGGAGTATCAGTCAATTCTTAAGAATGATGTTTGGGATATCATTCCTAGACCCAAGGGCAAGTCTGTGGTATCTTCTAAATGGCTATTCAAGATTAAACATGCTGTAGATGGAAGCATTGAGAAGTACAAGGCAAGATTTGTGGCTCGTGGGTTTTCTCAGAAAGAGGGAGTTGATTATGATGAGACCTTTGCTCCTGTTGCTCGCTACACTTCTATCAGAACCATCATTGCTATTGCTGCATCTAGAGGATGGAAGATTCACCAGATGGATGTGAAGATAGCGTTTCTCAATGGAGTGATTGAGGAAGAGGTTTACATAGAGCAACCTAATGGATTTGAGATTCATGGAAAGGAGTCTCATGTTTGCAAGCTGAAGAAGGCCTTGTATGGTCTTAAGCAGGCTCCTCGTACATGGTACGAAAGGATTGATCAGTATCTATCAAGCTTGGGCTTCTTGAAGAATGATGTTGATTCAAATCTCTACTTCAAGGTATTCAATGGTGATGCATTAACATTGGTTTTATATGTTGATGATCTAATCCTCACTGGAGAAGATCACCTGATTCTTGAATGTAAGAAGGATTTAACTTCTTAATTTGAGATGAAGGACCTTGGGCTCGTGCATTACTTCCTTGGTTTAGAAGTCTGGAAGAAGTCAGATGGTATGATCTTAAATCAAGGGAAGTACACCAGTGACATACTTAAGAGATTTGGCATGATGGATTGCAAATCCATGTCTACTCCCATGGAGACCAATCTTCATAAATTGAAGGAGGCTGCAGCTAGTTCAGATTTGGTGGATCCTACGTTATACAGACAGCTGATTGGATCCTTGATGTATCTGGTTAACACTAGACCTGATATTTGCTATGTAGTGAGTGCACTTAGCCAGTTTATGTGTGATCTGAGACAGATACATCTTGTTGCAGCTAAACATATCCTAAGATACTTGCCTGGGCACAGTTGGATATGGGTTGAAGTATACTTCAGATGCAAACTTGGAGTTACTTGGTTTTACCGATTTTGATTGGGCAAAAAGTTGTGTCACAAATCGGGAAGAGCACCTCTGGCTGTTGCTTCAGTTTGGGTTCTGCCATTTTCCTGGTGCAGCAGGAAGCAGTCTTCTATAGCGTTGAGTACAACAGAGGCTGAGTATATTGCAGCTTGCATGGCAACTCGAGGAGCAGTATGGCTTCGTAAGCTCCTTGCAGGATTGTTTGGACAATCAATGGAGCCTACTATTATTCATTGTGATAATCAGATTTGTGTGAAGCTTTCTGTCAATCCTGTGTTTCATGACAGAACCAAGCATGTTGAGATCAAGTACCACTATATTAGAGATATGGTACTACGAAAGGCTGTTCAGCTGAGGTACATAAGTACTGATGAGTAGACGGCAGATATTCTCACCAAGCCTCTCGCCAGGGTAAAGTTTGTATACTTTCGAGACAAGCTTGGTATGGTGGAGAATCCAGCTTTGACTGAGTATGAGTCTCAGTATCAGTGAGCCTTGCTTAATGAGTTCTTCTCTGTGAGAGAAGTTCAAGGTGAAATCCCTTGTTAATGCATTTTCTTCTGTGACGGAAGAATTTGAGGTGAAAGCCCTTGTTTCCACCCTCTGAGCTGAGTCATGGTGGATGTCATGTGTGCGACTCCATGACATTTTTTGTACTTGTGTTTCACCCTCTGGGAGAGCCATGGTGAAAGTCACATTGAGGTGACAAACATCACACAAGTGATGAACACTTGTACTTACTATTGCACTTTCTTCTGTGATGAAAGAAATTGAGGTGAAAGCCCTCGCTTCCACCCTCTGAGCTGAGTCATGGTGGACGTCATGTGTGACTCCATGACAACATCACGTGAGAGAGTCTATGATGATCTCCTTGTACTTGTGTTTTACCTCTCTGGGAGAGCCATGGTGAAAGTCACGCTGAGGTGACAACATCATGCAAGAGATGAACACTAGTACTCAACCATGCGATGGTTGATATCACATTGAGGTGACATCACTCTCTTCATATCTGATTGCAGGCAATGGTGGCAGATAAAACTTCATATGGAGATGATTCATTTCTTCATGCAGCTGGAAGTTCTCTCCCTAGCTGAGAGGGAGTGTTAATGATATAGCAGCTTAGGTAGCTCATTCCAGCTCAGCTCCTTCGTGGATCATAAATTGTATGATAGCCATTGGCTATACAATTTATAATTATTGTTTTTCTTATGGGCCGACATAAAAGATTTTTGATACTTATCTTTTATTAGAAGATGTTTAATTAAGGTCGACCTTTGTAAAAGGATATTCAAAATATATTGAGGCCGACATGTAAGGATTTGATTCATATACACATACACAGTTTGTTCATCGATCACATATATATATTTGAAAGCTCTCACCCAGTTTGATGATGGACAAGTGCGAACATAACAAAGAAGCTCGACCTTATCAAATGTGAATACAACAGAGAAGCTCGACCTTATTAAATGCGAATATATTACATCAAGTGCAATCAGATTATTAGGTGTGAAGAAGAGTCTGCAAATCTGTGTTATCTCTCCCGATTTGGATTTGTGCTAGTTACGTATCCTCTAGATCTGTGTTAGCTGCGATCTCTTCATATTGAATCTGTGTCAAGGTGCAGACTGTGTTAAAGGATAAAGATCAGTGTGAATTCATCTGAAGTCTAAATGCAAATATATATGATCAGTTCAAAGGGGTATTATATGCCAGAAGCAAAGCTATAGGGTTCGGTTCCTGACAAGTGTACTTGAAGTCTGAGAGCTGAAGACCTTCAGTGCTATGTGATCATTATTGAATTTGTATTCTACTACTGTCAGGTGTGATCTAAAGCTTATTATCTGTCATTCTTTATTGACTCTGCATATCGGTCTAGTGTTGGACCTTATTGTAATTGTAAAATTGCCACTGTTGCATCAAATATAAGAGAGATCTTTGTTGCTGGGTTTTTCTCCCTCAAGAGGAGGGTTTTCCCAGGGTATATGCTGTGTTATTTTTTCTGATTTTTTGAATTACTCTCTGTGCATTTAATCTGTTCACTTAATTCAACAAGTTTGACTTATGTAATATATTTTACCTCATCTACAAATTGTCATTAAAATGCCTACAATTATAAGCATGGTTATTTCAAACTTTAAAAGTAAATTTTTGGTGCATATTTATAATTGAATGCACAAAATTTTTCCCAACTACACTTATGTTATTTCTAATATTTAATGTATCTGCTTGCATTTCTAAACCACAACATACAATTCCTAATTTCCTTCATATAAGATTTGGACCTTCCAAAAAATTATGCAAAAAACTAGAACAATTCTTTTTGTATCTGACCATTACCACCTCTTCGGCGTACCCATTGCACACCAAGGTGCCATTGCTAGTTTATGTTATGTATTCAACTTGAAAACTGTTAGTTGGAACTCTACTAAGAAAGTACCCTGCAACCATTGTCTTTCTATAAGTATTCAAAGAAGTTGAATTGTAGTCTAAAAAGAAAGAATACATTGGAAACTATAAATAGCATATAACCTTGCAAAATCTTAATCATGATAATCATAGGCTTGGAACTTACAGTGGATATGTTCTTCACTTTATAGGTCAAACAATGAGAATTAGACACTGGCTCATCTTGCTCAAAGAATGGAGAATCCTTTGGTCCACTCAATTTTTCCATATGTTTCCTCAACCCTACTGCATTCTCCCAGCAATAATCTATATGAGAATCATAGTCTGGATTTGGAAATATGGGTGAATCTACATTATCACAAGATACATAGAAGAGCTCACTTCCACTGCTATAAATTAGGGCATCAAATGTAGACAGATTGATTGCACCAAACTGGAGCAAAGAAAGTGTTTCTGTAACTGTCATTGAAGCTGACAAAACAAATCCAAAGGATGCAAAAGCATGTATGAAGTGAATTGAGTTGCTAATCTCCTGGATTATATTCACTTTTTTCTGAGTACAAGGTTCTCCAATGGAATCATAGCAATCCACTGCAATCACACATAGATGCTTTCTTCTCCTTAAAAGCAATTTTCCTGATGAGTTTAAGCTATTACTATGATCAAGGCTTTGTTTTTCCTGCCCATTCACATCATTCCTTTCTTGTGAATTGGATTGTCTGCCCTTAGCCTTCTCTATAGCTCTCCTAATATGTTCTTGAAATGCCTTCATTAAGAAAACCATCATTTTGCACAAGTCTATCCGACCTATTAAATGAACTCGAGCGATTATCTGCATGCAGAGAAATCCTCAGAGATATATCTTGTACATCCTTGAATGAATCAGTCTCTGATTCTGATTCTGCACTTTCAACTGGATCACTCTGCCACTGTGGGTGTCTCATCCTGCATTGTGAAACTCTTAACAAATATATTTTACAATGTTGCGGCCAGGAATAGAGGTTAATGTTCCTTAAGCCATTTTGTCTGCATTCAGACTAGAGATTCTTATTGGCTACAATTCCGTATAAAGTAGATGCAATAGCCTTGTCATCATAGGTATCTATCGATAAACCATTTTGTAATGTCTACACATGAATTGATTGAAATTCATCAAACAGTAATACATTATATGTATTCTCCCTGCAAATTTTGAAATAGAGAGTTGAATTTTAGATATATATTATACCCGATGAATATCAACAGGTCCTCCATTCTTTGTGGCTACCATGGGCAGCCGCCTGCACAAAATTAATTCTTTAGTATATGAACTGTTTTTTGATGATTTAGGAGGCATTCATTGTGTTTTGAAGCTTCTTTTATCATTCCTCGTGGTTGCAATGATACAAACACAAACACTTCCCTTGGGCCTTAAAATTACCTTTCAAAAAACCATAATTAAACAGACAAGGCATATAATTGTAATTAACCAACCTTTTTTTTTGCAGCAATTTTGTAGATGTCACCAACATCTGATTGTTTGTGATGCTTTGGATATGCCACTTCTCCATACAATCATACTTGTCGATTAACTTCAGAACAGTAGTAGGCAAATTGGCACTTGTTGCAGGCATTTGATCAATATCATCTCGATTACCCATGATCAACATCTGTCAGTTCATAAACAAAAAATGAAACTCTTTAGATACAGAATCAAGGCAGTGCATCACAAAAATCATATATTTTACAGTACTCTTTCTTTCCATCTTTACTACTATATATTTTTCTATCGGCGTAACCCTTGCACCCCCTGGTGCAAGTGCTAGTACATATATAGAGAGAGAGAAGCACTTTTCCAAGAGAAAACACAGATTTTAATCAAAAAATCAAAAGCTAAAAAACAGAAGCTCCATACATAGACAATTCAAGGAAAAAGCATCATAGAAATAGCTTGTTTTTGTTCATAGATCATTCTCCACTCTCCTCCATTTTTATAAAGTGGTTTGCAGATTATTCAATTTGTATTGGAGTTTTCCATTCAAGACCTTCATTCTTTCAACAACCTCCATTGATAACAGCAGGGCCATCGAAGGTTTTTCAATCTTTGATAACAACAGATTTTCAACTGTATATGACAACAGTTTGAATGCCTTCATAATGTCTCTGATTTCAGACATATATCAGCAAATTTGGGACAATCACAGTGATCAGATTTTCAGTATAAAGATACAGTTTTGTGACAGAAGAGTGAAGGTTAGTCACATATTTTTAACCATAATTAGTATAATTACATGCTCTTTCAATCTTGTATACAGAAGTGAACAAACATAAGGCAGTTGGGAATTTATTGATAAAGTTAATGGAAGTTGTTTTGATAATTCAAGGGACAATTTGATATTTCTTAAACAATTGGAACTATTTTCATGTGCTATAAGGTTCTCATATTTAAGGCACTATATCGGTTTTCAGGATTTAAGAATTCTTCAAAGGATCAGCCATAGCTAGAGCAAAGAAACTTTGTTAGAATCATCTCTAGGAGCCAACTATCAAATTGGCTATTTTTAAGCTAGAGATATTTATAGTCTATGACATTTTTGGCCATCCCATTTTTAATAAATAATCATATTATGAGAAATCTATTTTTTTAACAGCTATTTATAAATCAACTATTTTTAAATGATCTTCCCCAAGGCCTATGTTTAGTTGATAGTCATCTTTACCACAAATTTATTTGAAGATCTCTTGATTTAGAGTTCAAAATTTGTGGACAAACTTACAAGTTTGCTTTATGTGTAAGCAAACTATTCACAACAAAAGTATTAGTTATCTTTTGTAAACTCTTATAAATATTAAATAAGTGTCATTTGCATTTAGATTTACAGAGAAAAAAGGAATGAAAAGTAATATTATGTGTATTTGCTGCTACAATTGTTGTCCAAAGAGTTCTCCTGGTTTTCAAATTTACTTGTTTTGTAAATTCAGTATAATTTAATAACTATTGCAAGCTTTGTAGTGCAGTTTTTTTGCAACTCTGTATGCAATATTCATATTTAATTCATGGTAATTTGTGTATCTGTTCCATTCAATCCAATCACATTATACTCTGTAATTTTCACTCTCTAAGTTTAGCTGAAAAGTCTGATCATTGAATAAAATGTTATAGGTATTTTTCAGCATTAGCTATAAAATATAAAACTTCTTGTCTAGTGCAAAGTGCTAGAGAGCCTTGTGCCCTACCCTGAGAATAAAAAGGTGGGTTTTCCATTTAAGCTTGTTTGTATCATATATTAAAATCCCCACTAGTTATGGTACTTTTATAAATTTCAGTATTCGGAAACTTATGGTTCCTTCACCCTTTCAAAAGGGCACTTCCTCTTCTAATTTCAAATAAAGGTTTTACCTTAAATACTGTTCCATTTTGTGTTGCACTAAAAGGTGTAAATTATAATGCTAGAAATCTACAAAAAAAAACTCTATATACATATTCATACCCCTCACAAATTATGGTGATTTATGTACAGATACCTTTCAAATTAGTAGAACCATGCTTTGTGCTAAAACAAAAACAAACCTGACAACAAATGTTGTTCACATCATTTTCTATCCCATTTATACAATACAATCTTTCAAAAAAATTAAAACAGGGTAAGAGATTTTAGCGCACACAAAAATGGGGTGAGGTGAGAAACTGCAAAAATATGGCCCTTGAAGAGAAGGCTACAAATGGAGACAGTTCTAGAAAGAGAAAAAGCTTCCGGTGAAATGTAGTAATCACTATATTCATTCAATGGGTAATGTCAAAGGGCTAATGTGAAGAGGGGTGTGGGATCTTCCAAACATAGAAGGAGGGCTGCAGAAACTATTAGAGAATCCGATGGCATACAAGTCATGTGAAGCTGCAGATGATGCAATGGGAATTATTTTCATTTCTAATGGAATTCCATTCCATGGTGTGCACACTCCTTATTATAGAGATATGTTTAACAAGGTAACACTTGAAGGACCCTTGGGTATGACCTCAAGAGAAACTTGACTCAGAAATTGAAATACATCATTTTAGTTTGGATGGGTTGGAGATGTGGGTAAGGATAGGGAATTGGAATGAATGCACCAATCGATATTCATCAATAATCGTATATCTGCAGCAGGTCCATGTTCTCTTCAGAGTTGTTGAGAGTTCTAAACAGGACAAATATGCAGCTTTGGCTTTTAAGAGATGCTAGAGAGTGGATGTTTCCCCCATGTGATACAAGTTGTGAGACACACAACCCATGATTGCAAATCAGTTTACTTGATATTCTAATGTTGGTATATGCATTTTACTGGACCCCATTTTTTATGTAAGCATTGAAGGACACTGAAAAGATTGATTAGGTGAAGATATCATGAAAAAGGCTACAAATGTTTATCTTCAACCACGAATGCATTTTACAGGTTATATGTGAGAAAGAAATTCATCAAACTTGTAGGTATGAGACACAACATCTATTTCACTTTGCTATAAAAAACGATTTAGGTGCAAGAATCGTGTACTCTATGCTTTGTATGTGATGGGTGGTTCAGGTGGAGAAAGGATAAAAAGGAGAAGAGTGTGGAGTAGAGGGTTTTGAGTGATGATTTCCTGATCGATGCCAAGAATGAGATAACAAATATACTATTTTCTAACACAGACTCTCCTAATCTTAAAAATATTTATGGAAAATTTGAAAGCATGTGTGGCCAAGCAAGAGTTGTTGAAGAATGGGATTCCATACCAGACTTCTATACTCAAACCAATGTTCGAACAAGATTAATGCTCGTTTGAGAATGCAAGCATATGTAGTTAACTACAATGATATGTGGAAAGGCATGGAAGAATACTTCTTCACCATGATTGACATGCAAAGGAGGAGCTTGGAGCTTCTATTACAATTTCTTTCATTTCCAGAGCTCCTCGACTTTAAGAGGCCACTACACTCACTATTGACCATAGTAAATATTATGTACACGGGAATGTGAAGGGGTTTTTTACTCCTCTATTCGTGATCGATTCTTTCAAAAAGAAAGTAGTTGGAAAATAAGCTTAACATGAACTTGATCAAAACCCAAGTAGTAAAAAATAAGAAAACCCAAGTAGCAAAAAATAGGAAAATATCGTATTTGAAATGGCAAAGCATTAACAGAACTGGCAAGGATTACTTGAAGAAATGGTGGTGAGGCTCCTCCGATGACTCCAAATCTTCTTCCTACACTGTTGTTTCCACCGTTAGTGTTGGCAAGGATATTAAGATTCCAAGGCTACTACACAGGTCTAAAAATTTCAAACATTACTATGCATTCACCACTCCAGAAATATAAATATATGCTGCTAAAAAATTGTTGCTGCTAAGAAATGTAACGAAGTAATGAATTTGTGATGAAGTGATGAATTTGTAACGAATTTCAAATGCTTTATTTCAGACAATTTCAAATATTGCATGTCATATGTTACAATTTTGAATATTGCATGCTGACCATCTTTAAAGATGTTTGCCACCATGACAACCAGCGAGGTTGTCAAAAAAAAATGAAAAGGGTTAATGTTTATGAAGAAAAATTCTTCCCTCTACAACTAAATACACCTCTTGGCATAATAAAAACTCAATAGATCTTGGAAATGTTCAATAGAATTTCAGTGCTTTGCAAGATTACTAAAAAAAACACCATAATAAAACCAAGAAAATGAAGCTAAGGATTCAAGAATAAGAAATAAACGTAACAAAAGAGCATCATAAAAATATTCAATTATAAAAGATCCCAACATGTTAATTAATGTTTTTGAGTTTGTTAAAATCACCCTTCCTAGTCACATCTAAATCATAAAAGACATCTTTAGGTAGCTTTGAAGGATTGCACTTGTAACTATGTATCAATTTGAAGCATTACAATCAATGTCAGCTGCCTAAAACCAACTGTGAAGAAAGTTGGGGTGTGAATGCTACGTGTTTAGGAATATCTATAAGGTGGAGTGTTTCACTTATACATAAGATATACATTAGCTTAATAACACATGATTGCAGATTCCTAGGCTCTGCTCAATTAAGCATTTACAATAAAAATAGTGGGGCTATCCTCCACTTCTTGATTTCTATTAATAAATATTTGACCCTGGACCATGTAAGCGTACATCACATTCAGTCCATACAAGCATTTGATACCAATCTGTTTGAGTAATTATGTGAACAAATTGAATCAATTTTATTAGAATACACGAATCCTGTAGACCGTAGATAAAATCTATGAAAGAGATTGTGAACAAACAAGAACTATGAAAGGAACTGTGAACACACAAAATCTATGAAAGGAATTTGTGCAGAAATATTACGACATCATTCTTTTGGGGTGGGCTCTTCAGAGGCACCTTCGTCCTTGTGCATTTTAGAGTCCACCATTTTAGAGAGAGCCCCCGCTGCTAGTATTGATCTCACTTCTCCAATTTGATGAGTTGCAACCTGAAAATAAGGTTGCGACAATGGTTTTAGAGTATGTTTATTAAAATGAAAATTATGGCCAAGATTCTAATAATGGCTACCAGTGCCAATGGAGTAAGTGAGAGAGAGCCCCCACATAGCAATTTGGTGCCCTGGGTGAGGACCTATGTGCCTAAAACTAAGCGCCAAATCCATTTGTTCGCACACCAACAAGATCACACTAAGGGGCACACCTTGTCTCCAAACTCTTCCTCCTGGTATTGACCTTTCACTCTCCATTTTTTGAGCTATAGCCTAAAAATAGGGTTTCAACAAGGGTTTTAGAGTGTTTATTAAAGTGAAAATTACCGCCCACATTTGCCGCCAAGATTTTCCATAAAAAAAAGTTAATTAAATTTAAAATTTCGGCCAAATCCGCCTGCCTAGATTCACCTGCTTCACTTTATTTTGAAATGTAATCCAAAATAATATATTAATAATATATTAATAATATATTATAATATAATATTATAGTATTATATAATATAATATAATATTATAATTATATTCTAATATATTATATTATAATATATATAATATAATATCATATTATATTTTATTATAATATAATATATTATTATTATATTATATTATAATAGAACCCACTCTCTCAATTCGATTTTTTTTTTAATTATCCACTTTAATATCATATTGTCTAATATTTATTTGTGACTAATTATTTAGTCATTTTTATTTGTGTAATAAAAGTTAAAGAATCCAAATGTTAAAAAAATTTATAAAATATGTGAAAGTCTTAAGACTGCATACAGAGGCAATGCCTTCCACGCAATAGGTATTTTTTGTGCACCAAGCAACCTAGGCGGCCAAATGGCCCACTTAGGTAAGGGTCCCATGAGGGTGGCTTAAGCTCTAAGAATATGATCAAATTCGAAAGAAAAAAGAATAAAGGAGTAATAGTCATTTATTTAGTCATTTTTATTTCTTTGATATTAGTCATTTATATAGTCATTTTTTTTGTCATTTAGTTGTGATGCTACCCGATGACCAAATTAGTCACTTATAAATGACCAAATTAGTCATTTATTTGCTAAATTCTACTAGTGTTAGTCATGTGACTAAAATTTTTAGTCACGTGACTAAAATTTTTAGTCACGTAGTCATTTATTTTCTAAATTATAATAGTGATGTGCAAACATGATAAGTGTCAAGACTCGAGATTTAGAAAAGCATCAATAGCAGCAAAAAATATTTATTATTTATTTATGGGAAATATGTTCTCATTATAGAGAAATTGCATTCCAGAGGATTGAATCCTCACCGGCTGCAATATATGCAACTTTATTGTTACTAAAAAGCAAATCCCCTTGTCCCCAATACAATCTTTCTCTTTTTCCCAATACCCCATAATTTACAAAATGAGTCCTAAATAGCCTATTTTTGGCTTAGATCCTGAAATAAAATTTTAATTTTGAATTTAGGTGGTTAGGCGCCAAAGATTGAAATTTGAAATTCATAAATTGAGTCACAATTCGAAAATTGGCAATTTTCCAAAAATTGTCCAACTTTCGGAAACCATAACTTTTGATCTGAGACTTCGTTTGATGAACCGTTTGAACTGTTGGAAAGGTCTCAAACTGTAGAATGTGCTAAGAACCTGCTCTACCGGTTTTGACAATTTTTGGGCTTGTACAGGACCATTTAGTGCCTTAAGTTGGACTCAAAATATTTTTTAAGGCAATTTTGGGAAACTAAAACTTGAATAACTTTCAAATCAGGAATGATCTTGTCCTAATTCTTTTGCCAAAGTGATTTTTTTTTATCCTGAAGCTTCCCATAAATTTCTACCTCCTCACGCCTTCAAATTCAAAACTGCTAAAAATAGAAATTGACCATAAAAAGCAGAAATGCAATTCTAAAAGTTGAAAATTCTTATTCAACAAAAAAGGTATCCAAAAATGAAAAAACATCTACAAAAATCTAACAAAAGGAAAACATAAAGGAAACATATGTTTGGGTGATGCAGGATTGCCCTTACACCACTGGAAGCTCTTGCATCAAAGCATGTATTGAGTATGTTGAACAATGTTGAGTGCACTAATGAAGTATGTGCGAGGTTGTGCCCAAATCATATTGGATTCTCCATGCCCTTTCAATGTCACAAGTGGAGGTGTAGTGCATTGACAATTGCTTCAATGGAGATTTATGTTTGCTAGTCTTGGGTGGCAGCTCACTTGGTGTGGGTGGCTTTGACATTCATAGGTCTCTTTATGCTTCCCCTTGGCCTCAACTGGAACAAACCTTTAAGTTTCACCGTGTTACTTTTGACTTGGGATTATATGTAGATAAAATTAGGATTATTTCACGGGACAACAACCTCTTTGTGTCTTTGACTCCATCCTACAATAGTTATTGTTCCATAAATTATGGGACAGTGATATTTCTGAAACTCTCATTATGGTCATCATGCGAATCTATGAGACAGTTGTTGGACAATTCAGGACTCCCCATGGCCTCTCATCCACTAACCTTCATCTCATACACATCCCACCTGTTGCTAAATGTACTACATTTTATTTTTTGATTATCACAAATTGCAGAGATTTGTGTGACAAGATCCATTTCAAGACCCATATTACCATATGATCACATCCATCAATAATCCCAAAACTCAATGGTCACCACTCCTATTCCTAATAAATTTAACACTATCAGCCTAACATTACTACATTGGGGGAACTCCCCTCATAGCTCCACTGATAGACTGATGAATGCATCTAACCTTCTCGCTTGAAGGGACTCCCAAACAATATGGGAAAATCTTTACCGGTGTTTTTAACGATCTTTGGTACATAAGATGATAATGTAATATATGAGAACATTTGATTATAAGATTTTAAAATACCTGATCCTTTAATCAAATTGAAGAAACCTATAGGTTGCACATGCTCTTTCACCTGAAAATCATGCATAAAAGGATCCCAAGCTCTTACTTTTGATAGCATCGAAATCAAAGGATTCCTACATAGTGCACAAGAATATTATTTTCTAACATATCAGCCCCGAGCAATTGTGAAATTATGGCAAACAAATGTTGTGGAGGAGAGGCCATAAGGAATTTTGATTTTTCAAAATGAATTTCTCTGCCAAATGATGTTCCAAATAAGCTTTGCTTCCTATGATGAAGTTGCAAACATGAGTAAATGGAGAAACCTTACAACCTACTATGAGTCACATAGATTTCAAGCATCACAAAAAATAGATAAGTTATCACCTATTAAGATGTGATGGAAAAGAGATAATGGTACAAAACTTGGAACATAACAATTTCCTTCCAAGTTAAAAGAAAAAAATTTAGACATAGTCATATAAGATTTTCCAAGCCAAGGAATGTAATACAAGAAAATATTGGCAAATGAACGCAACTTGGACAACCAAGAAAAATATTCAATGAAAGCTTCATTCATTCAGTCAAAATTTACATATTTAACAATATGAAAATGACTATTTAGTTAATCTTCTAGATGTTTGTTCAAATTCTAGTACAATTAGGATAGATATAATATAAAATATTATCTTGCTACTTCTAGGATTATGTACACTATTGTTACATCCCCCCCTTAATTCATTGGGGTAGTGGTAGAATTAATATTTGTGTTACACATTGGGCAACTTGTTTATGGTACTTATTATTCTTGATACAAAGCTCCAATGTTTTGCAAAAGGTTTTACCTAAATGGTTCCTTTTTGCAATTTCTCGAGAACCAAGATATGGACTTGGTATTTAGACATGAGTTTGCTTTTCTTAAGTTGAGTCAACTTTCAATGATACTATATCCCATTTTGAGAGAATACCACACTCATTTGCTATGAAATTTTTCACTACTATTTTCTTTTGATTGATGAAATTTGAATTAAAAAGTTGTTCAACTTCTATCTTAACTAGAGAACCCAAAATGGTGGTGCTATGAGTAGTCCAAAAGTCTGCCAACTACATCATGTGACCTGAAGACTAGATAACCCAAGCTAATTTCACCCATGAGTAACCACAAAGTGTGTTGAAGCCTACATTGAATGACCTAACTTTCTATCAAGCTGAAAATGTGAAACATTTGTTGTCTACAATATCAACACATAAATTGCTCCTATGGTGTGAAAAAATTTGCCAAAAATGAAGGTAAATGAAGATTTTTCTCCATGCATAATAAAAATAACCAAGTTGAAGTGTGCAATCTTAGGTGTTCAAGTGTTGAGTTGAACATTTCTTGCTATGACACCACTACAATATATTGCAATGACAAATCCTCAATGAATAATTTGAGAAGTCTCCAAGTACCATGCTTGAAGAACTTAAACTCTTGATGTTTCTTCAAGTACCATGCTCAAAGAACTCAAAATCTAAATTTTGATGTTCCCCCTTGTAAGATGAGAGTGAAGAGCTACTACAAAGGCTCCCCTAGAAAGAGAACATATATGAACTCATGAATTGCACAACTCAATGACACCCTCTTAGGTTTTCATCACATGTATCCATTAAGTTGCTTGTTCGAGTCTTCAACTTAAGGGGAAGAATTTGTAAGCCACTCTTTTAGGTTTTCAACTTACTACTCAAGTGAAAAAGTATGATCAACAAGAGGCAATTTCCATGGCCTCAAATAATCTATACTAAGTTACATATCTAGCAATCTCAATGTGCTCCTTGTCAATATCCCAATGGGAAATCATAGGTACAAATTATCACTACTTCACCCACCACCAATGAGACTAAGATCATAATTATCCTTTGTGGAAATTGAGTGCAACTCTACAATTTTCTTAGTATGTACCTCAAATACCAAATGTCGAGATTGTTTTAAGTTTTGCAAAAAAAAAAAATACTTTTGAATTTTTTAATTTCACCATAAACAACTTATTGTTTTATCATTTATGTATTTGACAAGCTTAAAAAAATTCTTCCCTCCCACAATATTCTAGAATGGGTTAAATGACAATTTTTAAAATACCCCAGCTATTTCAACTTTACTATGAAAATCACTCCCATGTCTATATAAATTGACTTCAAATTTAAAATACCCAGTGATAACTTCCCATCCTAAATGCTTATAAAAAATACTCTCAAATCCCAAAGTTTAAAGGAATAGAACTTACTACTTCGATGAGTATCAAGGGAGACAAGGTTTAGGAAGAAATGAAACATTGACCATGTGAAAAGCCATAATAGCAATGGTGGAATAATCCAAGTAAAAGAAGAGGTATTTGTGAACCATAATGTATGACAGATGATCCCATAGAGGTGGCTATGTTGGTGTTGCTACATTTTTTAGATGCTCTATTAATGCAATCTTAATCTTTACTCTTCCTTCATTTTAAACATTCTAATTCTATTTACAAGCCTACCCTTATCAAAATCAACATATTTATTTTCAGCCCATATCATCAGCTTAATGTTACTATGTATAAATACATGCTACTTAGAGCATAAACAAACATATACATATCCTGCAATTGATTAAGCAAGATGGAAAAGGCATATTGATCTCATGGTTCTCACTCTAACTGCACTACTTCTGGTTAATATGATGAGCAGTAAAGGCAGAAAAGTTCCACCATTGCCCAAAGTATTTTTTGCGCATAAGGAGCCCTTATTGCCCCTATCACTCTAATCTTCTAGCAAAACCAACTACTATGAAATGCTATGAAAAATTGTGAATTTTTTAATTTGAAGTTTCATATGCCAATGTTGGAAGGATTTGTAAAGTGAAGGATTATTATTGAGCCATTACCTAGAATATGAACCATCTAAAGGATATTCAACATAGAGATGCTTGTTAAAACTAAATATATAGAGACTAGATTCAAACTCTGAAACTTACAATTTGTAAAACAAACAATAAAAGTCTCTACCAAGAAATATCATTCTAAGCACCCCTACCATTCTTTGTGCTCTATTCATTGATTTCACACAAATTTCAAAATCCTGATGACAACTCTTGAACCAATTATAGCATTAAATGAATATGCCTATGGAAAAATAGAAGCAACAACATAACAATATACATCTAATACTATACTTAATAAAACATCTTCAAATACATACATTGCTCAACAATTTGACAAATAATAAAATGAATGTACTGGCCATGTGACAATAATGTATACCAACTCTATTTTCAAATAAAAACACAAGAGACTTATACTTGTAAGCGAGCATTCATTTGTTATAGAAAAAGTTTCCAATTGTGCACATTCATGTATGCAAGCAACAATCCATGATCTACTTTCACAATCATTTGTAACTATCTCCTTCATCTTCCTCCCTCAACTAAAGCTCTTCATCCTACTCTAATACTGATGTCAAGCTCAAGAATAAAATACAAGAAATGATTGAAAAATGAATAGGACTTGGACAACCAAGAAAAATAGTCAATGAAAGCTTCATTCATTCACTCAAAATGTACATATTTAACAATAAAAAAATGATTATTCAATTCCTCTTCTAGATGAATATTCAACTTCTAGTGCAACTAGGATATATAAAATATAAAATATTATCCTACTACTCCTAGGATTATGTACATTATTGTTATAAGATTTGGTGACTTAGTAATTGTGAAACGTGAAACATTTTCATTTCTTATAAACTCGCTTGTAACAGTATTGTTGGGAGATCCTTCCCTTGTCATAATCATTTCTATATAATTTATCTCCAAACTAGATTGGTGCCCTATTTCATTTTGTCTCCCAAACAAGTGCAGACATAAATATATGGACCCTATTTCATACAGCCAAGGTAATACATTGATCTCAATTTAAATTTGACCAAACCTGTTGCGTGAATAGGAGAATAAAGAAACCTACTCCACTAGCATGCATTGTTGCCTCTTGAAGAATTGGCTTTTCTTAGGAACACAAATCCCCTTTTCTACATGAATATAGAAAGAAATCATCTAGAGTTCTAAATCTCATTTTGGATGTTCACATAACATAATTTAAAGGAATACTTCATGAATTGTGGCCATGGGTAGCATTCTCAAGAAACACAAAATACATACAACACATTAGCCTTAGTGCAGAAATGCTATTACATCTCCATTTTGATTTGTTCAAATGCTTTTTGGCCAAACTGTTTGTGAGCCACGAGTGAATCAGATTTTTTCTCACAAACTAGTGCATCTGGACATGAAAAATGCACTTTCTTCTCAAGTGACTTCAACTTTACAAAGAGTAAGGTATCGAGTTGACAAAGATTGTAAAAAATAATTCAATATTTCCTGATGGATTGTAATTCACGTTTACCTTAGTATTTCTACATTTTGTTGAGTAGAACAAGGATTGCAAGATTTTGTAAGTACTTGACAGTTCATCAGAGTATGAGTCTGAGCCTAGTCCAAGTAGTAGAAAATGAGACCTGCCAAGTCTGTACCAAGTCTAGGTCTATAACACTGGTCCTTATAAAAATGTTCTAGATATCATTTCTGGGAATCAACTTATCCTCAAACTTAATTTATGATTATCATGCTAGCTTATGATTCACTAAAAGAATAGGAATTCAATTCACTCTCTTTGTTGAAGAGATTCTGAGCTAATATGACTAACTTGTTTACTTTTAAGAACCACACTACTTCCTCCTAGTAAGAAAGTAATACTTACAACAAAAAAATTAACCATTCAAGCGAATACAATTCACAGGTGTAAAGCCAAATTCCACAACCTTTGCCATCATCCTCCATGCCTGTTCCAAAATGGGAGCTTTGAAACAATATATGAATATCCATCAATGCATAGAAAATACACAACAATATCCCTATAAGAAATGTGGTCCATGGAATACAATATTGTAGGATATGCACAAAATGGATTTGTTGAAAAGGCTTTAGAAACTTTCAAGCAAATGTAATTGGCAGGTGTAAAGCTAGATTCCACAACCTTTGCTAGCATACTCCCTACCTATAATAAAATGCGAGCTTTGGATAGGGTATGTACATCCATCAAAGCATAATAGAAGGTGGATTTATGTCAGATATTATGGTTGGAAATGCTCTAGTAGATATGCATGCAAAATGTGGAAGCACAGGCAAGGCACGTGAACTATTTGACAGAATGCCTCAAAGAGATGTCATCTCATGGAATGCAATGATTTCAGGTTTTGTAGAAAAATTTTAGTTGAAAAGGATTTTGAAACTTTCAAATGAATGAAATTGGCAGGTATAAAGACAATTTTTTTGCCAGATTCCTCCCTGCTTGTGCCAAAATGGGATCTTTGGGATGGGCTATGAACATGCACCAAAGCATAATGGTAGGGGAATTTTTGTCAGATGTTATAATTGGATATGCTCTTGTAGAAATATATGCAAGATGTGGAATTATAGACAAAACACCTAAATTGCTTGACATAATGCCTCAAAGAGATGTCATCCCATGGAATGAAATGATTAATTGCAGAATGTTCACAAAATGGATTTTGCAAGGAACCTCTCAAAATATTTGAATTAATGAAGCACTCTGGAACACATCCTAACATTGTAAGCTTTGCTTGGGTTCTAGATGCATGCAGTCATGTAGGTTTAGTGGATGAGGGTTGCACATACTTCACACGTCAGTAACCCTTATTGTATTACAATGGCTCTACATGATGTGGATTTGACTGCTTTTAGAAAGCTTTGGTATCAAAGCCCGATGATGCAGAGATTAACAAAGGACTTGCCACTACCAGGATGAAAACACTCTCAATAACGATGATACTTCACGAACCTAAAATGAAAGTGGATTTGATAGAAAATGCGTTGAGACAGAACGTCAAGAATCGTGGAAATCTCAGTGAAAGATCACATTATTAAGTAATTAATATAGGGATTGCAAAGGCTAAAACTTTTAGAGGAATGTGATAAAAACTTGTGAAAGAATGTGTACCACACAATGCAAAATCCTTTTTTCTTAAACAAACGGGATCCAAGTGTGGTTTTTATCGCACAGGAAGTAACCCACATCACTGTGAAAAGACTAAGCAGAGAACCCTAAAATTGGTGTAATGTCACAAATCCAAGATCCATCGGAGAGAAATGTAAGTATCAGAGTGATTTTCTTCAAGTCTGGTGCAGGACCACCATGACCATTTCATTCTTCCATGGGGCAACTCTTGGATTTTGATTCAATTTTGTTGTTTCTACATTGTAATAAGGTCATATAGATCATTTTTCATATGTTGAGGTCACTAGGGAGTTAATGGTCAATTTTTGTGTCCATTTTAAAGAAATGTCAATGTTTCCAAAAAGTTGTCACAATGTAAAATTGTAAAATTGCAAAATAAGTGCAAAATTGGGAAGGTGAAGATTCAAGTTGGTTTCTCTCATTAGGAATCAGTTGGAAATTGAATGGTCATGATTGTAATGTCTTTAAAAGACCTTGTGAACATTTGTAGAGGCATGGGTGATTGTAATTTTGAATTTGAATATAGAAGAGCATTGTTTTCTTGCATTTGTCAACAAAATTCTACTGTTTTCATGTACTATACGGCCTTGTACAGGCATAAGTTCATTTTTAAATGATTGTAGGTGGAAGTTCTTTCAATCACCTTCTTGGTAAAGTTGGTTTTGGTGAATTGATGAAATTTTGTGAAAACTATGGTAATTTTATGGAAGACTGCCTGAAACCCTCCATTAGGGTAGACAGTGATAAACAAAATTGTGTTTCTCTCACTTGGACCAATGAAAAATGCTTGTTTTTGGTGAGATGGTTTATTTTGGCATATAATTTCATGTTCTAAAGTTGCAAACCAAAATTTTAGGGTTAGCATGTGAATGGTTGATGCCCTAGGATTGTAATTCTATGGAAATAACAAAGTACCGTGAAGGTTTGAGTATTTTTATTGTGGGGTGGTATTCTTCTTGAGTAATATTGTTTGAAAAGGTTGCTAAATTATGTTGTAAATAAGGTTTGATGAAACTATAAGCATTTTGAATTTATTTGTATATTGTCTTGTTAGCACAAACTTGTGACAGTCATGTTTTGAACCCAAAGGTGATGGTTAATAGTTGGAGTATGTTATAAATGTGTTGAAAAGGGATGGGAAACAGTTTATAAAGCATAGGAAGTCATTTTTAAACATGTTTGTGGCATTGGAAAAGAGAAATGGGCTTGGGATTATGGACTTTCAATAACATGTGGGAGCACATTGTACTAGATAAAGCTTATGCAAAATATGATTATTATGGAAGATTATTTTGTTTCTAGAACTCCTCACAAACAAACCAAATCCTATTAAATCATTCTTGGTCGAATTATCTAGCAAGTTTAACAAGGCTACATATAGAGCCATAAAAAGATCAATTAGATTGGTTTTCAACACCCATCTCAATCTTAGTTGGTGTGATTTGGTCCTCAATTGAGCTATGAGCATCTTCATTTTCCATTTTATTTTTTCCCCTATTTAAGCATTTTGGTCATGCTCCTAAGTAGGGTTAAACTCAATTTTGTATGAATTTTTTAAACAAGCTTAATTTAAACTATTCCTTCACATAATTTTTAATCTCTTGATTGGTGACTAGGCATTCTTGTAGGTTGACACACCACTTATTCATCCACAATTTGTTTTTTTTCATCCATGCCCTTGTTCTCTTGTTCATCTCTTATCTCATTAGTGCCTTTGGCTCCTTATGCTCCTCCATGTTCTATATTTTCTTTATATAGCCTAAGAGATGCACCATAGTTGTTTCTTCTACCAAGAAAGAAACTATTTCTACAAGGAGTATTTCATGTGTGAAAAACACTTTAATCTTGTATATTGACACACCACTTATTCATCCATAGTTTTTTTGGTTTCATCCATGCCCTCTTTCTCTTGTTCAAATCTTCTTTCATTAGTGCCTTTAGCTCCTTATCCTCCTTCATATTCTCTATTTTCTCTATATAGCCTAGGAGATGCATCACAATTGATGCTTCTATTGAGAAAGAACCCATTTCTATGAGGAGTATATTGCATGTGACAACCACTTTAATATTGAAGTTGCTCATGATTAAGTGCTTTAGAATTCTCTCAACTTATCTCCACTTTAAACCCAACATACTACTAGTGATCCCTATTAGCCCTTGAATAATACCTCAATGGTTTTCCAATCCCATAAATCAACATATTTGCACCTATTTTGAAGAGTATAGTGCTCTCAACCTTCTTTGGATTCTCTTTGTTATGCATGTTTCACAACTAAGCTTGTTAGTGAAATCAAGCCCCATAAATTTGTTTTCAAAGACTATCTCAAGTGGGTTCAACTAAATATGAAGCTTATCTACTTCGTATCCTTTCAACACAAGAAGACCAAAACCTTAGTTTTGTTGGTGTTGACTTAGATCATGAGCACCAAAAACTACCACAATGGAACATACCTCTGTCCAACATCTACAAATATTGACTAGCCTATGTTAAAACTCTCTTTTAAATATGGATGTAAATATCAATCCCCAAACATGAATAGCTATTGGTCAAGAATAGTGATGCATATGGCTTGAGTGAATGTAGAATGGTAGTTGTAAAGGATTTCTATGGTAGACTTGTTAATATCACATACTAGTCCTCAAACTAAATGTTCAGAGGGAAAAATGAAAATTCATTGATCATTTCTTGTTATAGGGCTAAGTGCATTCATTTCATATTAAGATTTATATTTCTCCAATAATTTTCTTAGCCATGTGTCACCATGAGAAGGACACTAATCCATTGCAACTATAAGAAATGAATTATTTTTTTCTCTTTTGTTTTGGGGAGGATTAATACTTGAGCAGACAAAGGTGAGCCACCCACTAAGCATGGAAATTTCAATAAGGAACATTTGTTATGTGTTCACATCCACAATATCATAATAGGAAAACTTAATAATTCCTAATATTTTGGGCCCATACCACTACACAATGTATCACAACAGTGTTAGAAGTTGGGTTGCGGAATAAATTCCTTTCCCTATTTGGTTATATAAAGAACATCCTTAGTTATTAGAGGAGATGTCTTGAATTGTCTTGTATTCTTCTATTAAAGGGGTCAATGGGGTTCATCCTTCTTTAAGAATGGTTGTATTTGAAATCCTACCTTAAAAGGAATGTTACTACTTCAACTTTCATATTTGGTATTGTATCATGCTCCTAAGAGATGGGTTCTTGTGAACCAATACTAATCTATAAGTCACAAAGATTGACTTAATATTAAAGCAACTGACTCCCAAAAAATTATATTACATAAATTTTATATCTCTTCAATTTCATTTTTCTACTTCTCTTTATTGGCAAGAGCCTCTTTTTGGTGACTACTGGATGGTTAGGGACATTTTCAATAATCAATGGCATGCAATACAGTTGGCAAGGATCAATTTTATTTGGAGGACAAGCTGAAAATCTAGTTTTCAGGAAGATACCTCACCACTCAAAATGGCACTGGACCAAAAGTTTTGTTTTATTGCCTACATAAGGAGAGATTTTCCAAGTAATAATTATGCTCATCTAATGTAACTTATTTTCTTTTTGGATTATCACAAGATTCATTTCTTCAACAACAAAAAATACATCTATTTTACTCTTCTGGCATGCTTGTTTATTCTGCTATTGATTTTGATATTTATATATCTATGTTGAAGTTCAAATCTATTTAGGAAATATTGCTCTTAAAAAATAGTACCAAAGTGGTTATCTTGGCTTCCAAACAATTTGTGTATTCAGGTGTTAGTCTCAAATTGTGTCACCACTTCTTTGGTTTGAAAAAAACATTTGACAACCTATAGGAAACTAGTTGTATAAGTGCTTGTGAGCAATTTCGAGGGAGATAATTCCTTGGGAAGTGGGCCTGATGGAACTGTTCTATTTTTTTGGGAATGGTGATCTATATTGTAGTTCAAAACATTGAGGAAAATACAAGCTCTGAAACCTGATCTTCTGGAACTATTGTGTTTTATGAAAATTCATGGATTCTACTTGGTGGAGCAACTCTCATGGAAGAAATAAATTGACATGGGAAAGATTGGGAGGCATTTCTACCTATATGGGAAGGAAAGTATGAGCCAAATATGAATTGAGAATCCTACAAGGCTAATAAAGTCTTAATGATATTAAATTTTGTAAGTATCCAAGAAGACTATTGCCTAATCATTTGTTTAATCTCCATTGGAACCCCTCTCAATGTCCACTACCTATAGTCTTTTGACTATATAAAACATTCAACCTCTACTACCTATCCCTCTCAAGACTATTGAACATATCTTTTCCATTCATGTCATCATCCACATGATTGTTATCCCATCAATCATGTCATCATCTAGGGGAGAGTTGGCCTATCAATCATGCCACTGTTCAAAACTGTTGGCCTATCAACCAAGCCAAAATACAAAAGAATGTTGACTTATAAATCATAACACCATCAAAATGGAGTGGCTAAGGACTCAACAATCACCATCCCTCTTGGGATTGTTGGTTAAGATCATAGTAATGAACATTTCATTAAATCTCAACCCAGAATATGTTATTTAATGTTTTTTCGTGTAAATAATTATCACTTAGTAAAGTCATTGGGATTCAAATTCCCTTAGATAGTCAACCAAAATCATCAAAATTCCTTTGGTCATAGTTGGAAATTGATTATGTACTATCAAATCACTATTGCAAAATATAAAAAGTTAGTAAAATAAGAGCAAAATATCTAGTTGACCTGTGTATATACATGCAAACAAGTCAAATAGATTGACATCATGTAGGCCAACCCAGTAAACCATAAAATAATTACATGGTTGGTAACTTAATTCAAGTAGACCAGATAGATCAAGCAGGTCAGATTCCACCATGAGAGAGAAAATAAAGGGTTCTTCTGACCCAATTTGACAAATTTTAACATCATGATGTTGCCTAAGTCAAATATTGTAGCCAGGATGTAATCATTATGTCACATATGATTATGTTATGTCCACCAATACCTACTTGTTTGTTTGTGTTCCACCTCAGATGGTTTGTCTCAATACTTCCCTTCGTTATCTTGAAAATGTAGCTAAAGCTTTATAAAATTATGAAGCAATGGCCTAGTCACTTACATTGATGAGGTTAGATAACATCTTGTCTAACTGAATGTGCAACCTTTTAGACCTCTAGAGGTTACCAAGTTATTTGGTTAATCATGTGTGTATGCATTATGAGGTTGGAAGAATTTAAATCTCACCTCAAATGTCACTCAACTCTTAGCACACAAGGTTGATGACTTGGTCATAGAGGTTCTTGGTTTTCACACTACAAGTGTTCCTAAGGTTGACACCTATAGGATGCTTGTATACTCATTTGTGCCACTTCATGGGGCACTTGTTGATTCCACTTCATAGGTGTGGATTGTCTCATCCTTTCCTATATATGCAAGCCTTTGTACTCGTTATCATTTGGGTCATCTAAATATAATATTGCATATTGTTCACTATGCTTGTTTCTCATCTCCTAGATTTTGCTAATTGAAATTATAGTTTCTTCCAAAGGGGATAAATTTTGTTCAGAATTTGTGCATCATCTTCAACATCTAGTGTTGAGTATATACCAACACTACAAGCATCATTTTGAGAGAAGAATGCATGGTTTCTCTTCTCATCTCATCTTTGAAGGAAAAAATTCTTTGTATGGATTTCATTACTTCTCAGTTTCATGGCAAGTTCCATTGACCACCTCTTTATTTTTCTCCTATGGGGGGAAAATTATTATATGATAGAAATGGTCCTTCATAGGTGATCATTATTTCTTCTTCTACCTTCTTCACTTGTACATTTCATTACATTTGCATCATTTCTCTTTTGGAGAGGATTTTTGTTCCTACTATATTTTCTCATTTAATCTTATTTATGAGAAGCTTGTACATGAGTACCTAATTTATCCTAGTAGTTGAGACATCATATTTAAATCATGTGTTACTCCCTAAGTTGTACATATGGGGGTGTTTATATAGATATCCTCTTTACACATATAGTTAGAATATCACCTTTCTAGGATTGGCCTATTCATACTTAGCTTGAAATTTTACCTAGGTTATTTATGTTTTTATCTCATCACATATGAGACATGTTTCCTCATATTTTGAGACACATAGTACATGCATACTTGCCACTTGTTCATGTCACACTTTTCATGTGATCTCAAAAGTGTTGCACCTTTGGAGGGGTACTCAAAATTTTACTCCTACCTTCTCACCTCCTCTACCTTTCCTATATTTGTAAGGCTTTTATCCACATTTTACACATTCCCATTTTTGTATGATATATATGCTATTGTGCTCATATTTTTTCACTAATGGAAGGTTGTTTTGTGCTTTTAGATCTTGACATTCTCCAATATGGTATCAAAGCCAAAATCCAATATTTAAAATCCAAGGACCTCAAAGAAAAATTCCATGTATATAAAGCTAGAGGCTAGTGGTCTACAATCTCCAAATCCTAAAAATTATAAATCCACTTAGACCCCAAAATTTGGAAATCCTAATTTATCCGAGCAAGAAAATATTCAAACAAAGGTCCAATAAGTTAGACCACAAAATTCATTTGGGTTCCAAAACTTGATAATACAAATACTCACTCCAAAATCCAAAATCTCCCTATCCATAAGAATCAATTTTGTCATTTCTTTTGCTAACAAAGCCCAAAATGCAAAAAATTAAAATACATTGTCACATCTAATAGAAGAATCCATCTTTGAACATAGCATGGTGTGTGAACTCATTGGTATCACCTCCCATTAGACCAAGGAAATTTTTTTTACACCTTCATATTTCCATCCTTCTACATGCACCCCTCTTAACTAACCAATCCATTGTCCCACATATCTCCATCACTACAACTGTTTCATCCAAATTTTTGTATAACCTACCTCTTACTCCAGTTTCCTTGGTAATACACTAGGAGAAGCCAACAAAATACATCCATTGAGCATACCATGATTATTGTGATCTACCTCAATTAGTTTTGTGCAATGAAACACTATCAAATTATAGCAGAAGTAGACACTTGATTTCATCTAAAATGTAAAACATAAAAATAAAAATAAAAAAAATTGGAAAAAATTAGCAAAGAAAAAAAGATTCTTTTGTGAAAACGATTTCTATGGAACCTTGGGTTAGTCAACATGATGAAAGCATATTCATAGGTGTCATTTCTTACAAGAAACAAAAAAAAAATGTAAAGTAAACAAAAAGAATCCAAAAATGAAATCCATTTTTTTGATGCCTTAGCAAGCACTACATAATGAAATTTTTTTAGGTGTTCCATGCATAAATCCACCATTTATGTATACCCCATAAATGGAGGCAAGCCTCTTCCATTTTATTACTCCATTCATCCTTTGAAACAATTAGACAATCATCCTCATCATGCTATTGAATCATCCCATCCATCCCACCTCCGTCCATTCATACATATCCTCATTTCCTAATTTTGAGCTTTATAAATAAATGGCCAAGATCTTCAAACATTTATTGATAATCCATCAATGTGCACGAGTATAGAATCATATATAGTAGCATACATAGAATAGGACTATATTATTTAAACATAATATAGCCATTGGAAATTACATCCTATGTTTCCTCCCATGTTACATTCATTATTGTCATTGATAACCTCATCTTTTTGTTGTACTATAATGGGTTTTATCTTTCACAATTCAAATATTGGCCAATCCTAAGCATATTACATCTAAGATGAACATAAGATTCATAATTCTACATTTCAAATCAAACCATAAAGATTGGTTACCCTTACCTAGTATTGAATCAACATGGCTAAACACCTTCAAATTATATGATCCATGCATGCAATCTGTCAAACCATAGTTCATAATTATCCACACACCACACAATAATTAATTTCATGTAGAAAAATCTTGTTAAATCTATCCATGGAACCCATCGTATATCTAAAGGCATCTATAAGATTCATCCTTTGCATTTCTAAAATCTAAACCTTGTTTAAAACAACTAATCATCATAATTAGAATATATTGTTGCCAATCCTCACATTTTCAAGATATATAGTTTCCACATTAACATCATCATCATTATCAAATCATCAAATATTGGATTTCAACTTGATTAGGAATAAAGTATTAGTTGTCATGTCTTTTTTATCTTTTATACATGATTGATTTATTTTGTGTCTTCTTGTTCTTCTTTATGATAAAATTCAAAAATTATTCAAGAAAAAAAAAACAACATGAAATGTTGTGTTCCCATGACATACTTCTCTAAACACACCATAGCTCTTTATACTATGTTTTATCATGAGGTTATTATTGCTAAGGAATGGGTCTTTTCTTCTATTTTATCTCTATTTTTCTCCTTCATGCTTTTGTTTCTTTCCATGCACTTGTGTCTTTATCTTTATTGTTATATTTATTTTCTTTTATCTTTTGATTTATTGTTTCAATTTAGTACTCTATGCATATGGTGCATCATCATCACGGTCCATTATATCATAATGCATAACATCTATATACAAAATCAAAATTATTTCTTAAACATATTGCAATATCTTGTAGATTCCTCATATCTACCTATACTAAAAGTACCTCAAAATTATCTCATGCTCCTTAATTTCCATTTCCAACATCATAAATCATAATAAAAATTATCATTTAATAACTTCATCATCACCATCCAATCTACAAATATTCACTCATTTGCTAATCTCAAATTTATCCATTTTGAGAGCATATCTATTTTCTTCAAACCTATATGTCCTCTCAAGGGGGCATACTATCATCCATTCAATATTAAATCTGTCCAATCTCAATCTAAAGCTTCTCTAAGAATTGAAACATCCTTTGAATTCAATCTCAACAAATCCTCATGTTGTTCTTGGGATATATCATTCCCACATCAACAGTTCATTGTTAAATCAATCAATCCTTAGTTTTCGATGCATAAGGAAACTTCTATTGGTAAGTACCTATATCTACTTTCATTGAAATGACATTGCTTCTTGTAGTTACAATGTCATTTCAATGAGGGATAAAATACAAACACTCCAATCTCACTAATTCTAATTCCATGTCATTACACCATCTTGATGCCTAACAAAAAAAATGTACATTAAAAAAATTCATCTAATCATTAATTAATCCACTAACCAAAATTAAATTAATTAAATTATCTTTATTATTTAAGTAATCCATTATCCACAAATGTCTTAATGAAATAAATAAAATCCAAATAATGGAATTTTTCATAAATATCCAAATTAATTTAATAAATCTTAAAATCAAAGAAAATTTGATGACTAGTTAAATGATTGCTCAAAATGATTAATAAATCATTGAAAAGGAAAATATATAAATCAAACTAGTTAATTGTTTCAAAAATTAAAACAAAATATCAATATATGTTAACTAACTAATAATAGCAACCTCATCCTTATTGCTTGACCAATCCTCATCCACATCTTCAAAAATCTATAAATTGGGATCAATCCTTCATCTTAAAAAATTCACAATTCCAATTAAAGAAGTAAATGTTGTAGAAATGAGCAACAAACATATCACTACAAAGTTGATCCATTAATGCTCGACCAAGAGGTTTGCATGTTTGGTTTGAATGATTTGGTTTCTAAATTTATTTTAAATTTTATTTATTTTCATTATAATCTTGTTTGCATACATGAGTTATAGGAAGCAATGCCTTTAAATACCAAAACATAACAATAAGTCACACAAAATATGTATCAATTTTACTCATAATAATAGTAGGAAAGGGCCAATGTCTAGGAATTTAAATTTGAAGTTTTTAAATTTGAGGTTTAATTAAAAGTGCTTTGAGATCAATCTTGAATAATATAAGATTGAACTTGGTCAAGAAAGTGCAAATTTCAAGGTCATGAGTGGATGTATAGATATAAGTGTGAATGCTAAATTTTGAATATATAAGAATCAAATAAAGTTAAATATATGGAAATAGATGTAAATGAGAGGAAATAAATATAGATAAAGATTAGAGAAAAATTCAAACTTCATATAAAAATACACCATTTTTCAATATGTAATTAAATTAAATAATTGAACATCCAAAAAAAAATTAAAAAATCACATAAATATTAATTTAACTATTATAAAAATAATCTAAAAGAAATAATAATATATATAAAAATATAATATATACACTATTTCTTTAATAATTTAAAAAAAACTAAAAAAAAATTAGATATGACAAAAACATTTCTTTCTATTACTTACTCCACTCTCTATGACACGACATGAACTATTAATTTATTTCTATTACTTATCCCATTCTCTACGACACCGACTTAATTTATTGGAGAGGTGCAAACACAGTCAAAGTTTCACAATTATAAACTCTTTATAACAGTGGTTTCCATGAAATCGAAACCGACCATGTTTCGACGAAAAGAGAGAGAACATGGATGAACTGGTTGGAGTTCTCTTCCAAGGAAAAATTCAAACATATTATAATTCACATATAATAAATTTCATGTTACATGTGAAGGAGGATGGTAGGTTGTTCATATATATACAAAATTCCAATTTATAAAGTGGTGGAGCCTGCAACGAATACCTATGGAATCCCGTGCATTTAAATATGAATGTAGTGTGTTGACATGTTGGCTCTCGATAATTTTTTATCCGTGTTAATTTGCCGACTGCCTCAATGCCAACCATTAAAGCACTTGTATTTTGGATGATATGCTTTCTTTTGACTAAGCAAAATATGTTGCAAATAAATATTCTTTCTAATCCTTTGTACAGCTCGGTGATTGTCTAATCCTTTCCTTTTTTGTTTTTGCGTTAGATGTTTCGAGGAAAGGACGCAGCCTGCCGCCTTCTTTGAACAGGTCGGTTGGCGCTTGTCTAACTTGGACTTGTATGTTTCAACGAGAGGGCTGAACTTGCCTGCGTTGTGATCTATTTAATTCCCTCTGCCCTTCTCCGCCAACATAAAACTCATAATTGCAATCTGATGTGGGCAGAGGCAAAACATACAGAACAGAACAATGTGCTACGGCACAATTAAACAAAACCTTTTATTGCTTAAACAAAATGTTTATTTATAGAGGTCTTTGGAAGGATCCGGAAGATCTAGAAACATCTACACATGTATCAAATGAAGCTCTCGAAAAATCTGCACACGTATTTGGAGGTCGGTGAATGGCAGCGAAGAAATGGTCGATGGAGGATGGTAGAAGCTTCTGTTTTTGATGTATTTGGTGGTAGAAATTAATATCTGCCGACCACCCCCTTAATTTTTACCACTAATTACATCAAATTTTACAATATTCAAAATTTCTCTTAAATATTTAAATTGTTCTTGTGCTAATACCTTTGTGAATATGTATGTAAATTGTTCTTTTGATCTACAATGATGTAGGATGATCTTTCTATTGTTGACCAATTCTCAAATGAAGTGATATCTAGTGTCAATGTGCTTTGTCCTTTTGTGAAAAACATAATTCTTTGATAGTGCAATGGTGGACTTATTATTAGAATAGATCGTAGTAGGCTCCTCTTGCTCATGCATTAAATCCTTCAAGATTCTTTGCATCCAAACTGCTTGACATGCTGCTGATATACCTGCGACATACTATGCTTCTGTTGATGAGATTGTCACTACTGGTTGTTTCTTTGACACCCATGCCACAACTCTTTTTTCAAGATGAAATGCGTATCCAGATGTACTTTTTTTGTCATCAATACTCCCTACAAAATCACTATCTGTATATCCAACAAACTAAAAATTATTTGAAGTAGAATACAATATGTCATGATTCATAATTCTTGCAATGTACCTGAATAACCTTTTTCATGCTTGGCAATGTGAATTCTTTGGTGAATCCATGAATCTAGAAATCAAATTAACTCCATACATTATATCTAGCCTAGTTGTTGTGAGATACATCAAACTAGCAACCAATTTTTTGAATATAGTTGAATCAAAATCCATCTCATTATCTTATCTACTTAGTTTTGTGCCTATTGTCACGGCAGCAGAAACTGGACTGCAATTTATCATTCTAAACCTTTTCAAAACATCTTTTGCATATTTACTTTGACAAATGAAAATGCCCTTATCATTTTGTGTGACTTCAATGCCAAGAAAATATTTCATTAAACCCAAATATGTCATCTCAAATTCCTTCTTCATTGCTGATTTAAACATGTCAATAGAAAGATTACCTATAAAGATCAAGTCATCAACATATAAGCAAACAATCAAAATCTGACCTTGTTCATTGACTTTGGTGTATAGTGTAGGTTCACTAGTGCTTCTGCCAAATTCATTCTTTATCATGTATGAATCTATCCTAGTATACCACACTCTTAGTGCTTGCTTCAATCCATAAAGTGCCTTCTTCAACCTGTAAACTTTGTCTTCATATCCTTTAAATACTTCATATCCTAGTAGCTAGTGCACATAAACCTCTTCTTCTAAATATCCATATAGGGAAGTTGATTTGACATCCATTTGATAAACCTTCCAATTTTTTTGAGGTACAATAGCTAGTACCATTCTAACAATATCAAGTATTGCTACAGGTGCAAATGTTTAATTATAATCAACTCCATATTCTTGTGCAAATCTTTTAGCTACTAATCTTGCCTTATATTTATCAACTTCTCCATTTTCCTTATACTTAGTCCTATAAACCCATTTCACACCTATGCATTATTTATCCTTAGGAAAATCAACTAATTCCCATGTATCACTTTTCTCAATAGATTCCATTTCATCATTCATTGCATTAATCAAATTTTCTTCTTAAATTGAATCTTCAAAATATATAGGATCTTGAGAAAATAAAGAAAAGTTTCATTGCAAATCTATCCTATCTCCTTGATCATATATTTTTTGCAAGATTCTAGTATTTCTGCCTCTTAGTCTTGGTTTCAATGATGCAAGTGTAGGATTTGATTCATTACTTAGCTGTGGACTTGATGATTCTCCTTGCTCAACTTTCCGTTGTGAGTATTCTCCATGTGGACTTCTTGATGGTGTTCCTCCTTGCACATTTGATTGTTCTCCTTGTTCTCCTTGTTTTCTTTGACCTTTTTCTTCTTGTTCTTCATATGGTATTGTTGTTGTACCTATAATTTTCTTGTCTATATTTTCATCCCAAGATTCTTCCTCTTTGAATACAACATCTCTACTTACAATAACTTTCTTGGTTATAGGATTAAACAACTTATCAGGGATAACTTTAAAAAGCCCCCCCCGGTGAAGGTGTAAAATCCTGGTGAATCTTTCCTTTTATTTGAAAAAAAAATTAATTTTCCTAGCGAATCTATGCACATTTTTTAAAAAAATTGTAAAATCTTGGTGAATCTTAATGAAAATTTGTTAAAAATAATAATCACAGTGGCCAATCTTAGCGAATAATCACTAAAAAGATTAATTACAATGGCAAATCTCTCCTTTTAAAATTTTCTAATGATTGT
Organism: Sequoia sempervirens; assembly: GCA_007258455.2. Lineage (NCBI taxonomy): Eukaryota > Viridiplantae > Streptophyta > Pinopsida > Cupressales > Cupressaceae > Sequoia > Sequoia sempervirens. The sequence continues at coordinate 481,219,159 of VDFB02105785.1, read as the reverse complement.
TGATGTACAATAGCGATGTGAAATCAACAAATGAAATTGTGCCACGTCTTGACACATCACTCGTCCATCACCTTTGACAATTACACCAAATTGTCAGTCATTCCTTGTGGTCTCCACCAAGACACGCGTACACCACTTGTGCAATTCTGAAGAATCAAGATGGGAATCTACAATATTTATTCACAACAAGTCTCCCGAAAAAGACTTAAATATTTAACTCCCAACCTCCAAGTGGTGCCCACATTTTTCGGCATCCAAGTCACCACTGTATGTGGTCGTCACCATCCACACTGACTAGTCCCACCATCCATCAACTTGTCACCCAATCGGAGGTTAGGAAACTCCAAGACATTGTGACAACAAAGAAGATCAACTAGTTGGGAAGTTAAGTAACTTTCAAACAACGCGACAAGGTTTCAAGGTTAAAGAAGTTAGCAATCCCTTCGCCAACACATTGTCACCCAATTTCAAACTTCGAGAACCCCACAACATAGGTTACAAGGTTCAAGTTTTGGGTGATAGGCCAAAAATGAAGACCATTGATTAGCTTTTTAATCGAATAGTTGCAGGTTGATTTTGCGACCTAATACATATGTGCCTTTTAAAAGGATTGTTGAGGCCCGAAATTTGTTTTGAGCCACACGATTAGGTTTAATCATGTGGACCAAAACAAATTTTGGGCCTCAACAAGCCTTTTAAAAGGAACATGTGTATTAGGGCACGAAATCAACCTGCAACCATCTGATTAAAAAGGTAATCAATGATTCAACATGACAATAAATAAAAGCCCTATTCAAGGCTAAAGTATCCCTAAAATTAAATGCTAATTTATTATTGTGGCGATATTGCCCCAAAATTAATGGTAGTAATATAATATTATTGGCGAATTTAATTAATATTTGTAATTATAATATAAACTACTGGTGAATCAATTCCAATGACACATCGTTTACATAGGCAAATTAATTGAGACGATTTTTTTTTGTAAAAACCTGGCGATTCTACATCCTTTTTAGCTTATACTATTCACCATTTTTGGAAGTCCGGATTTCAATTATTAGCCAATTGGCAAAGATTTTCCACTAAAGTTTTCCCTACAACTTATATGCCTTAGATTGTTCATTATAACCTTGATAAAAATGCATTGTTCATTTTTATCATCCAACTAACTTCTTGTTTCTTTAGGCACATGTGCAAATGCAATACAACCAAATACTCTAAAATGAGAAACACTATGATGCTTACCACTCCATGCTTGTTGTGGAATTATGTCCCTTGCAATCTTTGTTGGACTTCTATTCAATATATAAACTGCACAAGCAACTACTTCAACACAATACTCATTAGGTAGATTCTTACCTTTCAATATGCTCCTTGCCATCTCCATTATTGTTCGATTCTTTGTTTATGCAACACCATTCTGCTGAGGAGTGTAACTTGTAGTGAACTGCTTCTTTATTCCATGATACCTACAATGATCCAAAAGCTCATTTGACTTGTATTCTCCTCCTTTATCTAATCTCAATACCTTGATGGATAGATCACTCTATTTCTCAACCAATTTCTTGAATTCCTTGAACTTGCCAAATGTTTCAGATTTGTATTTAATAAAATGATGTTCTAGTGGTTCCTCATGCTTTGCAATAACAACAACAAATACCACAAACTCCAGTGAATGTTAGACGATCTTCAAGGATAAGTAGACCTCCAAAAAAGAATTCTCCCTCTTTGTATTCTATTTTATTAATTGATGCTAGTGAATTGAAATGTTATGATGAAGCTATGCAGGTGGATACCAAGGTTCAGTGGGAGCATGGAATGGAAGAAGAAATTGACTCCTTGCTGAAAAATCAGACTTGGGAATTATGCAAATTGTCTGGAGGTAAAAAGGCTTTACCAAACAAATGGGTTTATAGGTTGAAAGAGGAGGATGGAGGTAAGAAAATATTTAAAGCCAGATTAGTTGTAAAGGAATTCACACAAAAAAGGGTATTCATTTTGATGAAATGTTTTCTCCAATTGTTAAAATGACTTCTATTTGTATTTTTTTAAGTATTGTGATTGATAAAGATTTGCATTTAGAACAACGTGATGTTACAATAGCTTTTCTCCATGGTGATTTGGAAGAGGAAATATACATGGAATAGCCACAAGGATTTGAGGTCAAAGATCAGGGAAAATTGATGTGAAAATTGAAGAAACGTTTATATGGATTGAAGCAAGCACCTCAGCAATTGTATATTAAATTTAATAGCTTTATGGCTGAGCATGGCTACAGTCAATGTAATTCAGACCATTATGTTTATTTTAAGAGGTTAGATGATGATAGCTACATTATTTTATGTTTATATGTTGATGATATGCTTGTAGCGGGGTCTAACATGAATCACATAAAGGAGTTAAAACAACAATTAGAAAATTCATTTGCTTTGAAGGATTTGGGGTAGCAAAGCCAATCCTTGGTATGAAGATTACAAGAGATAGGAAAAATAGAAAAATTTTTTTATCTTAGGCTGATTATGTTGAAAAGGTGTTGTAGAGATTTCATATGGAGAATGCAAAAGCTATAAGTACACCAGTCATGTTAAATTGACTGACATGTGTTCAAAGAAATAAGAGGAGGAAGAAAATATGTCCAAGGTACCATATGCTTCAACTGTAGGTAGTTTAATGTATGCCATCGTATGCACAAGACTGGATATTGCACATGTTGTAGGAATTGTTAGTAGGTATATGAGTCATCCTGGTGTTGAGCATTGGAATGTGGTAAAATGGATTCTTAGATATTTGAGAGGTACATCTAATAAATGTTTATGTTTTGGGGGCTCTAATACTGATTTAAAAGACTATGTTGACTCAAATTTGGGAAGGGATATTGATACTAGGCAGAATACCACAGGTTATGTATTTACAGTTGGTGGGACAATAGTAAATTGGATTTCTTAGTTGTAAAAAGTGGTTTCTTTATCCACCATGGAGGTAGAGTATGTTGTTGTAACATAGGTGGCAAAGGAGATGATATGGCTGCAACTTTTCATGGAAGAGTTGGGAAAACAACAGGCTGAAATTACTTGTTTACAAATAGCTATAATGTTATACATCTTGCAAAGAATTCTTCCTTGCACTCTAAAACCAAACACATATAGTTGTGATATCATTTCATTCGGTCAGTGTTGGAGGATGGAAAGATAAAGCTGGAAAAGATACATACATATGCCAATCTAGTGGATATGTTTATGAAGGCAGTGACAAGGGAGAAGTTGAACTCCTCTTCAGCTTCGATTGGCCTTCAAGGTTGAATTCAAGTATAACAGCACAACAAGGTCCAAGGTGCTTATTTCCAGTGGGAGCTGTAAGTGCAGTGGTGTTATCCAAGATCATTCTCCAAGTGGGAGATTATTTGGTGTGGATCCTGATTCATCTCCAAGTGGGAGATTGTTGGTATGTGGTGACTGATCATGCTATACTTTACACTCTTCATGTATCCTTATCAGCGTTTGGGGCTAGGTTGGGCCCTAGGTGGGGGTTCGAGGGTGACAACCCCCAAGAAATTTTTTTTTCCTATTTTTTTGCTTCATCACCAACAAAAGAAAAAAATGATTTTGTAAAACCCTCATTCTGGAAGCTTCTAAAAATATTGTTATAAGCGGTTGGGATGGGAGTTACAATAGGGAATTATTAGCAAGATTGTAATATGTTTTACATTGGATAATAAAATCATTTGATGGCTATGGTTTTGTGGATGTAGCCTGGATTGGGTGAACCACATTAAATTCTTTGTGTTCTCTTGTTTTTGCTATACTTTTTCTGTGTTTTATTTCTTTGTTTTATTGATCAAATCTACATTTAACTAATGGATATATGGGTTCTAACCCTAACACTCCTCTATCTGATCTCAATACCTTGATAGATAGGCCGCTCGATTTCTAAACCAATTTCTTGAATTCCTTGAACTTTCCAAATGTTTCAAATTTGTATTTAAGAAAATAAACCCATGTTTTTCTACTAAAATAATCAATGAATGTTAGAAAATAAATGCACCCCCCTAATGATGGGGTTTGCATTGGACCACATAATTTTGTATGTACAATTTCTAAATGTTCCCAAGATCTATATGACATTTCCTTTGGAAAACTCTCTCTATGTTGCTTAGCCAAAATACAACTTTCACATGTACTCAATGGCGTTTCAATGGGGTGTAAACCTATTACCATATTCTTCCTTTGTGACAAACATAATCCTTTGATTTTTAGATGGCCATACCTTAAATTCCATTTCCATGCTTGCTCTTGACTTGATGCCTTGAAACTTGCTCCAATTTCCTCCATCACTTCACTTTTCATGTGAAGTGGGAACATTCAATTGTTTGTCATTTCAACCTTGGCAATCACCACATTATAGGAGAAATATCATATATAGTGCACATATTGTTTTCAAAAGTAACCCTATAACCATTTTGAGTAAGTTGTCCCAAACTTACAAGATTATGCTTCAATCCAAGTACAAAATAAACATCAGGAATAGTTTTCCTACCAATCTTTGTTATCACATTAATTGCACCTTTTCCCATGACTTCAACAATGTTATCATTACCCAATTTAATTATTGATTTAACTAAACTATCCAAATTCTCAAAAAACTCTTTATTTCTGGTCATATGATTACTACAACCACTATCAAGAAACCAAATGTTACTCGAACTTTCTTGAGCTACATGACATGTAATAAACAATGCCTCAAAACTACTAAGAGAAATTTTCATTTTGCTTTCCCATAGTTTCCTATTTCTTTCAGCATTCATTTGTAAAGTGACCATACTTCTTTTAATAATAACAATGAACATTTGATTTGTCATACCTTTGCAATGCCTGATTGTTATTGTGTCCCCTTGAGCTGAAATTTTGATTTTTCCTTCCTCTTGGATCTAGACTCTTTCTTTATTCTCTTTGGTAATTATATCTTCCTCTTCCTCTAAATCCTGGATTTCCTCTTCCTCTGCCTCTACCAAATGTCATTTGTGTTTCAAATGCATGCTCCAATGAGGTATTCTCATTCCTATTCAACATGTCTTCATAATTTTTCAAGGAACCAACCAAATCATCCATAGAATATGTAGTCAAATCCTTAGATCCTCAATTACCACAACAATTGCATCAAATTTTCTAGGAAAACTTCTTAAAACCCTTTCTACAACCTTTTGATTTATCAACTCATCACCATTCTACCTTATTTGATTAACCAAATTCATAACATGATATGTGAATTGGTCTACTGATTCAAAATATTTCATTTGCAAATTTTCAAATTCTCTTCTAAGTACTTGTAGTTTGGAAATTTTTACCTTACTAGTACCTTGATATGCCATCTCTAGAATGTCCCATGCTTGCTTGGATGTAGTGCCTGGTTTAATCATTCCAACAACTGAATCATCCAATGCTTCTCCAATTATCTTCAAAGCCCTTCTATTTTTTTTCCTATTTTCATCAAACTTTTTCTTTTCATCAACACTCAAAGTAGACTCGAGTCTTGTGGTTCAGTATAACCATTTATAACTATGTTTGATAACTCATATGAATCAAATATTAATTTCATTCTAAAAGCCCAATTATCATAATTCTTTCCATAAAATATTGGTATTATAGATTGATTTATGCTTAATGTCGTACCTTATGATTTATTTTCATACAAAGAATTAGATCTTCCTTCAAAATAAAAAATTTACTTGTAAATGACAACTTTATTTGATCTCTACAATCTCCTTCAACAAGTTGATTGATCTTACAAGCTCTACTTGATAAAGACCTTTACAATGATTCTTTGTAGACTCCCAACAAACCGAACTTTTTTAGGCTTCTCTTGGATAGTTGTGGCCTCTTTGAATAGTGATCCTCCTCTTTTGATGGCTCTTGGATAGGCTATAGCCTCTATTCTTTTTCTACAAACCCTTTGTGTGCTTGCAACTTCTGGCGGCTTCTTAATTAGCAAAATTTTCTATGGATCCTCTAATAGAGTGATCTCCCAATTTAGAATTTGTTGGCTTGTAGCTTCAATGCTTCAAGCTAGCTCTGATCCTAGCAACAATGATATCTTCAAACAACACCTTTCCTTTCTATGCCTTAGATTTTGGCCAACCTATCTCTTTTCAAATTCATTCCTTCAATAGATTTGAAACAACAACCAGTATAAGTAGTGATTCTTCTATGATCAACTATAATTGGTAGCTTGAATCTTCTAACAACAATCTTTGGAAATCTACAATTTCTTGTTTCAAAATTGACTCCTTGCTAAAAATAGTTGTGGTTGAATTCAATCAACAATCAACACCTATTCCTTTTAGTTGGGAAAAATTCAATCTTGACTTGCTTTCACAACAATCCTCTCTTGTTAATCTTCCTCCACTGATCTTCCTTAGTAGTGATGTACCTTGACTATTGATTCAAAACTTATAAAATAACTTTGAACCTGCTCTGATACCACTGTGATTTGGGCAAAGGAAAAAAATACATAATAGAACAATGTGTTATGGCACAATAAAAAAACCTTTTATTGCTTAAACAAAATGTTTACAATTTCCTCTATTTATAGAGGTCTTTGGAAGGATATGAAAGATCTAGAAACATCTTCACATTTATCAAATGGAGCTCTAGAAAAATCTGCACATGTATTTGGAGGCCGGTGAATGGCAGTGAAGAAATGGTCTGTGGAGGATGGCAGAAGCTTTTGTTTTTAATGTGTTTGGTGGTAGAAATTAATATTTGCCAACACAATCAAATCCTAATTTCCCTGCTCTTTGTTTCTATTTTTTCTTTAACAGGTGGTTAATGTTTGAATTGAAATCAATGGAATATTCTTCATCTTCTTACCAACAAAATTAGGAATTTAATGCTTTCTCTAGAGAAAGAAGAATGGCTTGCAAATATTCAACATTGTTTGATGTGTTCATCAACCACAAAGACCCCAATGTTAGAAAAAATCTTGCTATTTAGCTTTACAGTTCCCTTGAGTAGTTGGAAATACCATGCATTTCTTTATTTCCAAGAGAAGCAGATTGGATATATGTTTCCTTCCACTATTGAGATAGTTATTTGCTCTGCTTCGGTACATGTAGCCATATTTTCTAAAGGATATACAAAGTCACCTTGGTGTTTGGTTGAGTTGGTTCTTATGTTACAAAGCCGAGCCAAAATTATCCCCATGTTTAATGGGATGAACCCTTGTGATCTTTGCCACATAGAGAAGGGAGTATACACTGATGCATTCATTAAATATGATGAAGAGGGAAGGTACTTGGAGAAGCTTAATGAGTGGAAGGAAGCCCTTCCGTCTCTTTCACTTATAGCCAAGGAAGAATTTAGTAGGTAATATTTTTGTAATATTTTTTCTTTTTCTCAAATCTAGTTTAACAATTTTCTCATGGAATCTTTCTTTTTTGGTATAAAGTTTTAGTGACGAACACTACCAAAAAATAGTAGCAGATGTGCAAAAGGAAGTATAAATGAAAAAAAGTTTACATGTTTCTTAATATCTAGTGGGGCTTAACAATATTGTGAAATATTTTGAAAGATGTTTCCTTCGAGAACGTGTACAAGATTTTGAAAACCAGCGTGGGCTGAAGAAAATGAAGGATAAGGTTAAGGTAGTTTCCATTTTCAGCATGGGTGGATTTAGGAATACACTCTCACAAAAGGGTTGTTTAACTAAAAAAGGTTGAATTACTCTAAAGCAGGTTTTTTGTTTGATGAGCGAGAAGCATCTAAGAGAAGAGAATTACCTTCATTGCAACTTCAGCTTCTCAAAGATCTCTTCGATAGAGATTTGAGTTTTAGAAGTATAGAGTAAGGAACAAGTTATCTCAAAGATAGTCTACATAGAAGCCCTACCTATTTAAGTTTCCTGATTGTTGTAGATGACATCGATCATGTGGAGCAGTTAAATGCTCTACTTGTCATGGATATCATAAATAAATTGGGTAAAAGTCTAGTCATTGTCACAACTTGTGACATTGGGGTGCTTATAACTGAAGGAATTATAGAAGGTTATCATTTAAAAGGAATGGATAAAAATTATGGGAGGGAACTCTTCTATTGGTATGTCTTTGACCAACTCAATCCATCTAGCTAGTACAAGGAGCTGGTTAAATCCTTTGTAGATGCATGTTGAGGATTACCTTTGTGTCTTCAAGTTTTGGGTAGGCATGTTCATGGTAGAAGTGAAGATTATTGGAGGTCAAAATTGATTGAAATTGGAAATACGTTGCCTCAAGATGTAAAGAAGAGATTGAGAATAAGTTTTGAGTCATTAAATGCTTAAGAAAAATAGGTTTTCATGGATGTTGCCAATTTTTTTTGGTGGCAAATAGCATAAAATAGAAAAAGTATGGGAGGTATCAGGATGGAACACTTAACATGCACTGAAAACACTCAGAATAAGTGTCTTGTAGAATAAAAAAATATTTATTTGCAAATGCATTACCACTTGAGAGACTTAGGAAGAGAAATGGCACTTGAGTTCAGCCACCCTCATTAACTGTGGCATCCTCAAGATCTGAAATATTTGGTATGCTTGCTACCCTCCAAATTTCTCCTTAGTATTGTGTATAGTTGTAAATTTGCACCCTTCACAATTTCGCATACATTCTTGTGTTTGCTTTAGTGTCCATTCTCTTAGCATCTTGTATAGGCTCATTTTATCCCTTGCATCAACCTTTCTCCCTTCTCAAGATGCTCCAACACCCCTTTTCAATAGCTACCCTTGTGTTTCAACTTTGCATTAGACTTTGTGCCTCCCTATTCAAGTCATTTTGTAATGTGATGTGTCTGGACACTAGCATGCCACACTAGATTTCTACGACATTTAAATGTTCAAATGACCCTTTTCCTGCATGTTTTCCACTCGTCACCTCCTTTGGTTAGTGGTAATGGCTCAAGATGCCTTGAAATGGCTTAGGAAGCTTCTTTTCCCTCCTTAAAAGTAGTCTTTTCTATTCATTTGGCCTCTCTTCCTCTGCTTCTAACTCTCTTATGCTCTCTAACTTCTTATAGCTCCATTCTTCCAAATTATTTTAATTCTCTTCTACTTCTAACTTCCTTCCAACTTCTCTCTAGCTCTTCTCCTTCTTGGATTCTCTCTCAAGCATTCTATAACCTTGCTATTTTGCTTGCATAACTCCTTATAGCTTGTTATAACAACACTCCCATCCTTTGCAACACTCTTGGCTCTTGTAGCTATTTTTGTCTCCCTCTTTGTAGCTCCTTTGGCTCTTGCAGCTTAATCTCCCTTATTTCATGCTTGGGTAAGTGCACCAAGATGGTCACACTTTTGTGGCCAAACAAGAAAAAAAAAGCCATAACGCATTCGCGTTATGGCTTTTTAAAAGCAAAAAAAAAGCAAATCCAAATATTATTTCTCATTTGGTTTTTTTTGTGTTTTAGCTCCGCTCGCAGCCAAAAACCCTGTCTTACGCGCTCGCATTCTTGGAGAGGCGATTTCTTCAAAATTCATCAACAGCAATTGGATTTCTTCACAAATATGGTGCCACGATGACGAAGAGATGCAAGAGGTAAGTATTGTTTGATATTTGTTTTGAATTTGTTAGTTTTAAATTGATTTTGTTTGTTTTAGTTTAGAAATGATTTTTTTTTTTTAAATTTTTAGGAAATCCTCAACAAGAGGAGGAAAATCCTCAACCAAATCAGCCTCAACAACAAAATCAACCTCCCCCACCATTCTCTCAATACCTTCCTGGCACTCAAGAAAATTTGAGGAGTGAAATTGAAAACAATAGAAAAGAAGTTGAGGATCTTATTAGTAGGTTGAGTAATAAAAATTCTTCAACCACACAAAGAATACATCTAGCAGATTCATTGAAGGATTTGTTAAGAAATGTAGATGCAATTACCCAACAAATATCTGGATGGCAAGATAGGAGGCAAACATCGAGGGCATATTATGCAGACAAATTATAATATAAACAAGTAAAAGATTTAAAGATTACTAAAGGCGATTTATGCTCTCTATTCACTCACCCTAGAACAAATCAAAATCTCACCCTCAATGCAAAGAGGTTTCCTATTCATTGGTGCCACCACCAAGAGATTAGGAACCATTTTTATGATAGATGGTATATGGTCTTTGATTACCCACCGTGCAATAACTGTGAAGTCCCCCAATATTTTCTTAGGAAATTATACTGTGTGTTTGTATTGAACCAAATCCTGAATTATTTTGATATGAGGGAGTTTCGGGAGTTTCAGGGGAGAGGTGGGGGGTTAGCATAGGATAGGCCCGGTGCATAGCCGGATCCTACACGACAGGGGAGACGACCTCTCGCTAGGCCACCTCATGAGTAGATTGCGATGCCTACAGTTACAAAGGAGAGTGCTGATGTAGAGACTTTGCAGGCGATCACATCCTTGACTCGGAGTGTCATCCACCACACTAGCCCCATTGTACAGTGCAATCCAGGGGATTCTTCAAGTGGTGGCCTTCGAGGCCATGTGTGTTGATCTTGTGGAGCCACTTGTTCATATGACCCTACTGGCCCTCAAGAGGGTGCTACGCAGGATCCATATGCTTCTATGCAGCCTAATCCATGTGCATCTATGGGGATGGAGAGGGCGGCTGACATTCTGCATGATGCATATTGTATTGACAGTCAGGTAAAATTCAACATGTTCATTGAATTTAGTTTATTAAATTTTGATTATGAAATGCAAGATTAACTAATTTAGTTTTATTATTTTAATAAAATTGTAGGGTCATAGTGTTGACCCTGGGTACACCAATCAATCTACTTATTTTTGCAGTATAGCTATCAGTGGGGTATGTAAAGTTAGTAAACAATTAAAAATTTATTACACGTGTTAATAGCATTGTTTTATGAATGGTATTTTAATATGTGATTTTGGATGTTGAACAGGGTGTTGTTGGAGGTTTCAAGGAAACACCTCCGAGTGTGAGTAGATTTGCTCAAACTTTCACTGAGAATATAGAATAAAGCAAACTTAAAGTTAATGAATTCTAAGTTTAATCTAGATTTGTGTATATATAGTCATAAGAGTATATGGGTTCACTAGGTTATTATTTGAAATATTTTAAGAATGGTCCTACCATGATTGTTTGTCTTAGAATTCCTACACTAGCAAGCTATATATAATAAAAATTTAACATGGAACTGAAAAAGGTAGATCTGCATTCTACTCCATCCTATATAATTTTTTGTGATGTCAACGTAACCAAGAATAAGACTATGGATGTCCTACATGATGTCAATGTAACCAAAAATAAAACTTCTATCATCAACCCTATCTATCAGCTAAGACTCCTTCAATATCTCCTAGATGCTTGGAGATGCTTAAGACTAGGTCAAAATACCCTATATTCTCTTCATTTGTTGCATAGCTCATCAAGTTTCCCTATATGTTCTCTAACTAATCATGATTGCATGGAAAGAATTTATAAGTACTCATTAAACTCTCAACTATTGAAGCCTCCTCAAAATTTCCCATAGGATGTGGAAAATGCTTAGAAATTATTAAATTCCCTAATAGGTTGTGGGAGATCTTTTAGGAAAACATTTGACACTAATTTGATCCATTGAATTCTTCTTCATTCTTATATATTCCTCAAATATACCTTGCAATACCCCTATCATACCTAAATCTACTACATTCATGTCCTTGTTAGCTAGCATGTAGGTGATATAGTATGGTCCATGAATTTTTATGTCTTCTTTTTTCATTTTTCTATACAATCCTCTTTTATCTCACTACTAGGTCCTCACATAAAAAGAAAAGAAAAACATTACTTATTTTTCTCATCTAAGGCCCCTAAGGTTTTAAACCTCTTAGATGCAAGGATTCAAAGCACATCAACCATGTGGTACAAATGACTAAATCCCAAAGATGATCTGTAGCAATGAAAGAGTTTGGAAAGGTAGAGAGAGCTACACTGGTGACTCGGGAGAAACTTCATCTTTCAAAAACAAAGCCAATTAGGCTGGAAAACATGTGGATTAGGACAACATTTGGTGGAAGAGGAAGACAGATGACTAGAACTCTAGAGGCCCACCATACTCGATTTTGATATTCAACCATGAGAGCAGAAGAGAGAGCTGATATCATGTATCAAAACATTAAGCATGCATTCTTCCAACCAATGGATAAGGAGATGATTAATTTTCTTCATTTTCATTTGCATAACCATATCACGGCGTGGGAACCATGAAGACCAAGGATGTCTAGTTTTATGTGGAGGTAATGGATGTGGTCCAAACTTTAGGAGGGGCAAGAAGGTCAATGTATGATCTTGATGAATGATAGAAGATGGGTTGGTCAGACAAACCAGGGGCACCTAGTCATGAGTAGGGACCTATAGGTTAGATTGGTGAAGCAAAGCACCAAGGAGGTCTTACAAGGAAAGGCTCCTACCTACCTACTCCTCTTCCTCTATTTGAGCCTCCTTGAGGTCCTCTACCCCTATTATATCCACCTCTTGTAGATTTTTCACCTCCATGCTCTGTGAGTTTTGACTCACCTTGGTTTCTTTGGTCATTGCCTCTACCTTGGTAGCCACCACACTGTCCTCTTTGATCTCTTTGATCTCTGCCTTTGCCTCTGCCCTTAGAAGTCTAATCTTGCTTCCTCTTACTCCTCTCTTCAATATTTAATACCAATTGATAACATTGGTGCAATGTTTTGGGGCTTAAGAGAACCACCTCCTCTTGAATGTTCCACTTCAAACTGTTGAGATACCTTGCCACCTTGATACTTTCATCCTCTATGACATTGGACCTCATGCAAAGTCTTTGAAACTCCTTAGTATAAGAACTCACATCCTGATCTCTTTGCCTCAAACTCTATCTCCTCTTATGCAACTGAATTTCATAGTCTTCAGGTAGGTATGCTTCTTTCACCTTGGCAACCATTCCCTTCCAAGTAGAGATAGGCTACTTGCCTTCCTTCTCCCTCTCTATCTAAATGAATTTCCACCATGTTGAGGTAGAACCTCTTAGTCTTGATTTAGCCACCTTTACCTTTTGTGGTTCAGTGACTCCATCACACTCAAAATGGTTTTCCATTCCCTCTATCCAATCCATAACTAAATCAGCCTCCATCTTTCCACTAAACAGTGGTACTCCTTCAAGTGCTTTTCCACTCAAAGCCTTCAATGCTTTCAAGAAGGGATCCTCCTTCAATATAGGGTCAGGTTCAGGGATTCTATACTCCTTTGCAACCTCTTCTTCTTTTGCTATTCTTCCATCAAACCACATAACATTCAGTGCTTTCTCAAGTTGGTCTAACTTCTCTCTCAATACCCTCTTGGCCAACTCAACATTTCTCACCATGATGCTAGAACCACTAGACTCTATCTCTGACATACAAGATCAATCCCAAATCTTTTGCTTGCTCTGATACCAATCTGATAGGGAGAGGGGTTGGAGGAATCAATCACTAATTCCTACTCTAGGCCTTTCCTTGTAATACCTCCTTGGTGTTTTTCTTCACCAATCTAACCTATAGGTCCCTACTCATGACTAGGTGCCCCTGGTTTGTCTGACCAACCCCTCTTCTATCACAAACTCCAACCACCAAGTCCACCTTGGTTCATTGCCACAACTCTTCCTTGGCCTTTATACTATACTAAAGACCAATCTTCCTCAACACTCCAACTCTTGCAGGGGTAGTGATAAGTCTTAAAAGGATTCAAACTATCCTCCAAAGGTGTTTGAACAACCTCCAAGACTTCAACTTCCCGTCACTCTCACCAATCCTTTAGCTAGGGTTTGAAAGGCTAGTAGCCCTTGAGCCCCTATTAGGTCTCCTTCACCTACAAAACAGGTTAGAACTCACAAATCTCAAAAGGACTTCCCACTCTTTTTCCAAGGTTCTTGGTTCACATGCACAACACTCAAAGATTCTTGAGGTCTAAGCCTTCCACTATCTGTACAAAGCTCAAACATGAAATGGAGCAAAAACTAGGGTTTTAAGCCTTCCCTTGATAGTTAGCAAACTTCCAATTTGTTTACACACCAAATGGATAGATGGAGCCTCCTCCTTCATGTAGTAACAAGATAACACACCACCCTACCTCCTCCAAGAAGAAAATCCTCAATGGCATAGCATCCCTACAAGATTTGTGACCTGCACAACAAGTTTTTCCTAGCCAGACCTGCACTGGCTCGCCTAGGGCATCACTTTGCTAGCAACTCCTGCACTCAAACAAAAACTACCAACTAACATATGTACAAGCATGGTGTCTAGGAACTATTTCCAAAAGGTCGTATGGTTTGTATGATGGAAAAGTGCTCTAGCACCCCATTCACTCAACACTGCATGTTTCAGGCCAGCAAGCACAAAGAAACCAAAATATTTACAAAGAGACAAGAAAACGATTGAAAGAACTATCTAAAGGCTAGAAAAAACTTATAATGGATTTATTCTACATCCTACACACAACAAATAACCATATTTAATCCATTAGAGCCTTCTTTCAGACCAAAAAACAAAAAAATTCACTCAAAAAACTGTTTTCCTTCAATTTCCAACAAAACAATCCGTACAAATGTACTTTCAACCTTGCACAAAGGTTGAGGAAACCTTTAAATATTCTTTCCCAATAGTTATTTTTCCAATGGGCCCTTCTTGGCCACTCAAACACAAAAGGAGCATGTTTTTGCAAAAATTGTCAATAATTGCAAAAACCTCCATTCCTAAACTTTGGACTAGAACCTTTTTGTTTCTCACCCATGGGCAACATGAAATTATTAGAAAACATAATTCCAACCACAAAAATGCCTGAAGGTATACATCTAAGTCATAAACTCATTTTATACTTCCACATTTTTCCTAGTGTGCTCTCTATTGCTTCCTAGGTGCTCCTGCACCAATGAAATTAAGGAAGAACAACAAGAGAGGAACAGGAAAAATAAAATCAATACATAGTTTCATGGATTTTTCAAGCAAGAGAGCTATGGGAGCAACCTCATCTAAAATATTTTGAACTAGAGTTTTATATACCATTTAGAGAGCTTGGTTTTCATGGAGTTCCTTTCAAATCCTCTGCTTTTATTGTTCCTATGGTAAATTTTTTGGTAGAGTTGGTGGAATTACCTTTCATAGTAATCACTATTAGTGAGATTGAGATTGTTAACCTTGAGAGACTAGGAATTGGGAAAAAGGAATTTGATATGGCTATTGTTTTCAAATAATTAAAGCGAGATGAACTCCATATGTACACCATTCTTGAATCTTCACTTGATGGCATCAAGGAATGGATGAACTCCATGGATATAAAGTATTATGAAAGTAGAATGAACTTGAACTGGCAACCAATTTGTAAGACTATTACTGATAATCTAGATAAATTTATTGAAGATGTTGGTTGGGAATTTTTGAATATGGAAGCTAGTGATTTTGATTATGATAATTTAGAAGAGTCAGATCAAGGATATGAACCCTCTAATGTAGAAGAGGAATCATAATTAGATTTCATACAGCCACCATCAAGAGTGTTACAATCCAATCAACAAGATGGAGGGAATTCTTATATAAGGATAATTTTCAATGTTGCAGGTACCAACTTTAATGCCAACTACAATGGCAACATTGAAATTCCCTAGCAGTATTTATGTTAAGAAAATTTCCTTTAGATGCAAGGATTCAAAGCACATCAACCATGTGGCTTAATTTATATCATAAGTTGTACCATGATGTTCACTATGCATTCCTCTATTCTTTTATTTGTCAAATGTGCCATTGCCTTGTCATTGATCACCATCATATTCTCCTTTTCATGATTATTTTCTCTATCATCTTTGGTATAAACACTTGACTATTATATTTAACTCAAGTGAGGAAACTTAAAAATCATAATGATAGGCCAAAGAAAGAATATTCAATCTTTTCATGGTAAAAGGAGACCTCAATTTAATCACTATCATCCTCAAAAGGTTAATTCCATTGTCAAACATTTATTTCATATCTTAAACTATGACAAGCGTTTAATAAGGGTTTTGAAGAATAGGCCCTTGACAAGTTATCTCCATCATTTTTTATTGTCGCTGTATCTTTATTTAGCTCTTACTCCATTCCTTGCAATAGTGATACTTGGATTTGTCATACTTAACTCAGTTGGCTACTATCAAAGCTCCTTTTGGCTAGATCATCTCTTCTTCTCATATTGGTTGTCATATTTTACATTGTGTTTTGACACTTTTTCACTTAAAATTTGTTCTAAAGGGTCTTTTGTTTTTCAATGTGATTGTCCCAGGTTATTGTTTTTAAAAAAATTGATAATCATATTGTTGGTTACGTTGCATTACACATCATTCAAACTCAAAGCATTACTTCAAATTCGATAACTATTTTGTGATTGAATAATTTGTTGTTTTATTTTCAGATGTTAATGAGAGAAACACTGCCAAACGTAACAAGGGCAATGGATATCGATGTTTCTACTGCAATACAATCCTCGATGGCTCTGATAGGGGAGGTATGAGGAAAATTACTAAATTTCAATTTACATTTGTTGTTATAGATGAACTAGTTCTAGTGAAAAATCAAACCATTATTGATTCGTAGTTTAATTCCTATTCGGATGGTTTATATAGGGCTCAAGCACGCCTGAGCATCGGCGTGCAAATATTTCCATCGAGAGTGATCGTCGGATGGTTGTAAGTGATTAAATTTTGTTAAATATATTAATTTTTATAATGTAATTTCTATATATTAATGTCTTTACTTCTTATTGTAACAGTTGAAACTTGACCAGGAGCTAAACCCTAGGAGGAGCAGCAGGAGCACTCCTCAATAGAAACGGGTGACAGATTTATCGCCATCGAGCCCAGAAAGGGAAAGAAAATTGTATTTGAACCAAAGCATGGAGAGAAATGAATTTTGAATGTAGAGCCCTTTGTTGTATGCCTACATGGCAATTTTGTACATATTTTGTATTCGATATATTTGACATTGTATGCCTATATGGCATTCTCGTAAGCCTATATGGCTTTTTGTAACTATATTTTATACTTATATTGACATATATTGATGTACATGCGTACATGGCTATTTGATTAATACAAATCTTTTTTATCGATGGTGTCCATATTTGCATTATAAATTCATGGTTCAATAGATATGAGTTACATGTATTCAAGTGTATACTTTACAACTTACGCACATATACTTTTTGACTTACGTTGGAACATCAAAAAGTGTGAAAATTTGTGTTTGGAAGTCAAACATAAGCCAATTTTTGCAATTCTCGGTTCTTGCATACTCGATCTTATGGACTTATTCCTTCCTAGCACATATTGTGAATATTTCTCATTTGGTGTAGAAGACAAATTCCTCATTTTTGAACCACTATTTTCTTATTTTCCTTCCACACAAAAAAATCTTCACACTTTTCAGATTGATCAATGATCAATAATGGCTGATTGTAAACACCTGACATTTTTATGTTTTGAACTTTAATTTATAATTTTGTAGTTTATATTCATAATTTTGATTACATTGCATTGGACATCTTTCAAACTCAAAGCATTGCTTCACATTGCATAACTAATAACTAGATGCTGATAGATGACAAAATTTCAATTACAATATAGTTTTTACAAAGTCAACCCAAGCAGTTATGCAATTACTTCACATTGCATAACTAATAACTAGGAGTAGTTTCCAATTGCATTTTCTTGTCATGGCATTCTATGAGACCACATTTCTTTGAGGCATTTTTCCAAACAATTCACTGCCTTGTCTACACTACCACATTTTTGATACATGTCTACCAAAGAATTTTGTCAAATAGTTCAAGTGTTTCCTTGTTCCTATGGCTGAAAGCCTAAAAGAAGTGCTTTCGAACAAGCTATGCATGCTTGAAAAAATCTATCAAAAGCATAATAGTAAGCAATATCATAGACAAGGTAGTGAACTCTTTGAAAAAATGCCTCAAAGAAATGAGGTCTCATGATCTGATGGAATGCCATGGCAATCAAAAATATTTGATTGTCATGGCATTCCATCACCATGAGACCTCATTTCTTTGAGGCATTTTTTCAAAGAGTTCACTACCTTGTCTATGCTAACACATTTTTCATACATGTCTATCAAAGCATTTTATCAAAGCAGTTCATTGCCTTGCTGCTATGGCTAAAATCCTAAAACAAGTGCTTTCAAACAAGCTATGGATGTTGAAAAAATCTATCAAAGCATAATAGTAAGCAATAACATAGATAAGGGAATGAAGCTGTTGAAAAAATGCATCAAAGAAATGTGGTCTCATGGTGGTGGAATATCAAGCAGGTTAAACTTCCTTGTTGCTATGGTTGAAAGCCTAAAATAGGTGCTTCCAAAAAAGCTACATGGATGCTTGGAAAAAATCTATCAAAGCATACTAATAAGCAATAACATAGAAAAGGCAGCAAACTGTTTGAAAAAAATCCTCAAAGAAATGTGGTCTCAATGGTGATGGAATGCCATAACAATCCATAGCAATTTGCTTGTCATGGCATTCGTCATGCCGTTCCATCACCATGAAACCACATTTCTTTGAGGCATTTTTTCAAAGAGTTCACTACCTTGTCTATGCTAACAAATTTTTCATACATTCTATCAAAGAATTTTATCAAACAGTTCATTTCCTTGCTTGCTATGGCTAAAAGCCTAAAATAGGTGCTTTCGAACAAGCTATGGATGCTTGGAAAAAATCTATCAAAGCATAATAGTAAGCAACAAGCTGATGCAATACAAAGATTGCCAAACCACTCAACAGGCCCATTCAAACTACCACAATTCAAGTTGCATCAGGACCATATCATTGAGACACAACCCGAATAATAGGAGGAATGGCCTATTTCAACATACTACACTCAAACCCTTAAGGGATCGATCCGGTTGAGTATACTCGAGGTGATTCGCATGTTTGGGTGCAAAAGAGGACCATTCCTAGCATAAACATGCCTATTTGAATGCGTTGGAATAATCCGTTTGGTCCATCACATTTCTTGAGCGAAATTAAGCCACCGGCAACTTTCCACTACTTTCATCGACACTTTTTCCATCAAGTAAAAAATTAAACACCCAGAAAAACCACTTAGAATAACAAAAAATGAGAGAGGTTATTGTAGAGGGGCCCAGCGATCCCATAGGATTAGACGAAGAAGTTTCTAAGCATCACAGGTCCGAAGTAACCTCATGCTGAAGTTTGAAGCCATTTTGCCCTTTGGACCCTTAAGGGATCGATCCAGTTGAACATAGCTGAGAGCGATTCGCGTGTTAGGTGTGAAAGAGGACCATGCCTAGCGTAAAATGCCTGGAGACACATTGGAATATGTAGTCCATTTGGTCGCATGAGTCATAGAACAAAAATTGCACCACCTTGCAACTTTCCACTACTTCCATTTGACACTTTTTCCATCAACTGAAAATTGGACACCACAGGAAAACCACTTTGAGATAACCAAAACCAAGAGAGGTTATTGTAGAGGGGCCCAACATGATCCCATAGGATCAGACAAGAATTTTCTAAGCATCACGGTGTCCGAGTAACCTCTTGTTGAAGTTTGCAGCCATTTTGCCCTTTGGACCCTTAAGGGATTGATCCGATTGAACGTAGCTTGGAGCGATTCGCATGTTTGGGTGCAAAATAGGACCATTCCTAGCGTAAAAATTCCTATTTGAATGCATTGGAATAGTCCATTTGGTCACACGAGTTGTAGAACAAAAATTGCACCACCTTGCAACTTTTCACTGCTTCCATTTGACACTTTTTCCATCAACTAAAAACTGGACACCACGGAAAACCACTTTAGAGATAACGAAAACCGAGATAGGTTATTGTAGAAGGCCCAACATGATCCCATAGGATTAGATGAGAAGTTTCTAAGTGTCATTGCGGAGTAACCTCATTCTGAATTTTGCAGTCATTTTGCCTTTGGACCCTTAAAGGGATCGATCCGGTTGAACGTAGCTTGGAGTGATTCCACGTGTTTGGGTGTGAAAGAGGACCATGCCTAGCATAAAAATTCCTATTTGAATGCGTTGAAATAGTCCGTTTGGTCACACGAGTTGCAGAACAAAAATTGCACCACCTTGCAACTTTCCACTGCTTCTATCTAACACTTTTTCCATCAACTAAAAATTGGATGCCACGGGAAAACCACTCTGAGATAACAAAAACCGAGATAGGTTATTGTAGAGGGGCCCAACATGATCTCATAGGATCAGACGATAAGTTTTTAAGCATCACGGTGTCTGAGTAACCTCATGCTGAAGTTTGCAGCCATTTTGCCCTTTGGACCCTTAAGGGATCGATCCAGTTGAACGTAGTTTGAAGTGATTTCAAGTATTTGGGTGCAAAAGAGGACCATTCCTAGCATAAAAATGCCTATTTGAATTCGTTGGAACAATCCATTTGGTTGCACGAGTTGCAGAACGAAAATTGCTTGCACTAGACAACCAAATTTGCTTGTAAGTGCTAAAACACTAAATCGGGTGTAACATGCAAAATAAAATGAATCTTTACAGGATAAATACATTTTAGGGTACCCATTTTGGGAATTAAAAACATATATCAATTTTAGATACACTTGTTTTGGAACACATGCCTGCTGTCCCAACTTCTTTGTTTTTAAAGAACTCCAAACATGTAGTGAGTTTTGCTTGTTTTGTGTGGTTTTTTCTTAAAGAGGCATTTAGGAGTGATGGAAATAGTTGTAATTAGTCTGTACAAATTTGAATCAGGGCTTTGGGGTGAAGGGGTGAGCCTAGGTAATCAAAATCCTAATGTGATCAGCAAATTAAGCCTCTTGGGGACAGTGATACATTGGTCCATGGTTGTTCTTCCATTCATTGTCAAAAGGTGAGACTTTGGGGTCTTGTAGATGAATATCATAGTTGTCTAAATTAAATAGTTTGAGCATGGTATAGGCTTGTATGTGGATTTTATTTAGACTGTCCTACTTTTCAAAAATCTATTGTCCCACCAAAACTAGACTTGAATAGCCCCCTTTTCCAAAGCAACCCTATTCAAAACTTATCACCTGACCATGAAACTTTCTACAGTATCTTAAATTGTTCCCAAACCAATTATTTTCTAGGTTTTAATCTCATATGACACCCTCAACATGCTCAAACACAAAACCCTCACGAAATTGCTCCAAAAACTAGGGCCTCTTGAAAAATTGACTTCCACACACTTCTAGAATCTTCTCTTTGACTTTTCACCATTAAATCATCATTCCTAAACACCTTCAACTCAAAAACATACCCCTCATTAAGGTAGATCTCCTGCTGCTACACTTTAGGCATCATTTTCATGTAGTTTTCAATGTGAAATCTCAATGTACACCCTATCATTCCTCCTTCCTACACATTATTTTGTTAGATCTATATTATACATGTAAGGATTGATCCATTTCACAAGTCACAACAATATTCTTTCATGAAATGGATCAAATATCCGATGGTAAAATTGTTCCTTGACCAAACTCTTCATTCTTTCCCATATAGAAACTTTTGCCAACCCTCTAGCCATCCTATCATTCTGAAAACTTGTCCACCATGTTAGTGTTGTACCTCTCAACTTTGTCTTAGCAAACTTAACCTTCCTCTCTTTTTCCATCTCTTCAAACTCAAAATAGTTTTCTAAGGCATCAAGCCATCCTAACACCTCTTCACTATCCATCTTCCCCTGATAGATAGGCAACTCTATGTGACTCTTTCCTCCATGACCTTGTGCTGCTTTCAACAATCTTATGAACTTCCTTTCCTCAGGGTCTTCTATCTCATTTGCTAGTTGTCTTTGAGTTACCCGCACATTCTCTTCTTCTTCATCATTGTCTTCTTGTTCTCCTTGTTCTCCTCACCTATTTCTCTCAAGGCTATTGATCCTAGCCTGCATAGCTATTGATCAAGGCTATTTATGGAATGAAAGTAGACATTGCCATGAGTTGTGATCCTAAAGGGTATATCAGTAAAATGAGGGTAGAGAGGGGTAGATCTCATATCTACCATCATTTCCATGCATCTAATGATGTGATAAGGAACCTCAAAACTAATAAGGAGGTCAGAGAAAGGAAAAGGAAATGGATGTTCATGGTCCAAACAAAATAGAAGAGGATAAAAATAATCATGCTTATGTTATTCCTTTACAAAGTACACAAGTCCCATGGAAATGATGGAGAAGATGTTTATTGCCATGGAAGATGGGAATTTTTCTAGCATGATGAAGTTGGCAAAGCAAGAGAAAAAGGGATGGAAGTTGAACAACTTGTTCAACAACAAGCCTTGTCAACAGAATCATCAGCACAAGTTGCTCATAGCCAATCAATGCAAACTCTTGATGCACCCTTGGTTGATTATTCAAAGAATCCAAAAGAAAGGGAGAGTGTGCAAGAGGAGACTATGAAGAATGTTCCTAGAGATGAGGAAGTGAACTAACACTTCCCTTCTCCCCAAATCAATCAAGGTGATGAACAAGTTCCTAAAAATAGGCTAGCAGTTAATTTTTATGATGAGAACTCTATTCCCAATGATGTCAAAGTATTAGCTTGTAGCTAGTTCATGGATGATGATACCTTTGTTACTACAAATGACTTTAGAGACTTCATCATCAAAGTGAAGAAAAATGAACTTAATGAAAAATTGGATAATGAAAAGGAGTTGACCCATCTATGTATGAAGAGGTCACTCAACAAGTTATCTAATAAATAGATTTTCATGCTTATAGAATCACTTTGGAAGAAGGGAGGAGATTAGTTAAAGAAAGTGGTATTCTTGTGTTTCTGATAGGGAGGGGGTTGGAGGAATCAATCATAGATTCCTACTCTAGGTCTTGCTTGCAAGACCTCCTTGGTGTTTTGGCTTTCCACCTTAACCTATAGGACCCTTCTCAAATTTAGGTACCCCTGGTTTGTCTGGCCAACCCCACTTCTATCACAATTCCATCTACCAAGCTAACCTTGGTGCAATTCTCCAACTATTCCTTAGCCCTTAATCAATCCTAAAGGCTAACATATCCTCAACTCTCCATTAGTTCTTGCAGGGGTGTGGGAATGTCTTTAATGGCTTCAAACCAACCTCCTAGGGTACTTGAAGCTTTAATGGATTGATATAGCATCAAGACCTGTGTAGGATGTAGAGTGGTGTTTCTACAAGCTTTTTGTGTCATTAGATAGTTGTTTTATTCATTTTCAAGCACTGTTTGTAAATAAATTGGATTCCACACTATTGTTGGTCTGAACCAGCCAGTCTTGAGAAAATGGAGGTTTAGATCACTTTCCCACCATAAAAATTGTACATCCCTTTGCGAATAGTTACTAGACTCCATGTGTGTAAATATGGTAGGATTTAGGGTTTGTGTGAACACATGAGCTGTTGGAAAAGTCTTGCCCTAGGCGAGCCAGGAAGAGTCCGGCTAGGGAAGACAAGAAGTGCAGAGCACATAACTTGCAGGGGTGACTAGTTCTTGATAAATTTATTTTTGGAGGAGGTAGGAAAGTGTCTTACCTAGTTGCCACATGAAGGAGAAAGCTCCATCAGTTGAATTGATGTGAGAACAAGTTTACAGTTTGAAAACAACCAGAAAATGGCTTAAAACCCTAGGAAATGACCATTTTCAAGTTTAAGCATTGTATGGACAGTTAAAGCTTAGGACCTCAAAAATATTTGAGAGGCGTTCATATGGGACAAGGACCTAAAATAAATATTGAGGTGGTATTTTTAAATTTTTGAGTAATAACCAGTTGTTTTGGTGATGGAGACCTAATTAGGGGTCATGGAATAGTAGCCTTCTTAACCCTAGATGAGGGTTTGTGAAAGCGATGAAAAGGTGGAGTTTTGGTGAACCTTCAAGAACCCTAGGAGGTTGGTTTGAAGCCATTGAATACATCTCTACACCCCTGCAAGAACTAATGGAGTGTTGAGGATAGATTAGCCTTTAGGGTAGAATAAGGGCTAAGGAAGAGTTGAAGCATTGCACCAAGGTTAACTTGGTAGATGGAATTGTGATAGAAGTGGGGTTGGCCAGATAGACTAGGGGTACCTAAACTTGAGAAGGGTCCTATAGGTTAAGGTGGTGAAACAAAACACCAAGGAGGTCTTGCAAGCAAGACCTAGAGCAGGAATCTGTGATTGATTCCTCCAACCCCGTACCTATCACTCTTCTTCTTCATCATTGTCTTCTTATTCTCCTTGTTCTCCTTGCCTATTTCTCTCAAGGCTATTGATCCTAGCCTGCATAGCTTCTCTCTCCCTTATCCATTGCCTCTCTTCCCTTGCTTTAGCTTGCTCTCTTGCTGCTTCTTGTTCTCTTCTTTCCCTTCTCTCCCTTTCCAAGGTTTCCCTCAACTCCTCCAACTCTCTTGCTAACTGATTTTTAGGTGCCATTGCTGATTCTTCAATCCCTAAAGGACCTACTTACTGCTCTGATACCACTATTATGTAGAGGATATAGGACTCAAAACAAAACTCAAAGGCTTGAAGGTTTTTTCAATGAAGTAATCTCAACCATGTTCTAAACAACATTAAGGAAAGAAGCCTCAAAGTGCACTTATGACTCCAATATTTCTCCTATGGACCCAAACCCTTGGAATGACCTTAAGGGACACAAAAAAACTTGTCTTGAATGTTTTCAAATCCCCAAACCTCTGACTCAAACAAAAACCCACTTTTCCACCTTGACTAGGCTTCTAGCCAGCTAGGCCTCCAACGATGGTTTTTTTGACTTTTCTAACAACTTTTCCAAAAGACTCACCAAACTAATGATTGAATTAGGTGTGTTTTGTAATTCTACACAACATACCAAAACCTTGATAGCACTTGTTTCATACCAAACCTTTCAAAAATCTGTTGTCCCACCAAAACTAGCCTAAATAGCCCCCTTTTCCAAAGCAACCCTATTCAAAACTTATCACCTGACCATGAAACTTTCTATGGTATCTTCAATTGTTCCCAAAATAAGTATTTTCCAGGTTTTAATCTCCTATGACACCGTTAACATTCTCAAGCACAAAACCCTCATGAAATTGCTCCAAAAACTAGGGCCTCTTGAAAAATTGACTTCCACACACTTCCAGAATCTTCTCTTTGACTTTTCACCATTAAATCATCATTCCTAAACACCTTGAAGGAATTTGAAGGAATATTTTAAGTATGAAAGTCAATGAATAGAAAAATGTTAGAGAAGCAAGGGTTTCAAAGACCTATTAAGAAAGCTTATGACAATTCAAGGCATCATACAAACACAATTTGAAGCACACCATTGAATGCAAGGATATAGAGTTTAGAGGAGGTGTTCCAAGGGACTTTAAACTGAAATAGATGATAATGGAAAGATCACTAGTCTTAATGTCCAATTTGAGATGTGTTCCAAATTAGCTTAATGTGATGTAGAGCAAAGGAAGGAAAATCTCAATCCACACTCAACTTGACTTCATTTAACAAATTCTTGTTTCCCTTACAATTTGGACTCTCTTTCCCTTCATAAAACCTTGAAATGGCAGACTTTTCCATTGTTGTTTTTGATTGAATTGATCACTTAACAATGCAACTTTATCACTCAACTTGAAGCACACAATCAAACATCTCAACATGACTTGGGGAAGATGTAAAAACTCTTCACACAATAGAAAATGACCAAACAAATAGACCTTGTACCCAAAAACATCCATTCACCAATAGGATAGTCAAAATAAAAAATGATTAAAGGAATTAACTAGAAAATTAAACATTCTTTTAGACTCCTAAAAATATCCTCCACAAGTTCCCAAAAGCATAGGATCAAACACCCACCATAAATGTATCAAAAGATTGACTTACAAGCCATAAACGAGGCTTAACTAGGCCTACATAAGGAAGTGTTCAACCTTTCAAGGCACACCCAAACACACATAATTCCTTTAAAATATTATAACAAGTTCCCCAAGACTTGTTCCATGCTTTTCATTCATTAGTATTGCACAAATAATCATAAAATTATGAAAAGTGCATTTTAAAGACCATTTTCATGCATTTACAAGGGAAAAACTAACCTAGGGCATCAAATAACTTTTTCAAACCTCCATCTTTCACTCTGAAACAAATTTGAACATGAAGAAGGGCCATAAACCTAACATTCTACCAAGTTTTACATTTTTACCATGGTGGAAATGGGAATTATGACCATTTTGGTGACCAAACCCTTATTTGGTAGGGTTTTAGACCCTCTTTCACTAAAATTGAAGTAAATTTCTTAATACTTAATGAAATCAATTCAAATCACCACCAAAAGAAATTATTCTCTACCCTCTATCAAACGATATTCATTATAGGGCTTTACAATGCTATTGCAGGTCATACCAATTGAAGGAATAGTCAAAACTGCTAGAAAATCAAGAAAAACAAAGTTTTTTTAATATTCAAATGCTTCAAACTTCCAATCAACCTTCTGCCCTAACCAAAAGGAGGCCTTATAAACTTTTACATATCATTTCCAATGACCCTCAACTATTTTTTGAAAGAGGGAGCCATTGGTTAAGGGATTTACAACTTAAATGATGAGTTTACACAAATTACACTATGACAACATTGCATTTTTGAAGCAATTTTGACTCCTATCATCTAAGACACAAAAATCCATTCAAATGGCCCTAAAAAACCTTATTACATCATCAAGACATCAATATTGCATGTTCATATACAAATTTGAGTTGTTTTGCCTTCATAGGCTAGAAGAGCAACATTTGTGCAAGATTGCAATTTTCACACTATTGACTCAGGTAATCTAAAAGACTCATCCTAATTCATGACTAATGATTTGGTAGACATGTATGCAAAATGTGGAAGCATAGAGAAAGCATGCGAAGTTTTTGACAGAATGCCTCAAAGAGATGTCATCTCATTGACTGCAATTATTGCTAGATATGCACAAAATGGATTTGTTGAAAATGCTTTAGAAAGTTTCAAGCAAATGCAATTGGTAGGTATAAATCCAAATTCCACAACCTTTACCAACATCTTTCCTACTTGTACTAAAATGGGGGCTTTGGAACAAGGTATGAACATCAATCAAAGAATAAATAATAGAGGAATTTTGTTAGATGTTGTAGTTGCAACTGCCCTAGTAGACATGTATGCAAAATGTGGAAGCATAGACAAGGCTTGTGAACTGTTTGACAAAATTCCTGAAAGAGATGCCATCTCATGGAATACGATGATTGCAGGATATACAAAAAATGGATTTGCTGAAAAGGCTTTAGAAACTTTCAAGCAAATGCAATTAGCAGGTGTGAAGCCAAATTCCATAACCTATGCCAAAATGGGAGCTTTGGAGCAGGGTATAAACATCCATCAAAGCATAATGCCAGACACCTTCGAAACTACAAGAATGGGAAGACATTAAATATGCATTTATTAACATAAAAAAATGAGACTTACTAACAAATTTTACCATCAAGTATAAATTAATAAGAACATTTGTGCATATACTTACAAATTAATCCAATGAACCATCAGAGTGCTACTCTTTATTGTGTCAAGTATTGCCTCATGGTGGACTCATGGACCTTCCACAAGGTCTTGTTCAAAGGTCTACCCTTATATTTGGTCAAAGCGAGACATTGGGATGCCACGACAAGGTTTGAGTAATGAAGAATCTTACGATGCATGTCAAATTCCTCAAACAACCAATGTTTAACACACTCTTATGTGGAATTTTACCGAGCCCGTTCAGTAACAACAAGCTGATCTGTAGGGTGTTCAATGTTTTCTCCATCTACAATTGGGGCTTCCAATTTCTTTTTTCCTCAACACAATGACACAAGTAATAGTCTGTACCTTCTTCGTTGTCTTCATCTGTAATAATGCATAAACATTCCCTGCATTTATATGTGCGGCATATCTCTTGAAATTAGTCAACATTATGAATACAGTACAAAAGTAAGATAACAATATGGAATTTCAAATACTAAGCAAGTAGATATACTACCTGGTTGAACTAGATCGATACATGGTCAAAGTCAATCGATGATTCCATTTGTGTTGGTTCCATGCCATCGAGCGTGTGAAGTGGGCTAAGATAACTTGTCAACCATTTGTCAACTCCCTTGACTCACAATCATTCCGGGCTTGCATTGTACGCGAAGAACAAAAGCATGCCATCTTACGATGTATCAATACTCCATGAACCTACAGGCTAAGGAAAGAGTGCAACTCACTTGATCCTGTTAGTGTACAACAATCCTCATATGGTGCAATGTTAGTATCATCCATCAACCAAAAAAATCTATGAACTGAAGATGTACCTTCATTACCTGGACCCATTGAAGCATTACACCACTTGACGATTGATCTTGCATCTGTCAACTGTGCACTATCTTGATACTTTAACTCTTCTCATGCTAATGCTCTTTTCACGCATGCTCTTGCATTGTCATGCTCCCCCTTTCCATGTCTGGCTTCACAAAAGTTCCACATATGTTGAACCGTGTAGTGAGATGCATCCTGAACCAACGATTAGAACATGCATTAGGTTCTTGAACTATGCTGCACAGTTATCCGACCATATTATATGTTGATTGTATGGTATGCCCCTCTGAGCCAAATCATTGTAGAACATCTGCAAGAAACCTTGCACGAACTCTAGAGAATGTGTGCAATCATCACTAATATAAAAGTGATACTCCCTCAATACCTTCCTTTTGTCTCTGGCCCTTCTCCGGCTACATGTATGAATGCTATGTGCACAAATATGAAACCTATGTGGAGTTGTATCGCGTATTTGCACCTCATCTTGTAGAGAGTGTAGTTATCTGCAAAGTCAACCACTGATACTATGCTACCAAGTTGAAAGGTGTCCTTGCATAGCTTGAATTGCATGTCTAGCCATCGGGCTCTATGGGTATGCCTTGCATACTCATACACTAGATTCTCACAAAACATGGACATGAATTGATACACTGGAATTTTATGAATAACCAACTCACACCTTTTTGCTTCAAACCCATCTTTTGTACCATATGCCACTGTTTTATACTTCCCGAACTCTACTAGTTTTTGTCCCACCTCATATGTGCTTTCCATATGTTGAAATACTAGCATTTGTTGCAAGCCACCGCAACACTCACATGAACCATCCAAGCATGTTGTCTTATAGAATATTTGGTTATCCTCTATTTCACATAAAATTTTTGATAAGAACTTTCTTGAAGATTTTGGCGGGGATTATATGCCACAATCCTGTAAAACATTGTTAGTGTGCAAATCTAAACATATAGAACGATAAACATCATAATGGTTAGAGAATTCAATATGCAGTTTACAACAAGTAGTGCATGTGTGATTTATCTAGACATAAAAAGGTTTAATCATTTCAAAAAATCTTTGAGAAATACTAATTTGAGGATAATCATTTTGAAATTTATGAAAAAATTGGGTTTGAGTCGTATCCAAAAAATGCTTTGGATGTGGCTCACAGTTTCGACTACTGATTCTCCTTCTTATGACATCCTTTTTATTCCGAGATGGCCTTGTATTATTCTTCCAATAATTTTCAATTAGTGTTCTCAATGCTTCAAAAAAAAAATTATCTTTGTGTGGCAGTCTCCCTGAGAATGCCCATAATTCATTTGAATCAGTGCCCTCAATTCTTTGCCACCTTTGAATGGCTTTTGATAAAGTTTTTCTACTAATTCCCACTTGTTCACTTGTCTTTTTAATGAGGAAAGATCTCTTTGTTTGATAGCTTACCACAATTGATGTAATGACATGTCATGTGACATTACTATCCTTTGAGCATGAGGTCTTACCCACAGTGTCATAAGCATCCATTAGATTCTTCACAATAGTGTTTTCACTTGATGCATTCGATGTTCTCAACCCAAGAGTCTTCATGATGTTTCTATACTTTAAACCCCGCATCATTTGAACAAATAGTTGACATCTTGCAGTCTCATTTAGCCTTTCAAAGAACATTTTCCAAATCTTATCAGCATATCTTCTACAAGTACGTTTTGGAATCTTACCTTCAATGTGCTGCAAAATATCCTCATCAATATTAATCAAAAACTTTGGCATTCTACGCAAAATTCTAGGTGGTGTTCTCTTAGGTACATACATCTCTACATTACCAATTTCATCAATATTTTATTGAAGTGGGCTAGATTGTGTACCTTCGATCAAGGGTGGAATAGAAGACATACCTTGAGGTTCATGTGGGGATGATGGTGTACCTTGTTCCTCAATTTCGAGTGATGATGTACTCTCAACTTCAGATGTGGTGGAAGCTGTCCAACCATACTCACTTTTGGTAGATGGTGTCCCTCCATATTCACTTGTGTGTAATGGTGTCCCTTCATCTTTACTTGCGGTAGAGGGTGTGTCTCCAACTACGGTATCTGCATCTACCCTAGTATGACTCTTTCACATTCATTTCCTTTGTGCTGCCAATTTCTTTTCTCTTTTTGACGATTGAAGTTCCTCTTCAACTGGCTTGTTTTCATCAATCGTTCCCAATTTCTACTTTTCATGATATTCCATCATTCGTTTGTTATATTTATCTCTTAAGGCTTGGAGCTTATCATCTATTAGTTTTTTCCCTTTAACAGTTCATTTCTTCGGCATGACAAATAATTTTACCTATGCAAAATGTGCTAAGTTGTCAAATTAACTAATAGAAAGCTTTGGAAGTGTAACTCAATCAAAACAATATAAATTGTCCCTATACCCAAGTAGTGATGCTATTCCATTACCACTATGCAAACAAGTTTGTCACAAATCTAAACACAACTATCACTGTACATACAAATTCCTTAGTCTTTAACATCAATACGGTATTTAATCTTTAGGACTCCATACCCTAAATCGGGTGAATCCCACAAATCAATACTTTATTTCATGAAATAAGTGTATAAAATTTTAGAGTATGTTGAAAAGGATCAAAATAGGCTTGAGAATATGTAGAAACAGCAAAAGGAATGTTGTTAAGTTCTTGGGAGCAGTCTCATTTTTTATTCCACAGTTGTGTCTATGCTTGGTAATGTTTTGAAGGTAGATTGTGAAAGATTTGATGATTTGGGCATAAGTTTCCAATATATGGCAATGGTGTCTTGAATGCAAAGTAGTCAGAGTGTGTCTATACTGATATATTGGAATATTACAATCAAAACATGATGAAATTGGTATCTTAAAGGTCTGGTGACAATGTTAAACTAATGCTGATTGTTGTTGTTACAAATGGTGTTAAGTGAAGATAGGATGATGGATGTGTTGATTTAAACAAAAGATATCTTAAATGGTTATGGGATGATGTTTGATTCTTGGTCTAAGGAATAAAGGTGTTTGATTTGTTTTTCCTTGAAGGGGTAAGTTGAGTTGATAATTGATTGTTTGTGTGCATCACAAACAAACAATTTGATCAACATGGAATAAGAAAAACAACAAAAATGAAAGCAAGCCATAATAGAATGATATAAAATGTACAAAGATTTGACATACCTAAAAAGAAAAGTTTCAAATCAAGGAGTTCTACCCAATTATGTAGCCTTTGCTTCTTCCTTCCTCAAACTCCTCAAAAATTTGACTTCTTCAAAAGCTTGTTCCCCTCCAAATTTCAATTTTATATCAATTATCACTATAATTCAAATTTCAATTGATATTATAAGCCTCTCAACGTGAAAACTCTATTATTTCATGCAAAGGTGATGGAAGAAACATTCAAAAGGTGGTGGAATCTCAAAATCATGCATGCACACTTCACTCAATCACGAAAAAGCTATTTT
>VDFB02105785.1:480993685-481187306 GCA_007258455.2 Sequoia sempervirens | reverse complement strand
AAAAATAAATTTAAAAAAAAATCTATTAGTTTCAAAAAAAATTAGGGGCAGCATGGCCAAAATTCTGCTTTTTAGGAAGTGTCCAATTAGAAAATTAATAAAAAATCAAATATTCATTAAAAAATTATCAGAAAAAATCCTATCCCTACTACATACTAATATCTAACTTCTGACTGAAGTGATTTTTAAAATACTACAAAAAAGTTCACCATGCTCGAGTCACACAAGAGTTGCTATGTTATGTTTTTCTGACAAAAACAACAGCAATTTGTGTGCATCCCTCTTTTGAACCCCTTAATCTCAACCATTTTCAAAATAAATTAGTAGTTTAGAAAGTAGACTCAGAGCACTACGGTCCTTGTTTTCGTTCCATCTAAAAAATTTGAGTGTAGCTATCCTCAATTTCACGTCCAAGGTTAGTATTTCCTGATTTCAGAAAAAAAGTGGCCACTTAAGCCCCTTTTTTGGGAACCATCTTGGTGCACTTACCTGCTTGTGAGCATCTTGGGACTCCATATCCCTTATCTATTGCATCTTGTGTCACTAAAAAGTTTATAGTTGACATTTTTATGCTCACTTGAGTCTCTCTTATGGACTTTGGCTTGATTTTATCTAGATTTAATGTTGTAATGTGGAAACACATTCACATTAGGTCTTGGACCCTTATGAATCATTAAGACTTCTAGGATGTCTTGTAAAAGTGTTGTGAAGTGTTGTAACCCACTTTCACACTTTTCTAGGACCTTTCCATTATAATTCACTCAAATAACTTCTTTTTATCACTTACCAACTCTTATTTCAAAGTGTTGTAAAGAGTTGTAACAAACTCTCATGCTTTTCTAGACTTTTCATAACTAATTCAATACTTTCTCATGTTTAAATGTCCCCTTAATGCACTTTCTGGCCATTCTTAAGTGTGTTTTTGAGGATATTCCCATTAGACATCATTTAATCCCCTTTAATTCCTGACACCCACTTAAATTGCTTAAGTAGGACTAAGTCGCCAATAGGGGTGACTTAGTCCTATTTGGCACAAAAATCAAAATTATTTCAATTTTTTGGTGGGATTTTATTCTCTAACCATTGAGGTCAACTTGTAATGTGTTATTTTTAGGAATTAATGAAAAATCAAGTATAAATAAGGTTTTTCCTCCTCATTTTTCATCTCCTAATTCTTGCTATCTCATAACTCATTAAGCATTCAACCTTTCACACATTCAAGCACTCCAAGCATAATCAGGTTATCCATTAGAGCACTTCATTGCATATCTTTAGATTTCTACATCAAGGGTTTGGTAATTTTATGACATTGCATGCTATCTATTTATCATTCTCTTCTCATTTCATTTCATTATCTAGGGTTTGATTACCAAAGTGGGGTTTGACCAAGGCAAACCCCTATACTCTAACCCTTAACCCTTTTTCCCTCTTTTCATGTGTGCTTTCAGGTCTT
This sequence comes from Sequoia sempervirens, assembly GCA_007258455.2. Classification (NCBI taxonomy): domain Eukaryota; kingdom Viridiplantae; phylum Streptophyta; class Pinopsida; order Cupressales; family Cupressaceae; genus Sequoia; species Sequoia sempervirens. Next base: position 481,185,853 of record VDFB02105785.1, on the reverse strand, counting down.
GTATGCAGATTTTTCAAAGAGTTTGGTGTCAAAATGTGGTCAACAATCCATCAAAGTCAACACAACCCTAGTTGAAGCTTGGAGACTCTTTTTATCCCGTTTTCTATTGAATCAAGATCAGACACCTATTAAAAAAGCAAGTACAGACTAGAAGCTATAGAATCCTATCCTAAAATTATAGAAATCTCCAAGTGGACTAAGTTTCCATCTGTGGTGAATTAGTTCCACTACCAAGCCTGAAAAGTGGTTTCAACATTTTTGGATACCCATTTGGCAAATTCATATTCCAGTATATTTTCCCAAAAATTGGACTGTCACCTAGCTTGGTGTACGTGTCTTGTTCAACATTTATAGTCAACTCTACAAGATTTTAGAGCCTCTCTACATTAGATTCCAGATTCTAGGTGCACCTCTCTAGTTCTGTTTAGTTATTTCATCATTTACTTGCATTTTTAGGTGTTTTTGCATATCACTGTGTGTTTTACAACACTTTGCATTTCTTAGGTTTAGCATCATAAAATCATCTTTCTTTCAATTTATTGCACTTAGAAATCATATTTAGATATATTGCATCCATTTTACATTAATCTTGAGTGTAGATATTTGCATTTTGGCCCCAATTTCCTCTCCTTTTAGGTGAAAAACCTAGAAGAGATAGAGGCAACTTTGGGTAACCAAAATCATTGTCCACACATCTTTACTTCATGATATGGGTTCTCCTCCTTGAGTGAGGATTTCTTTTCTCACCTCTTTTTTGATATGAGTTCTCCTCCTCAATCATGGATTGCTTTTATTACTCCTACTTGGAGGTGCAGGTTCTACTCCTAAGCAGGTTTTGCTTTCACCACATGTTTTCTTCATTTCTCTCTCTATATATCTATCTATCTAGCTACCTGTGAAGGTGGGAACACCAAAATGGGGGTTTGACTAAGGAAAACCCCTATATAGCCTCAACACTTTCTCTCAATATTACAGATGCAGGTATTGAAGATATCTACTAGATGGAGGCTTCATTACTTGGATTGTTGTGAGCATCTTCTTTCCTTTCTTCTCCTTGTCTCTATCATTTCTACTTCTTTATTTCAATTCTATTATATTTTGATACTTTCCTAGATTCTAAAGTTTTTAGCAATTGGATTAGAAGTAGCCAATTAGCCATTTTCTATGACAAATGTGCTTTCTAGTTCATATGAGATGCTAGTGTGCTTCTAAGACTTTAGGACACCATGCTATCGTTTGTATTCTATACTGACGTCCTTTCACCAAGAGCTTGTTAGTTTGTCTATAAAATATTTGTGGCCTTCTCTTTCTGATTTTCAAACTCTAATTGTTGTTCTTGAGGTAGTTTAGGGTAGTTCACCCCATGAGGCTCTCTAAATGAAGAGAACTCATGAGTAGCGAATCCCCCTTCTCTACATTTTGGTGAACTTGACATGAAGAGGGTACTTTTAAAAAAAACTAGGAATTTATTTACCCCTACTTGGCGAGGTCATAATTTTTGACCGACACAAGTTTTGACTTCAAATTTTGCTCTGAAGACCTCCAAAAATGTGAATTACTAGAACATAGAAAATACCAAAAAAATCTTAATGAATTTAATATCTTCTTTTATTAGTTCAATATCTAATGTTGTTCGAAATGTTAATGATATTCCATTTCATGCATGTGATAGTGACTTGGATTTACCCATGTCACTTGGTATCTTTGATCCTTCTCATGAGATTCCTCCTGCTCTAAAGGATATCTTATTGCAAGAAGATGAAATCATTGATACTTTTCTTAATATTACTCTAACTTCTCTTCATTCCAGTGCACTCTCTTTTGGAGATGATGCATTCATGAATGATGAATCTCCTATTCCTTCCAATTCACTCTCTTCTAGAGATGTTGTGTTGGTGAATGATGAATCTCACATTTTTTTTGATGCAATCTCTTCCAAAGATGGTGCATTAGTAAATGGTGAATCTCCTTCCACATTTGATCTTGTTTGGATCGATGTTGAGAATATGTATTCAAATAATAATTCTACTAGTTGTGATGATTTTATAAATGTGATCTATGTCTCTTCTGCCCCTCAAAGGCCTAAGAGACTAGTAATTTACCTAACTCCAGCTATTCCTTCTCCTAAAAGAGTTTTTTCTATTAATGGTGTTCCATTTGATAGTGACTCTCCTAATCTTTCTAAGGCTCTATCTTATAGAGTGGTATCCCATGATTGTGAAAATAAAATGAATAAAAAAACAATCCTTCTTGAAGCTCCTAAACCTAAAACTAAAGCACTCAGTGATTATGATCTTGTCGAGAAACTTTGTGTTACTTCAACTAAGATCTCACTATGGGACTTGCTTCAGTCTACTTCAGTTTATCAAGGTATGCTTCAAGAAGCCTTGAAAAGGATCATCTTGCCTTCTTCTATTAGGCCAATGAATGCTAATATGTTGATGGCATATATTCATATAGATTCACCGAATATTATGTTCTATTCGTAGGAACTCCTGCCTCCAGAAGTATACAAGTGAGCAGATTCTCTAATTATTATAGTTAATATTGATAAAGTTGGCATTAGACATACTCTCATTGATGTAGCTTGATGCTCAACATGTGTAGTATTGATTTATTTCCTAAGATTAATATTGAATCATCTTCTCTTAATGCTTCTTCCATCAACATTCGTGGGCTTGATAATGTCGCTCGACAAGCCTTGGGCACAATAGTCTTGGCTTTGAGGTTGGGACCTGTTACTATACCTACCCTTGTATATGTTATGTCAGAGTAGTTACCATATAACCTTCTTCTTGGTAGACCTTGGATTCATGATATGGGTGCAGTCTCGTCTACCTTGCATAAATCTATCAAGTTCATTTGTAACAATAAAGTAGTCACAGTTAAGGCTAACCCTAATTTTATGCACTTATGCGAGATGGCAGTTGCTAGTTAGGTTTTAGTTGTGCCTACTCTTATCCCTTCAGTGTCTTCCATTATGTTGATGTTTACTCTAGTAGTATCTACCACAAAGGATATTCTTTAGATAACTACCCCTGAAGAAGATCCTTCTGAAGAAAGAAATCTTAAGTCTGCTCCTACCTCTTCTCAAAAGAATGCATGTCTTGGTGATGATTGAGGTTCCTTAGAATTTATAGATTCCTTCATTTAGGAATATAAATCCAACCTAATCCACTCAGACCTTCCGATAACATCATCCACACCTGCTATCAAAGATTATCATTCTTTTGTATTTTGGGATAAAGTGAATGCAAATTGTAATGTTCTTAGTGTTGATCCTCCTTCTGAGGTAGGTGATTACACTTACATTGAGGAGGTTAATGTAGGTAGTCCTATTAGGAAATATGATGGTTATCTCATAGAGGAGTATAATCCCTATTGCCAGAATAATACTCTCCATGTAGATCCTCCTTTGGCTACTACCTTTGTATCTTCTTCTTGTGAGCAGCCAAACTTTTCTCCACAAGAGAAAGGTTTTCTTCCTACTCCCCATTCTTTATCCAAGCAAGAAAATTTCTTTTTGTGGCTTCTAAAAGCTCACTTTATTACTCTACCTTCTCCTACACATCAAAAATCTCATGAACATGATAAAGAAAAACTTTATTTCTATGCATACCATCGAGTGCTTGGTCATTCCACTAGTGAATGCAAGGCCTTGAAAGATAAAATACAACATCTTCATGATTCAGGTGTCATCACTCTTCAATTTTTTGGTGCACCTGCCTCTTCTTCACATGATGAGTGATATCGAGGTTTACCTCTATCGTGTATGTTCTAAATACCTTTCATGGTTCTCCTCCTCTGTATGTTGGGGGTAGCAATAACTTGTTTTGGAGATGTGTGTCCTCCTTGAAGGATCCCCTCTCTCTATCTTTCAAATGAAGTGTCCCTTGAGTGGACCCCCTTTTCTCTTGAGGGATTCTTAAGGGACCCCCTTTGAAACATTTTTCCTCAAATAAACTCATTAGCATCTAGCTTGGGGGTAGCCTGACTAGACCTCACTTTTCAAACAATGCATCCCTTGGGAGGACCCCTCTTCTTTTGAAGGGTTCCCAAGGGACCCCTTTGAAAGCTTTCCAATCTTTTGATGGTCTATGTGACTATCCACTTACTTTCCAACATGGCCACTTTTGCTTTGTAGGTGAGCCTATGAAGCTGCTTTCCAACTCTGTGAAGTCCCCTTTCTCTAGGCTTCCCTCATGTGAGAGACCTTGGGGGATACCTCCTTGCAGGTCTATGGCCATATAGGGTGCTTCTTCTGAGCTTCCTCCATGCAAGAGATCTTGGGGGTGGATCCCCTATAGGTTTGTGGATCTATAGAGCACTTTCTTTGGGTTTCCCTCATGTGAGAGATCTTGAAGGATGCCTTCTCTACAAGTTTAGGGTATGTATGGAACTTTACTACCTTCCTCCATGCAAGAGATCTTAGGAGATGCTTCCTTGCAGATCTATGGGTCTGTAAGGCACTTTTATGGGTATCCTTCATGTGAGAGATCTTGAAGGACACCTTCCTTGAAGGTTTGTAGGTTTGTAAGGAATTTTTCTCAGCTTCCTTCATGTGAGAGATCTTGGAGGACACCTTACTTGTAGGTCTGAAGAACTATAAGGTGCTTACATTCTTAAATTCTCTCCTCTCTTCTCTTTTGTATATATCAAATTGAAGATCTACATTTTCTTCATCTTGTGTATATACCCTTCCTCTCTTCATTTTAGAATTCTTCTATGTGTTAGTTTGGGGATGACGCATAGTACTAAGAGAACCTCTTACATCGAGGTCTCTTTACTTTGCTAACTCAAATCCTTTGTTTTTTGTGCACTAACATTGTTGTCTGGTGTAGGTTTTTCTTTTCTAACACATTGGTCTTGTAGGAATTTAGCCTAGGGGCATGCTTCTATGGTTCGAAGAGTTATCTTCTTCCTCTATAATATCCTTTTGGCATATGATGTTATTTATGTTTAGTAGATTTCCTTTAGCGTGCATATTAATGTAGATTTATATGCCCGCTAAAGTGGGGGAAAAATGTATAGTCATAAAATTGCACCCTTCACAATTTTGCATACATTCTTACATCTACTTTAGTGTCCATTCTCTTAGCATCTTGTGTAGGCTCATTTTAGCCCCTGTATCAGCCTTTCTCCCTTCTCAAGATGCTATAGCACCCCTTTTCAATAGCTACCCTTGTGTGTTAGCTTTCATCAGACTTTTTCCTTCCCATTCATGTCATTTTGTAATGTGACGTGTCCGAACACTAACATGTTGCGCAGATGTTTGTGTGTCATGCTAGAGTCTTGCAATGTTTCAACATTCAAATGATTGTTTTTTGGGAATGCTCTCTACTTGTCACCTCCTTTGGTCGACGGTAATGGCTTGAGATGCTTTGAAAAAACTTTGATAGATTCTTTTCCCTCATTAAAAGTAGTCTTTTCCATTCATTTGGCCTCTCTTCCAATGCTTCTAACTCTCTTTTTCTCTCTAACTTCTTCTAGCTCCATTCTTCTAAATTATTTTAACTCACTTCTAATTCTAGCTTCCTTCCAACTTCTCTCTAGCTCTTCTCTTTCTTGGCTTCTCTCTCAAGCATTCTATCACCTTGCTATTTTGCTTGCACAACTCCATCTAGCTTGTTATAACATCACTCTCAATCCTTTGCAACACTCTTGGCTCTTGCAGCTATTTTTATCTCCCTCTTTGTAGCTCCTTTGGTTCTTATAGTTTCATCTCCCTTATCATACTTTTGATCATCTTGGGACTCCATATCCCTTATCTATTTCATCTTTACTTCATGATACGGGTTCTCCTCCTCGAACAGGGATTTCATTTATCACCTCTTTTGTGATATGGGTTCTCCTCCTCGAGTGGGGATTCCTTTTATCACTCCTACTTGGAGGTGCGGGTTCTACTCCTGAGTGGGTTTTTCTTTCACCACATGCTTTTTTCATTTTCCTCTCTTTCTATATATCTATCAAGCTATCAATGGAGATGGGAACACCAAAATGGAGGTTTAACTAAGGCAAACCCCTATATAGACCCAACACTTTCTCTCAATCTTATAGAAATAGGCATTGAAGATATATACTAGCTGGAGGATTCATTACTTGGATTGTTGTGAGCATCTTCTTTCCTTTCTTCTCCTTATCTCTATCATTTCTACTTCTTTATTTCAATTCTATTATATTTTGCTACTTTTCTACATTATAAGGTTTTTAGAAATTGGAGTAGAAGTAGCCACTTAGTCATTTTATGTGAAAAACATTCTTTTTGGTCCATATGAGATGCTAGCACACTTCTGAGACTCCAATGTGTTGTATTGTCATCCATATTTTGTGCTGACATCCTTTGGCCAAGAGCTTGTCAGTTTGTCAAGAAAATTTGTGGCCTACCCTTTTTTATTTTGAAACTCTTGTTGTTCTTGAGGTAGTTTGGGAAATTTCACCACATGAGGCTCTCTGAAGTAAGAGAACTCATGAGTAGTGAATCCCCCTTCTCTACATATTGTAATATTAGAGATTTTAAACTTGTTACTATATTAATAGAAAACTGAGATACTTCTTTCTTTGTATGCAAGAATTAATAGGTTTTAAGAATATCCTCACCAAAACCAATATCAGGTGTTTTCATTCCATTTTTGATGAGTCCATGAACTCTCAAGTTACATTCTTCTTAGGCCAATTGGACATTTGTGTTGAGATGTCAGCATCCTTATTATGGTTCAAGCTTGAAGGAAATTCTACAAAACCACCAACGAAGAGCAGTCCTTCATGGATTCCTCTTCAAAGTTTGTAGTGCTTGAAAATCAAGTGTGAACAATTTCAAACATTGTGGGAGAATCACATATAGGTATTTTTATCTTCTCATTAAAAAACTAAATCTCCTTCAATGGTGTGGTAGAATTCTCCTGGATAATTTTTTTAATTATTGAGAGCTTTACATAAATTTATTTTTTAATTTTAGGCATGCTTCCAACTAAAGAGCCTTGATATTACAAATTTTAAATATTTGGAAAGTGTGTTAAGTATATCTAATCTTCCAAATCTTGTGATATTGACTATTAGTCAATGCCCTAAGCTCCAAGATCTAACTCTTGGTAATCTTAGCTATTTGGAGAAGATCACAATTGTAGATTGTAAATATTTGAGAAGTGTGTCAAATATTTTAGATCACAAGAATCTAGATGTTAATGATTGTACGGAGTTGGTCACAGCTAAATATTTGAATGGTATGTCAGGAGCATCTAGTTTTAGAATGCTAGAACATTTGAGTATTAGGTGTAGATTTCAAAGCCTAAGCAAAAAAATACTAAAAAACAAAACATAGAGGAAGCAAAATTATTTTACACACAAACACACAACCTCAACTTTATTCCTCTGATGAATAAATCCTTTAAATATGACCTCTCTTTATAGAGGTTTTCCATTATAGTTCTAAATATAGTTCATGCATGCACATGACTGTTATAGACAACATGCAGATACAAGCATTTATTAGAATTAATTGTTTACTAATTTTTTTTGCATGGAATCTTCAACTAAATGGTGAGGCTCATGCATCATTTTCCAACATACCCCCCTTTTTTGCTAAGACTTGCAATATTATCTTGAAGTTTTGTAAACTGAACCTAAACAACTTAGTGTGCAGATAGACTTTCAAGGTTTTCCCTTCCTTTCTCTAAAATAAAGAAGACTCTCTATCTTTCAGATCATATGGCACATTATTTCTTTTAACATGCAAACATTTAGATTTATAGAGACTTTTGAACATATCTATAACATTTTTCAACTTGGATCCATCAATCCATCATAATTAATCTTCATACAATCTTTCTTAGATTGTCCACTCCTCTCTGTTCCAACATGATTTTTTCTAAATGATTCTTCAACCCACAAATTGTACAAGGATGAAGATCCCAATATTTCTCTTTTTTATGTCCTCCCTTATGACAATGAGAACATTCCATAAACTCCATACTTTTAGCTAATTTGCATGAAATTGTAACACTTGTTATATCACTTCTATCTCTCTCACCAAATCCCAGGCCTTCATTTTTTGGCCTCAAAAAATGGTTGAATGGACTCTCTCATTCCTTTCCCATATTTTCCAAAACTTTTTCTCTTTCCAAACCAACCTTTTTTATTAGCTTCATATGCTACAAAAACATTAGTTTCAGACACATCTTCATATTCAACTTCACATTCTTTACCTCAAGAAACTTTAGCTATATCACCCATATCAAATGAAGAACAAAAATCATTCATATCACATGAAACATCACACAACAATGAATTTTAGCTCAAACTTTCAATTTATTTCTCCAACAACTTTATCTTTCCTTCAAGATCTTCATTCTTTTTCTTGACCTCATCAAGTTGTTTCAATCTGCCTTCTAGTTCTTCATTTTTCTTTTTCACTTTTTCTAATTCTTTTTCCAAATTTTCATTCTCCCACAAATAATCACATCTTTTTTTTTAAAACTCCATTATCTTCTCTATCAATTTTGAGTTACACTTTTTAACTTCACCAATTCTTCTAGCAAACATTCTTTCTCACACATTAAATTTGAAGTTTCTTTCTTTGTTGTTTTACATGTCTTTCCCATTGAAACAAAAAATTTAAACTCACCTTCTTACAGATGTGGTAAAATCTTCACCCTTACACTTCTTTATTTTTAGACAATCTACCCTGCACATATTTTTAGTTGTCGTAAGCTATTTCTCATAACCACCCACCTCTTTGACCCTCTACCAGTCTTGCAAAAAACTATTTTACTCAATTTTAAAAAAATCCCATAAAAAATGATGAATCAAAAACTTTCTTTTAGGGAAAGCCAATGACACAATTCTTGGAGCCACAATCTCATAATTATTATTGCAAGTAATTAACATCTCATTAATAATCTTACCTTGCATATCTTCACAACTGACATCAGGCATATCAACACATCTGGATTTGACATTTCTCTGCAACTTGAAAATCTCCATGTGAACCTTGATCACCTTAGGAAGGAGATAATGATTAATTTTACCTCTAAAGAAGATCAATAAGATCAACACCATACCACAATTAGCATCATTAAAATACATTCCTTTAAAATCACAAGGTCTCCCATGCTTCCCTCACCACTTCCACACTTCAACTTTGTAAATTATAATCATATTCAATTTTTTCATTTAAAATAATTTCGCTTGCAAACCTCGGTAGGTTATTATTAACCCAAAGGTTCCACCCCATACACCTTATCACCTCGTTGGCAGCACAATCAATAGATTTATTCCCTTCTCTATATACATGTTGTACCTTGCATTTGGTAAAATAACTCTTGAGGGATAGACAATTGTCAATGGTATTTTTTAGCTCCCAAGGGGAATAGCCTCTCCATTCAAAATATCCACTATTAACTTAGAATATCCTTTCAAAATTACATTTTAAAATACATCCTCCTTAAGATTCTTTAAGCCCCCTAAAACAGCCATAACCTCAGCTTTATTATTGCAACAAACACCCAAGTTAACATTGAAGCTCACAATGTAGTCCCCTCTATGGTTTCTCAACAATCCCCCTACACTTGCTATACTTGGGTTGTCATTGGAGCACCCATCAAAGTTGCACTTAATCCAATCTTTTTGGGGAGGGGTCCACTCCATATACTTTCTACTTAACATCTTGGTCCAATTTAGGTTAGTAAGATCCTTCCTTATACCTTAGATCTACTTTATTCTCATCTCTTTGTAATTCAACTAAACTTTGGAGAAACTGTATCTTCCAACCTCCATATTTTCCTTAATCTATCTTTTTATTATCATTCAAACCTCATAGTTGCTTCTCTCCACTTCCTTGAATATCTTGTTATTCATTTCCTTCCGTATTCCCCAGGTAACAAAGGGGTGAGCTTGGTTCTATTGCTCAACAGTAACTTTATGGGAAAAGAGGCAATTTGGCCAACTTTCTATAAACAACTTCATAGAGTGAGAAAACACCCAATCAATGAATAGCAACGGCAAGAAGGACAAAACATCTCTAGAGAACTAGTAGTGAAAGAACATGTGCATTATTGAATCTTCATCCTTGTTGCAAAGGAAGCATCTATTAACCAACTAGAACCCCCTTCTGACTAGGTTGTCAATGGTAAGAATTTTTCCATGTGAGGTAGCCCACTAGAAACAATTAATTTTAGGAACCAAGTTCTTTAGCCATACTTTTTCCTAGTGATGATCTCTGATTTCTAACAAGGGCTTAACCAATTCCTCATATGCCTATTTTACAAAGAAATAGCCTAAAGAGCTACCCTTCCAAACCCATTCATCTTCCCTTTCACTATCAAACCACTTCACCTCCCCAATTAGATTGTGAAGCCTTAATAGGGTCAAAACCCAATTGATATATCTTTGACCTCTTAAATTAACCCTCCTTAATATCATATTGAACTCCTTCCAATTAAGTTCATCCATCTCCCAATTGACATAGTCTGAAACCTTTTTGTCACATATCCCAGTTAGGATTTGGTTGAGGGGATTTAATCCATTAGTTGAGGACAAAGTTGATGTTTCAATATTTGGGTCCTTCCAAAAGTTAGTATTTTTACCATTTCAAATTCTCTTTCTAATCTTTAGTTTCAACATATTTTTTATTTTAGCAAGGAGATTCCATAAAATAGAACCACTAGACAGGTTAGCCATAGAGAGAAAATAGCTAGGGTTCATGTTCTTCAAATACCTGGCTTGGAAAATCTTCACCCAAACTTAAGAACATTCCAGGAGGTTCCATCCAACTTTAATAGTTAGGGATTTATTAAGTAAATTGATTCTCCTTATCCCCAAACCACCAAAACTTTTTGGTGTGCATACTTTTTCCCAACTAACTAGAGATAGCCTATTTTATTCTTCTATTCTAGAACACATGAATCTTCTTTGAATCTACTCTATTTTTTCCCCTATGAAGGTAGGAATTTTGAAGAGAAACAAGTAGTAAATAGGAATATTTTGTAAGGAGGATTTCAATAGTTGGATCGTCCCTACCAAGATAAGAAGCATCCCCTTCCATCCAACCAATTTTTTTTGAACTCTCTCTATTAGCTGATTCCAATAATTATTTTCCAACTTCTTAGAGATCAAAGGTAACCCATGGTAGGATGAAGGTAGGACAACTTCCTGACATCCCAATATTTTCACCACTCTTTCCTTGATGAATTGGTCAGTATTGAAGAAGTATATCTTTTTTTTTTCATAGTTGATAAACTAGCCAGAAATAGTAGCATAGTCATTTAGAACATGTTTCCAAATATTTACTTCACCCTTCAAGTCTTCTCAAAACAAGAAAGTATTGTTGTGCCTATAGCACACATGCCCCATTTGGACTAGGGACCCCCTCTTTCCTTTTCACCTTTGTTGAGTCATTGTTTCCTTTTCCTCATTTTGCATGCCTCCATTTTTGAGCTTAAGTTGGTCACATGCAATAAAGTCACCAAACTCCCTTTGAAAAAATTCACCTACTAAAAATCTACTAAGTCTTTTTCTTTTGCAAATTTGGACCTGTGGGTTTCCCTTAGCCCTTTTGCCACTATATCCGTGAAGCCTCATGGGCCCACATTTGTGGGTCTCCCTTTGCAAAATTCTATCATTTCCCCAACCACTAAGTAGTATCCAAACTCCAGCATCCACCCACATTCTAGGTTCCACACCTTCCTTCGTTGCCTGGGCCTCAATTGAATGACTATGCCAAATTGGGTTTTTGTACCCTCACCAACCTACCTACCCTCTATTCCTGGAATGAATGTTCACATTTATGTGATATTTCTATAAATAGGAGATGCTCGAGCTATCATTTTCACCTAGCCCCTTTTGAAATTTTGATGGAGAATGAAGAGCTCTCACTTGTGCAAAGCCTCTAGCAAATTTGAAACCAAGTTTCCTTCAAATTTTTTCCCGGATTCTAAGTAGGTTCACATTTAAAACTTTGGGTAACATTTATTTTTGAAAATTAGGGTTTTTCGAATGTTAAAATATTTTTAAATTAAACCCTACTTCACTACGACATGTCATCCAAGTCATTGAAACCTTCGGCCCCACATGGGCAATTTACCCCAACATTCAAAAAATCCTCAACATTAGCCTAAATCACATTTTCAAACCTATGAAAAATATCATTCCACGTTCTCTATTCTTCATGTGGCAAATAATCCCTTGTGGATCACACCATCGCCCCCACCATCCCTAATAACTTTGAAAATCTTGAAGAAATATTTAAATTATCAGCCCTGTGTGAGAATTCCCATGCAGGATTCCGCCTACAGGGGGCACCCATCCATTCATCACTTCATTAAAGGTTGTGAGTTAACATCACTTTGCATGCCTGACCCCTCACCTGACTTGAGGCATTTGAAAAAGCTGCTAAGTATAAATCCACATGGGGGCTTGTCCATGTGGGTTTCCACCATCGGGTTGTCAACTCCCCCTTGCTGCTATTTAAATGTCAAGCCTTAACACCACCTTGTAGTATGGGATCTACCTTCACCATTGTCATCAAATGAACCAAGCCCAACACTTGAAATTTTTTTCTAAGTCTAAATTCCTTGTGGGTCTTTATCTATGGCTTACCACAATCCTATTGTCATTGTTTAATGACGAAGTAAACCCATCATTTCGACTGTGGATCGCACATCAGCTATATCCATCTTCAAGGTTTACTAAATGAAGCACTCAGTCAAAAGTCTCATGCAGGTTAACCTATGAGGGAAGACATCATCAAAACTCCATCTGCCTATTGCCGCTATCTAGCATTCAAGTACTCATGTCCTCTCACACTGCAAACTCCACAACAAGGTTTTCCTTTCATCAAACTCTAAAGACTCCTGAAATAGAACCTAAGTTTGAGCATAGTTTGTAGACCTGACTATGCACACCGCCAATTGCAGACCAACTTCCTTGCATGGTCATTCTATAACAACAAACATCTAACCTCTGCCTGATAATTTTCTCCCACAAACTCAAAAAATGATCAAACTCTAAGGCATAATACCTAATGTCCAAATCACCCTCATGTCCCGCAATGTGGACTTCCACATTTGGGTCGCCGACTTCTAAATGCCACTATTTAATAGCTAAGCCCCAATGCCTTTCCACCTCACAGAGCCCACATCCCCAGACCCACAAGGGAATCAAAACATAATATGATGACTTCAAGTGTCTCATGACCTATTTACACACATGCTTCATAATTCCTTAGGAGATTTAACCTCCAAACATATAATGCAATATTTCTATTTGTAGGTGGTTGCTTGTGGGTCTCCATAGCCTCGGAGCCATTTTTTCACTACCTTCATCCTAACAACTTCTGCCTAGGGGAAACCTATTCTCCTAGGCCCACATTTGTGCAAATGGTCCAAATGAACTCCAAATGAGGATTAATGATGAATTTTATGATCTTTTAAATGTGTGTGAATGTATCTAACCTTGAATTTGTAGGATTTATCTAATGTTTTCCTCGTTATATGTAAAAAAACTTACTACACTCAGTGTGTGTAGGATTTATGGAACTTGTTGAGGGAACATCAGGGAAGCCTATTGAGAAATATGATAAAGGAAAGAGGCCCACTTGCACCCCAAGGGGAAAAGAGGAAAACGAAAAAATGAAGTATTAGTTTCATGAGGTGGAGTGCACCTCAAAGCTTGCCTCCACTTGGGACATAGTGTCAGATACCAACTTGGGACATATGAATATCAATGAATTTAAGTAAAGGGTGATGGTGAACACCACCACAGAGGATATACAAAAAAATTAAGCAAGTGGTCTTGTGAAGGTAACTAGCTTCCCTCCCACATTAATTGCTCCAGAACTGGTCATAGCCTATCGGGAGTGTTATCAGTCCAACAAGAAAATAATTGATAGGGATGGAAGAGAATTGGATGACTTGTCTACCAAGTCTATTGGTAGGACATTGAACATCCCTAAATTTTACAATATGGAAGAAACAAAGTAGTTTTCCCTAAACTTGTGGAAATAGGATCCCACTACATGTAAAAGAATAATTAATCAACAATGGTTAAAGACCAAAAGGGGCAGTGCCATCAAGGTACCCCAAAAAATATTCAAAAGTGATTTCTTTGAAGAGTACCACAATTTGGTCACTATCCTTAGTAGATTAATGGGCCTACCAACTACAACATTCTTTGAGAAGTGGATGTTCTACTTTGTTGAATAGATCATCTAAGGTAAGGAAAAATTTCACTGGGAAAAAATGATAAGTGACAACCTACACAACCAACTCATAGCATTGAAGAAGACCTTTGAGTTCTACATGATGTAGTATTTGGTCTAATTCATGGTAGAGAAGTTCTCATACAAAGGACTCTTCAATGTGGGAATGTTGGCGACAAAGAGATGAGAGCTTAAAGTTTATGACTACTATCCCTTGTTGTAGTACAAAAACTTTAAGAAAGAATACAAAAGAGTGAATGATGCCTTCATTAGGGACATAATCAAAATCCTGGGAGTGGATTTTGAGAGAAGGGTAACACACAATGCAAAGGCCTTCTTAAAAGTATTTGATTATTTTTTCACTCAATTCCCAAAGTTTACCTACATCAAAGCAGAATGGTTCTTAGGGAAACCCTACCAACTACCGTGATACACTAATGACTGCATCATTTTTTTGGAAGTTTCTTGATAGTTGTAGACTACTCACACACTGTTGAGTGATAAGGTCTAAGCTAAGATTTTGTATCCCTTAACCTTCAAGTAAGGAATGTACTCTTTCTCCGCTACCCAGTGTGCTAAGTATTTAGAAAAGTAGTTGGTGGAGTATAACTTAGACCTCAACACGGACTGAGGAAGAATGGACCCTCATAGAAAATTGAAGAAATGGGTTGGGAAACAATACACCCATCAACCTCACATTAAGGAGTTTTAGGCCAACTGTGGTAATGAAAATGAGGTGAAAATTTATTACTAAATGAGAATGACTGCCCATTTTGTGAATTCAATCAACCTATTCCTAGTGCTAGATCCAATTATTGAAGATAATGACATCATAGATGACATGTATCATGCTCTAGACAATGTGCCCCTACCCACTATAGATGGGAATGAAGAAGAGATCACTAACCTTGATATATTAACCCAACCCATTGAAAATAGAAAAAGACAGTGGGTGGATGCACAAATTTCCCAACTTATGGAGCAGGGTTCCAAGTTGACATATGGAAAACTTGAGGATGAGCTTGAAAGTGAAACTGATAGTGCCATAGCCACTGGGTCATCAGAAGAAGCTCTCAAGTCCCCACTAGCCACACAATCTAAAAATAGGAAAGATGCACTTGAGTATAAGCCTAAACAAAAGGTGTATTCTAGGAAGCCAACTAAGGGGCAATCATCCAAAAAGAGCTAAGAGAATGGAGACGTTTGTGCTTGAGATGCATACCATTTGGGAAAAGGAATGCCATGAAGAAGAAGAATAAATTGAGTGGCCATTCTCACTACCTACCACATCCACTCCTATTGCCACTGCCATCATCGCCACTCCTCCACCTTTTGCTCCTCAAGCTTTGCATGTTTCGTCTCAACATGCTATCACCATTTCTATCCACCTCACCTCTACCTCGCTAACTCCCCCAGTAGTAGCACTTGACTCCTCTTCCTTGATTACTTCCCCACTTTCATCTTCACTTCCACCTCAATTACCCATGTTCTCTACTCTACCACCATCCATGCCATCAATTTATGTTCCACCACTTTTTCTATGACAAGCTTTCATGGCATATATGTAAAATGTGCCTATCAAACTCTCTAAGGTAATCATTGACCCCAAAGTTTAGGCTCTAATGGCCCAAATTGCTACTACCCTACCTCTTCCTCCACAACCTACCAAGCCACCAAAAATGGAAGCCACAATGCAAATCTTAGAAGAGATGGAAATATGCCACACACAACAACGTAGAGAAGCTATAAAGGATGTAGTTGAAGAGCTTGAAGGTTTTGATTGAGGTGATTACTTTGAAAATCCAAATGGTGGAATAAATATAAATCTAGAAAAGGTGGCTTTTGATGAGGAAAAGTCACAATATTCTGGAGAGGATGTTGAGGCTCTCGACAAAAATTATGTGGTAGAAACATTAGATCAAGACATAGATGAAGAGATACCCCAGCAACATAAAGATGCAAGTGAAGTGGAAAAACCTAAGGAGCACTACTTTGGAGAAGAGAAAATAGATACTAACACTCTGCAAGGGTAATAATACCAAATATCAACAATTAACCTAGACACAGTGACCCATGAGCAAAAGATCAGTGATCTGCAGGGGTCAGTAACTACCATCATACAACAGATAAACAAAGATTAGTCCACCAAGGATGAACTAAAAGAAGTGGTGGAATTGATGACCTATATTCAATAATGGATGTCTATGGAAGAAGAGGCTCCTATTGAATCATCTATGCCCACTCTCCTCTCCAAAGAGGAGATAAATAAAATGGAGAAGATGAAAAACTAGACCAAGTCCACTGAAAATTAGTTCAATCAGGTGATATATAACTGTGACATGGGCATCCATCACACTACCTGAATGTTTAATAAGTTCCACTGTTTACAAAAGTAGCTAGAGGACATGACAAATACCTACAATAGGTTCTTCGAGCTATATAGGATTACCTATCCTAAGCTTGAGAGCATTCTTAAGCTTTCTTGAGGAATATGGAAAAAGGAACTAGGGATGCTAGAAGATGATCATAGGGTTGTGAAAACATGGAAGATGGGCCTGGATCATAGAAAATAAATCCTAGAGAGGGTCTTACATGAGGTAGAGCTTGATTTTGAATGGGTTATAGAGCACTAGAATGATAGTGAAGATTACTTAAAGATGATGACAGACTATGACATGCCTTCCCTGGAGCTAGAGCCAGAGAGAATAAATTTGTTCTTTCATAAGAAGATGGAGTAGGGGGATGTGCATACACTGTCACTGGATTTCATGGACTTTGTTGCAAGGGATTTCATTCAATCTGAGAAGGTTATCAAGGCTATGCCAAAAATGCACCAAACATTGGGATCAGGTCACTGAGAGATTCAAGAAGATGACCTTTCAAATCCTCCAATATGATATAATGGAATGGGACAAGCTCTAAGCTATGATCAGGAAGTATGTGGAGTATGTCACTCTCCAAAATAATGTTGGAAATCTGGTCATAGATGAATATTTGATAATATAGTTGTTAAAGGTTGGAAGTAGCTAAAGGGAAAAAACAACTACAATGTAAAGTAGGCTAAATGACAAAATAGGGAAAAAGAAAAAGCCCATTTTTATATTACTATATATTTGGGGGTAGGTGAAACACTAATGTTAAATGCATCTGAGCCACACAATGTAAATGAATCTTTTCCATTCATTTTTCTTTTGGAAAACTATAAATAGGGGCATCCTCTCATTTTCAAGAGGAGAGATGAGTTGTATAAAGGAATGCTGCAAAAAATTAATGAGAAAATCATTGTTTTTATGGTTTCTTGTGTTTTCTTCTCATGTGTGCATGATTCATTCTCCCAATCTTAAATTTTAGTTTTTTTCTTGTAGTTTTAAGTTACTTTTAGTTATTAGTGTATGTTGTGCTTTAATGGTGAAGAATGATATGGTTTTTGATATCTCCCTAGCTCGTACTTTTTATTGTTTATTGATTATAAATTGCTATGTAAAGTTAGTTTGAGTTGTGTTTATATTGTTGCACTTAAGTTCTACTATTTTTTATGCTTAACGATGAATGAATGGTTTGAAAATATGAAGAAATTAGAATATTTCACTAGTTTCATGAGACTGTAGGCAGTCCTTGGTTAAGTGGAGCTTAGTTTTAGGAAGGATTTCCACTATAACATCCTCCATTGTTATTGTTCAACATTAGTTGTAGGTCTAGGAAACTTCTTATCCCTTTTCCCATTTGAACTTTCTTTAAAAATAAAGTTAAAACCAAATATGATGGAAGATATGGAGTTTTAGTTTGTTGTTTTCAACTTACAATAGCTATCCTTCATTTCAGAATTCACAAAACTCCTTTTGCAAAACAAATTCCCTTTGTGATTACCAACAAATCACATCAACCTATTAAATTATTCCAAGCTTAGTCATTACCTAACACTCGAGAGACTTTGGGGTGATTTCTAAAACTTAGTTGTAGAAATTACCTTTCAAGA
This sequence comes from Sequoia sempervirens, assembly GCA_007258455.2. NCBI lineage: Eukaryota > Viridiplantae > Streptophyta > Pinopsida > Cupressales > Cupressaceae > Sequoia > Sequoia sempervirens. The sequence continues at coordinate 481,167,686 of VDFB02105785.1, read as the reverse complement.
GAGGTAGCATACTTGTATGTTGCCTATATTGAGAAAGTGAAAAAAATGCATCAACAAAAATGGTGTTAGAAGGAGGGAACCCAAGCTAAGTTGGATTGATTGGTTCCTTCTCCCCTAAGAGGTTTCATAGAGTGCTTAGAACCACACCAGACAAGGGAGATTTTCAAGAGTTAAAGACCCCTACTAAGGCTCATAGAGTGAAGAAAGGGGAGGAATTAGCTTTAACCCCACCCACTCAACCTCCATGCCCTCCATCTCCCTCCATACATCTATATCTATCCTCCCCTCCACTCTTGACAGAACTCCCATTCTCCCTCCACTCCAAAAAAAATTTCACCCTTCACTTCCCATAGCCAAGGTGTTTCCCTTACCCCTACACTTCTCTTCCAAGGTGCTACCTCAGTTATAGTCCCAATTCAACCCCAAGTCACTATAGCACAAAAAGCATAGCCTCCTCCTCCCACAAGGCCTGGTTGAGCAACAACCCATCCCCACTTTTCTTCAATGATTATCATGACATTCAAAAGAATTTGGAAGGCTTCTATTGCAAGTTCCATCTGTGGGATATTTAGAGGATAGTAGAAGAGCATATCAAGATCTTCCAAACAACCTTGAGAGATATGCATATTGAACATGAAGATGTGGCTTATAGGTTCTTCCCCTACTCATTGGGGGATGATGCCTTCTATTGGTACAACCACTTTCCAACCATATCCATTATTTGTTGGGATCAAATGAAAAAAAAACCTTTCTGTAGAAGTTTAAACTTCCTGTTAGCCCCACAAAATTATATCAACAATTCATGTCTGTCAGGAGAGAAGTCAATGAGCCTATTAGCTCCTTCAATAGTCAATTCCATGGAGCTTTCATGAAGTTGCAGCCACCTTAGATGTTTGATGATGCCTCTGCTAGACTGGTGTATTACGCTACCCTAGATAACCTCACATCTACCTTATTCAAAAGGATAAACCCTCCGCCTGCCAAGTTGGTAGAAGCATACATAGAAGTAATCACAACAAGCATAGACTTGGGGCAACACATTGCAGGTTTGTTTCCCTCCTTGGGGCTAGCCACTAATCCAACACAAATTCAAGGGCTTACTCATGCCTTGACCCACCAAACACCAATGTTGAACCAAGTCCCTCAAATACCAATAGTGTCACATCCGGGTAACCATTGAATCAAGCACCATATGTGCCTCATTACTTGTAGACTCTGCAATAATAGGATTACTCTCAACAACCCCAATTTCTTATGTACCTCTAGATTTCATAATTTCTACCTTCCTAGCAAAACCAACATGTGACACAACCTATATTTCTTTAGAATTCGATCCCACTGTAGAATAACATAGAGAAGGATTGAATCAATGAATTGGAAAAGATGGTAAAAAATCTATCTACCAAGATGGCATATTTGAGGAATCAAAAAAACTAGTTGTAGACCTCCCAAAGGAGCATCGAACCCAACCTCAATTGAGATAACCGTGATTCAAGTGTACCTTCTGGGTAGAATTATGAGAGGGGACTGAATTCAGAACATAACTTTGAAAGGAGGCCTTTACAAAGGAAAAATAGAACTTGGAACACTAGGCCAAACAACAGAGGTGTTCCTACACCTATAGATCAACCAGGTAGTACTAAATAGTTAACAAGCAATGTTTATTTGGCTAAAGCTACCTTGTCAGGATGGTGTCGAATCAACAAGAAAAATAGGCATTATGAGTTGGATTGCCCAAAATTACAAACTTCTGTAGAAAATTTTCAAGTGGATGTCTAGAATGTCATTGATGGCTTAGGCTATAGAGACTTTGTACCCTCAAAACTATATGATTCATCCATACTAGTGGTCAATCAATCTCCTTTCCCTAAAATTGAAAGCAACTTTCTCAAGAAGGATGTTGCACCTAAAGGTGAAAAAAGTAATGAGATCCCTTTATCCCAATTCCTTGATTTAGTAGATAATGGTCCAATAGATGAGGAAGAACCATGTGAGGATGAAGTTCAAATGTTCCACCAAAGCGTAACTCCCTATAACTTGAGGAATAGGCAAGTTGGTAGTCCTTTCACAACCTCTACTCCTAAAAAAATCAATACTCTACCTGATCCCAATGCCAACAACAGTCCAAAATAACCCCACATGCCTACTCAATAGTTCAATAGAAATAGGTAGCCAAATCAAACTCAAGATCAACCCACTAGCTCCTCTTAAAGCAAATTTTTTGAAACAAAAGTTGAAAAAATGGAAGAATATGTGGTGGATGAATTAAAAAGGTCAAATTGAGTTTATCAGTTTTTGAATTTCTAAGGGTACTTTCCATTTGAAATGCCTTCTTTAGGTCATTGAATAGAACTGCTCCATCAAAACTAGCCCAAGAGATACCCGCCAAAAGGTTTTCCTTTGACACATCCTACAATGATCTTGTAATTAGGGAGATCCTAGGAAAGAAACTTGATTAGCCTCCAAACCAACAAGTTAGTAAAAACTAGCACGTAGATAAAACTCCCACCAAAGAGTCAAATCAAATGAAAACAAAGGATAAGTCCAATGACAAAGACAAGGCTCAAGTGGCCTAGGATGATGTTTCTATAGGGTTGTTTTAGAGGAATTTGGAAACCCCTCCCTTCTTGATGACAATTCACATCTTTGGAAAAAATATACACAACTTCCTATTAGATTCAGGGGCTTCAGCTAATGTCATGTCATTCACAGTATACCAAGCAGATAACTCTAAATCCCTCCTGATGAAAAGTGACTCAGCTTGACAAGAGAAAAGTGAACATAGTTGGAGAAATGAACAGGATACCTATGCAGATTGCTACTGACCCAAGGGTTCAATAGGTGATTGACATTTAGGTAGCCAATATTCTCGATGCGTATGGAATTATATTAGGATGATACTTCACCCAAGCTCTAAATAGATATGTTGCAATATACTTTTTTCACTTATGTCTTCCATTGAAGGGAGTACCAAACTAGATCCACATTGAAATGGAGCATTGAATGAAGTTTATGATCATAGAGTACAACAACAATAAATGAAGTGTTCACAAAAAAAAAATTGGGGAATTATTTTCTTGTGACATATCAAGATGATGAGGAGTTCTAAGAAGAAGAGGTGGACAAAAAGGTCCTTGTGCTATGCAACTCCCCCACCAACTTGAACCACATCCCCGGTAGCACAAAAGTGTTGATTGAGTCATAAAATGAAGAATATTGCCAAGATAGTAACCTTGGATTGCTTCATGGATTCTAGAAATTTATGCAAAAGTGCATTCAGGATTACCTCAGTTTAGGAGCTAAAATGAAATTTTGGGAGCTATTATTACCAAGCTAGTGCAGAGTACACAACATAGTCCATTCTGAAATTGAATGTTGCTTATGTAAGATAGTAGTGGAGCATATAATAGGGTAGGTCATTCTGAAAGAAATTTCATGAGGTAAAAAAGATCATGGCCAACCCATATGTATGTAGTCCCCTAAGGATACAAAAGCATATGCAAAACCAAGGAAGGAAGCATTCTCAACCAGCTCCAAATTCAAAGGTTCTTCCAAGTTTTGGATGCTACACTTTGATGAGTCCAAATCCAAGCAAGGAATAGGAGCTAGCTTCGATCTCATCAATCCCATGGGTAAGACATACTTTTCTTCCCATAGACTTCAATTATATTGCACAAATAATGTAGCATAATACAAAGAATTAGTTCCTTGAATCCCAATGGTATTAAGAAAGAAAGTTAAAATGCTACAAGTATTTGGTGATTCCAAGCTAGTGGTAAAACAAGTTAGGAAACTATACTCATACCATGAAAGAAGGCTAACAAACTATAGACACTGGTTGTTGGATCTTATAGAGGGGTTAGATGCATTCAATATCCAATTGATCTCATGAGGTAATAATCAGACTACAGATGCCCTAGCCCAAGTAGCTAGTACCCTCTAGCCTTTATCCTTAATTGGATTAAATAAATTCATCATAGAGCTTACTTCTACCCCTTCAATGCCTAGCAATGTAACTAATTTTCAAGTGTTTAATGATGTGAAGCACATCTTGGAATTCATCACAAGTTCTGATGTATTTGCAACCCAAATCATAGATGAAGTAAAACCAGAGGAGGTTGAGATTGATATAGAAGGAGTTATCAATATAAAAACCAACACTATACCATGAGGCATGGTCCAACTAGAAAGGATATTTGATTTGGATCAAATAAGGGATTGGGATCAAAAAACTAAGAAAGAGTCAATAGAAAATCAATGTGATTCTCACAACATGGGTACAACTGAAGAAGTTAAAAACATATTTATAGGAAAAGTATGCAAAATCGATGAAAGAAAAGGAATTTCAAACACTCTATGCACCTACCATGACGTAATTACTTGGGGATATGAAGACCTAAAGACATATGATACATCAATTATCACTCATACCATTCCCCTTAATCCAAATGTTCGACCCTTTCGGAAATGTCAATGCCTAATCGATGCACTACTAGATCTTATTATCTTCAAAGAAGTTAAGAAGCTACTATCAGCTAGAATCATCTTTTCCAGTCTGACATTCCACATGGGTGGCCAATTTGGTCCCAGTTATAAAGATGAATGTTGAAATCAAATTATGCATAGATTTTTAGAACCTAAATAGAGCTTCTAAAAAGGACAACTATCTGGTGCCCTCCTTGGATGAGGTATTGCAAATAGTCAATGGGTCTCAAATGATGTCATTTCTTGACAACTACTCTAGATACAATTAAGTCATGGTGCCATATGAAGATAGGAATAAAACACCATTCACCACCAAATGAGATATGTTCACCTACAAAAGAATGTTGTTTGGATTGATTAATGTAGGTGCCACATTTTAGTGTGCCATGGACATAGCCTTCAAGGATATCATCAACAAATGCATCATCAATTACATGGATGACCTCACTATGTTCTCAAAGAAAAGAGGAGACCACATCTTTGACTTGTGCCAAGTTTTTCAAAAATGCAAAGAGTTTAGAATCTCATTAAATCTGAAGAAATGCGTCTTTAGGGTGATTGAATGAAAGCTAATTGGACACATGATCTTATAAAAATGGATTTTCGTAGACCTAGAGTGTATACAAACCATATTGAAATTCAAGTCCCAGGTAGTAAGAAGGAAATGAAGTCCTTTTATGGGAAAATCAACTTTGTCAGGAAGTTCATCACAAGCTTTGTTGAAATAGTCAAGCCACTAAACACCATGCTAAAACAAGATGCCAAAGTGGAATGGGTGCCAGAAGCCAAGCAGGCTTTTCAAAAAACCAAAAGAGCTATTGTTGATGCCCCAATACTAGTCAATCTGAACTATCTAAAGCCATTTTATATCTATTCTTTCACTTCAGATCACTCATGCACCAACATGTTAACATAGAAAGATGACGAAGGGAATGGGAACCCCATTGCATTTATGAGTGTTCCATTAAAGGATGTAGAATTGTGTTACCACAATGTTGAAGAAAAGGTGTATGCCTTAGTTTGTGGAGTTAAGAAATTTATAAATTACACCTTGAGGAACAAATTGTTTGCAATTTTTCTAGACCCAGTAGTTAAGACCCTATTAATGCAAAATGAGTTAGGATAAATAAGAGAAAAATGAGTCACATTGCTACAAGAATATGACATGGAAGTTCAGCCCATGAAACTGGTCCGTGGGAAATCCCTCACTTGCACAATAGTAGAAATTGAGCCCACCCTAGCTGTAGGGAGTAAAAAATGTGCTCTAAGGTTGAAACGAAATAGCTACATGCTACAAAGAGCTATATTATACAAGAGAAACCATGAAGGAATATACCTCAAGTGCTTAGGAAAAGAAGAAACAGTTGAATTGTTGAGATAATTTCATGAAAAGTTTGGCACTGGCCATGGGTCTAGCCCCTCTACAGCTCATCATATTATATGAGTGGGGTACTACTGGTCAATGTTATTCAAATATACACACAACTACATCAAATCTTCTCATGTCTATTAGACTGCCACAACCAGGGAGACGAATGATATCATCCCACTGCAAATAGTTGCAAAGGTAAGGAATTTTTCATAGTGAGGACTCAACTTCATTGGTCTAATAATCCCATCATCCTCTATGGGCCATAGGTACATTCTAATCACTTCTAATTATTACACTAGATGGACTAAGGAAATTGCATGTGGTCAGTGTTCAAGTAAATCAGTCACTAATTTTCTAGAAAGTTTTATTCTAGATCGCTTTGTTTGTCCATTTTCTCTTGCTTGTGATAGTGGTCCTACATTTTCATCTTTCAAATTTTCTAGTTGGGCCCTTGATCATATAATTTCCCTTAAGTTTTCATCCAACTATTATCCCCAAGGAAATGGTTTAGCCAAATCCACAAACAAAAACCTGTTGACTATTATCTAAAAAATTCTTGATAAAAACTAAAAAGACTAGCACACCTAGTTGCATTTTTCCCTTTGGGAAGATTGCACATGTAATAAAGCTACCTTAGGAAATTCCCTATTTCACCTCATCTATGGCCTAGAGCCTATTTTCCTAGTCCACCTAAAGATCCCCACACTCCAACTCATTAAACATACTATGAGGAGGGAGAACACCAAGAAGCTCACTTGGTAGAGTTGCTACATTTAGAGGAAGTTTGTGGTCAAGCAATAGAGAATTTCACCAAACACTAGGGTATAGTAAAGAGATGGCTCAATCTCCGAGCCAAAGTAAAGGCCTTTAGGATTGCAGATTTAGTCCTCTATTAGGACAAGGCCCATGAAAGGAAAGGGGGACACGAAAAAATTAACAAGCTCTGGCTTGGCCCCTTTCATATTTTTGAAATTCTAGGAGATAATTCCTTTCACCTCTAAACTCTAACCAAAGAGGATGTCCCCTTTCCTATCAATGGGAAGTACCTCAAGCATTATTTCCTTACTTGAGATATATAGGCTCATCATTTTTGTATAGTTGTATATAGTTGCAATAGGTTCTTTTGCTTTGTTGTTTGCTTTTGCTTCACCTTTGCTCGATTTCCCAACTTTTGTTTTTGTTGAGGGTGTCTTCCAATCTTGATGTGGTGGTTGTGTTTGGCTCAATAGAGGGACCACTTTGCTGCCCACTCCCATTTTTTCCTTGGATAAGTCTTCATTAGTTATAATAAATTTCTATATGATGCCATGAGGTGAGTTTCCTTATTTGAACTATAACTTGACCTAGGGTTGAACCCTTACTTGAGTCCCTTCACATTTATCTCAAACTACACATAATATACACCTTAACTACTCTTGATGAGCTATACGATGGTCATCATGAGGTTTCGACAAGTGAAAAATACTAATTCTACTCCAGTGACCACTATGATTTCCAAACCCACGAGGAGCTTCAATACTTATGCAACTAAGAAAAAGGGTATCAAAGGGAGAGTGTTAAAAGAAAATAAAAGAGAAAAGAAAATGTTGAAAACAGGAAACTGTGTGGGTGTGTGAGCAACTCTATCAAGGATATGGATATCCAGATGGAAATAGAGAAATGTTTGTGGGGTCACAATGACAACTCCATTGGGCCTATGGATGCTTGACCGACATGGAGAAATTTTAAAGTTACTTTTAGGGATAGAAAATTTACATAGCTTGCCTTTTCTGATTGATTTTTGTCCTGTGTGGTCTTTGAGGGAGAGGAATGAACTCACTACACACACACTTCTAAGGTATTTTGCAGTTTGATTCAACAAAGGATTCTACCCTCCTTTAAGTTTTTAGTTTGTTCAAGTAAATTGGCTTTCAGTATGCAAAACCAGATATTTTGGGTTTCAGATGAATCCTTACCCTTAGAACACTCGGGAGCATTCTCCTAGTAGAGTCACCATTTGTTGTGCCTATAGCACACACTCCCCATTCAGACTGCGGACTCCCTCTTTCCTTTTCACCTTTGTTGGGTCATTTTTTCCTTTGCCTCATTTTGTGTACCCCCATTTATGAGCTTAAGTTGGTCACATGTAATAAAGTCACCAAACTCCCTTTGACCAAAATCACCTTCCCAAAATCTGCTAAGTCTTTTGCCTTTGCGGATTTGGACCTTTGAGTTTCCCTTAGCCTCTTACCATTGCATCCACCAAGTCTTGTAGGTCTCCCTTTGTAGAATGTTGTCATTTCCCTGACTGCTAAGTAGTGGTGAAACCCTAATGTCCACCCACATTGCGGGTTTCGCACCTTCCTTTACCACCTAGGCCTCGACTGAATGACATCACCAAATCGGGTTTTCCCACCCTCACCAACCTGCCTACCCTCTATACCTACAATTAATGTTCACATTTATGGAAATATTTCTATAAATAGGAGATGCCCAAGCTGTCATTTTCACCCAATTCCTTTTAAAATTTTGGCAAAGAATGAAGAGCTCTCACCTGCACAAAGCCTCCAATGAATTTGAAACCAAGTTTCCTTCAGATTTCTGCATGGATTCTAGGTAGGTTCACATTTGAACCTTTGAGTAACATTTCTTTTCACAAATTAGGGTTTTGTGAATGTTAAAATATTTGAAAATTACACCCTACTTCACTACAGCATGTCATCCAAGTTGTTGTAACCTTCAACCCTATGTGGGCAATGTACCCCAAAATTCAAAAAATCCTTAACATCGTCCTAAATCATGTTTTCATTGTGAATCCTATTCCAAATTTTCCACTATTCATGTGGTAGATAAACCCTTGTGGCCTGCATCATCAACCTCACCATCCCTAATAACTTTGAAAATCTTGAAGAAATGGTTAAATTATCAACCCTATGCGAGATTCCACCTATGGGTGGCACCCATCCTTTTTGCCTCTACATTAAAGGCTATGACTTAACATCACTCCACATGCCCAACCCCATACCCAACTCAAGGCATTTGATGAAGCTACTAAGTATAAATCCATGTGCAGTCCTATCCATGTAGGTTCCACCATTGGGTTCCAACCCCCCCTTGCTGCTATTTAAATCTCGAACCTTAATACCTTCCCACAATACATGAACCACCTTAACCATTGTCATTGAATGAATTGAGTCCAACACTTAAAAAAGTTTTCTAATTATAAATTCCTTGTGGATCTTCGCCTATAGCTTACTACCAATACCGCTACTATTATTTAATGGTGAAGTCAATCCATCATTCTAGCTACAGATCTTGCACCATTTGTATCCATCTTCAAGGTTTTCTAAATAAAGCACTAATTCAAAAGGACCATGCAGGTGAACTTACGTGGTCATACATTATCAGAAATTTGTATGCCTATTGCCAATATCTAGCATCTGAGTTCTTGTGTCCTCCTGCACTATAGACTTTGTGGGAAGTTTTTCCTTTCATCAAACGTTGAAGACTCTAGAAATAGAACATAGGTCTAAGCATAGTTTGCAGACCCAACTATCTGAACCACTGACTACGGACAACCATCCTCACATGGTCATTTTATAATAGTAAACATCTAACCACTGCCCAAAAAAAATTTCTCGCAGTCCCAAAAATGATCAAACTCTAAGGCATATTACCCAATGTCCAAAGCACCCACGAGTCCCACAGTAGAGACTTCCACATTTGGGTCACCGACTCTTGAACATTGCTATTTAACAATTGATCCCCAATGCCTTTCCACCTCACAACACACACATCCTCTAGACCCGCAAGGGCATCAAAACATAATCTGATGAATTCAAGTGTCTCATGACCTATTTCCACACATTCTTAATCATTCCTTAGGAGATTTTCCCTCCAAACATACAATGCATAATTTATACTATAGGTGGCTGCCTACATATCTTTGTAGCCTTAGAGCCATTTTTTCATAGCCTTCATCCAAAAATCTTTTTGCTTAGGGGAAACCTGTACTCCTGGGCCCACATTCATGGGAACAATCCAAATGAACTCCAAATAAGGATTAATGATGAATTTAATGATATTTTAAAGGTGTGTGAATGGATCTAACCTTGAATTTGTACGATTTAGCTGATGTTTACAACATTATATGTAAAAAAAATTACTACACTCCATGTGTGTAGGATTTATGGAACTTGTTGAGGTAACATTAAGGAAGCCCATTGAGAAAGTTAAAAAAGGAGAGAAGCCTACTTGCACCCCAAGGGGAAAATAAGAAAAAAAAATGAAGTATCGGATCCATAGGGTGGAGTGCACCTCCAAGCTTGCCTCCACTTGGGACATAGTGTCAAATATTGACTTGGGACATGTGATCATCGATGAATTTTTGAAAAGGGTGAGGGTAAAACACACCACAAAGGATGCATGAAAAATCAAAGTGAGTGGTCTTGCGAAGGCAGTCAGTTTCCCTCCTGCATTAATTTCTCTAGAGCTAGTCATGTCCTATCGGGAGTGTTATCACTCCAATAGGAAAATAATCCATAGGTGTGGAAGAGTATTGGCTGACTCATTTGCCAAGTCTATCGACAAAACATTTAACATCCCTAAATTTGACAAGATTGAAGAAACAGAGGAGTTTTCCCTAAACTTCTGGAAATAGGATCTCACTACATGTGAAAGAAAAATTAATCAACATTGGTTAAAGACCAAAAGAGGCAGTGCTAGGAAGGTACCCCATAAACTATTTAGAAGTGATTTCTTCAAAGAGTACCACAATCTGGTCATTCTCCTTAGTAGAGTAATGGCCTTCCAATTGTAACGTTCTCTAAGGAGTTGATGTTCTACTTTATTGAAGAGATCATCCAAGGTAAGGAAAAATTCCACTAGGAAAAAATGATAAGTGACAACCTACACAACCAACTCATAGTAGTGAAGAAGACCTCTGAGTTCTACATGTTATCATATTTGGTCTACCTCCTAGCAAAGAAGTTCTTGTACAAAGGATTCTTCAGCATGGGAACATTGGGGAAAAAGAGAGAAGAGTTTAAAGTCTATGGCTGTTATCCCTTGTTGTAGTACAAAAACTTTAAGAAAGAATACAAAATAGTGAATTATTCCTTCATTGGGCACATAATTAGACTCTGTGGAGGGGATTTTTAGAGAAGGGTAACACACAGTGCAAAGTTCTTCATAAAAGGATTTGGGTATTTTTTCATTTAGCTCCTCAAGTTTACCTATGTTAGAGTAGAAGGGTTGTCAAGGAATTCCTACTGACTACCGCACTACCCCAACAACTTCATCATTTTGTTGGAAGTTTCTTAGTAGTTGAAAACTTCCCACACACTATTGAGTGATAAGAACTGAGCTGGGATTCTATATCCCTTAACCTTTAGGCAAGGAATGTACTCATGTCTTGCTTCCCAATGTGTAAAGTATTCAGAAAAAGAGTTGGTGGAGTATAACTTAGTCCTCCACACAGATTGATGAAGAATGTACCATCACAAAAAATTGAAGAAATCAGTTGGGAAACAATATGCCTAGCGACCTCACACTGAATATTTTTGGGCCAACTATGGTGATGACAAAGAGGTGTGAATGTGGCACTAGATGAGAATGAATACCTATTTTGTGAAGCTAAATAACCTATTCCTGGTGCCAAATCAAATTATTGAAGATAATGACATCATAGATAATAGGTATCATGATCTAGCTAATGTTCCCCTGCCCACTATAGATTGGAATTAAGAAGAGGTCACTGAGCTTGATATATTAACCAATCCCATTGAAAATAGAACAAGACAATGGGTGGATGCACAAATTTCCCAACTTAAAGGGTAGGGTGCCAATTTGACATATGGTGAGCTCGAGGATGAGCTTGAAAGTGAAACTAATAGTGGAACAACCACTGGCTCATCAAAAGAAGCTCCCAAGATCTAAAAGGAGGAAAGATGCACCCAAGTGTAAGCCTAAACAAAAGGCATATTCTAGGAAGCCAACTCAAGGGAAAGCATCCAAAAGAGAAAAGAGAATGGGGATGTTTATTCTTGAGATGCCTACCATTCAAGAAGAGGAATTCCATGAAGAAGAAGAAGAAGAAACTGAGCAACTGCATTGACCACCTACCACATTCGCTCTTGCAACACTGCCACCATCGCCGCTCCTCCACCTTCTATTCCTCAATCTTTTCCCATTTTGTCTTCACCTACTATGGACATTTCTATCCACCTCACCTTTGCCTCACCAACTACCCTAGTAATAGCACTTGACTCCTCTTCCTTGACTACTTCCCCACTATCATCTTCCTCACTTATGCTTCCATTTCCCATGTTCTATACTCTACCACCATCCATGCCATCAATTTATGTGCCACCACTTGTCCTATCACAAGCTTTCACAACATATATGAAAAACATGATTATTTAACTATCTAGGGTAATCCTTGACCTCAAATTTCAAGCTCTAATGGCCCAAATTGTTGTTGGATTACCTCTTCCTCCACAACCTACCAAGCCACCAAAAATGGAAGCCACAGTGCAGATCTCCAAAGAGATGGAAAGACGCCATGCAAATTAATATAGAGAGGCTACAAAGGATGTAGTTGAAGAGCCTGAGGATTATGATTGGGATGATTACTTTGAGCATCTACAAGGAAGACTAAATATAAATTTGGATAAGGTGGCTTCTAATGAGGAAAGGTTACCAAGTTTTGGGGAGGATGCTAAGGCTCTCGATGAGAATTATGTGGTAGAAACATCAAATCAAGAGCTAGATGAAGAGCTACCCCAACAACATAAAGATGCAGGTGAAGTGGATAACCCTGAGGAACACTTCTCCATAGAAGAGAAAATAGATACTGACATAGATGTGGAGATAATCAAAGAGCCTCCAATAATTAGTCGAGACAAGGGCCTAGTCCAAGAAGAGGAGTTGCCTCCAAAAAGGGAGGAAGAGAAAGAAAAATAGGAAAAGAATGTTGCTCAGGAAGGGAGCTCTGATCCAAAACATAGTGCTTGTTGTGCCCTCGGCACACACACCTCGTTTGTATTGGGGACCCCCCTTTCTTTCACCTTGTCAGATCATTTTATCCCTGCCTCATTTTGCATGCCTCTATTTGGTGTCCCAAATGGTCAGTGAACCTTAAAGAGTCATATCAAGTTGCCCATGTTTCACCCCACTCAAATTTTCTAAGTCACATCTTTGTGGGACCACCTTTGGTAGTTTTCCTCTAACTTTCATACTAGCATCCCTCAAGCTCCATGGGTCTGTCATCGTATGTTTCCCCTAGCAGATTTCCCTATTGTATTTGTTGGGTTGAACGGCCTGCGACCTAGGACCTACCACTTTGATTCTGGTTCCCATCAAGTTTCTGACGATTAAGTCTAATGGAGCATCCTTGAGACCCATCAGGTCTACCCTTTTGGTTTTCATCTCCCGAGTTTCCATCACTTCTTTTCCATTCTCCAAGGGTTGTCCACTGGCGGTGCTCTACTCATCATGCCCCAATCCTTTCTTTTCCAGTGGTTTTCCACTAAAATTTTGGAATGGCTATCTACTAATGGCTTTTTGGTTAATGGATTTTGAATCCCCTAGAGCCATTTTTGAAATTACCACTTACCAACTTGATGGCCACCGTACATGCATTAAGTAGGAGCATTAAATGCACTTAAAGGTATAAATACATGGATTCAACCTATCATTTTCAATTTTTCAATTGATTAGAGAAGAGTTAGAGTGATCTAGAGATAGCTTCCACTGCTGCCATCACACTCGAGTTGATCGATCGCCATTTTCGAACCATTGCTGCTAGGTAGGTCACCCACATTCATTGGGTTCTACCTGTGCTTTGTGTTATATTTTTCCTTGATTTGGGCTAAAATGATAAATTAAAAGGAGGAAATTTATGTAAACTAGATAGAGGAAAACTAGGTGCCCCAAACCAATAAGATGAAATTATGAGAAACCCTCATAAATCACCCCTATAACAAGCACAAAACCTCCACCACATGACGACATTCTTTGGGCAAGGAATTCATAACCTGCAAGCCCAGGGCTCTCCATGGCTATTGGAAACACCTAAAAACAAAAGAAAATTTTGCAATGGAAAACTTCACTACTGGGTCCACCATTGCGGAGGGACCCCACCCTCTCACCATCGAAACTTGGTGAACTCGAGCCAAAATAAGAAATCAATAAGCTGCTTGGACCCATGCCTATGAGACATTGTCCCCATGGCATCACCCATGATTCTCCATTCCAAATAGCTTTCTAACCTCAGCCTTTCAGTAGCTAAACCTCAGCCCTTCAGTTGCCTTGTAGTCAAAATTAGAAAAACCTCAAGTCAATGTATGACTCAGACTCCGCCTCTCAAACTTTTGTCATCAGAATTTTGTTGGCATTTCACCGCTCTATGATGGAATTCTCATCCCATCCATCTGACCTTTAGATACCACTCCTTCATCCCCCACATAACATTGAGTGAAGAGTGATCAGGTGCCAAGTAGCCTTCAGGTCCCACCTCATAGAATCAAATCTACGGGTTGTCATGCCAAACCCAACGTCCTTAACAGCCACTATCATCCGGTGTTCTCACCTTTGGGGCCTGACTTGTTCACAACCTCCAAAATGTGAAAACTGAAATTAAACCATTGCAAGTCACTTCCATCAGACTTCTACAGTTGGGAATCCATCTCGTCTCGTTCATTGCAAAGGAGAAAACTATTGACATCCTTCCACTTCTTGGGGCTTGATCCTCTATTTTCCAATGAACTCCACAACAAAAACAAAAAAAACATGGAGGCCAAGTCTCTATATGGGCCTAATTCCTTGGGTGGCTCCCATCAGACTTATGCATGCCTTCCATTGTTTTCAAATGACAATCCTCGAATGATTTTCTACCTCCTCTGACCCAAATGCCTAAGACCAAAGTATGACACCAACCACCCTTCAAACTAGCAAGTCTCGCCCGACATAACTCCGCCCCCAAAATGTTGCCTCACTAGGGCCATTCCAAATGGAAAACCCAAATGGCCAAGCTCCTTCCTGACTCTGACTGCCTAAAAGATGATCCAAATGCCTTCCAATCACCAAACGAACTTTGACCCACATGCCAAAATGGCCTATTCTCCTTAGTGGACCTAATGATTTGACCAAGTCCTAGGGTGGGTGGAACCTTGTAGGCTGCCTTGCCCTGTTTTCCTTTCTAAAATAGCTATCTATCCAGGGAAGTCCGACCCCTAGGGCCCAAGTCATCCAAACTCCCTCATGTGAACTAATAATGATGATTTGTGTTATATGTTAGATTTCTTAAATGCTGAATTATCCAATCTAACCCCATTTGTAGTAATTTGGCTAATGTTTCAATTTTTTTTTTGCTCAAATATGCTCACCCCTCATTCTCCTAAAGGATATATGGAATAAGGTGTAGGACCTTCTGGAGCAGCTGGAGAGAAATAAAAAGGAAAGAAAATGGGAAAAACACCATGTGGAAAAGAAGATAAGGGCCAGATGAAGTTTCAATTCTAGGGGAACCCCTGAAATCTAAAGTCACCACAGAGTGGAAGGAGGTCTCTGACACAAAAATTGGACACATAGACATCGACGAGTTCAAGCAGAGGGTCAGGATCAACCCTAGGACATAGAATGCAAGACTAATCCGAAGTAGTGGAATAGCCAAGGCTACGGGGTTCCCTCCTACTCTTGTTTCCCCTGAACTAGTAATGGCTTGTAGGGAGACATACCAGCCATAGACCTGAATGATAGTGGAAAAAGATGGAAACATGTTAGCTGATATGTATACTCAAGCAATAACCAGAACCTTTCATATCCCTACCTTTGGGGAAATGGAATTACCAACCAAGGGTGATGGTAAGGCAATGTGGGAGGAGGACCCACTTAAATGTAAGAAACTCATAAATTAGTTTTGGCTCAAAGAGAAGAGGGGAAGTGCTTCCAAGGTTCCCCAAGAACTATTATGAAGTAATTTTTATGAAGATTACCATGATTTGGTAACATTGTTAAGCAGGGTAATGAGCTTGCCAACGACTACCTATTTCCAAGAATGGATGGTCTACTTTGTAGAAGAGATTCTCCATGTAGAAGAAACCAAGTTTTACTAGGGAAGGATAATCATTAGCTGCTTCCATGAATAGTTTATGGTTGTTAAGAAGACCTCCAAATTCTACATGACATCCTATTTGGTCTATTCCTTAGCCAAACAGAGACAATACGGTGGTTGATTTAGAGCTCTAGATGAGGAACCTAGTAGGGAGCTAAAATTTTATGACAAATACCCCTAGCTACAGTATAGGAACTTGAAGAAAGATTACTGCAAGGTCAATGACGCTTTCATAGGTAATATCATTAGATTGCTCAAGGGTGACTTCGAGAGGTGATTCTCCCACAATGCCAACACATTTCTAAAGTATTATGAATTTTTTTTCATCCTGTATCTGAAGTTCACATATATTCATGCAGAAGGCTTCTTAGAAAGACCAAACAAGCTACCCCAGTATCCTAATGATCAAATAATACTATTGGATCTCTCTCAGCAGTTGCAACATATGCACACTCTCTTGTGCAGCAAACATAAGTCATGGATTCCTTATCCCATTTCTTTTAGTCAAGGGCTATATAAACTCCACACCTCTCAGTGTGCCAATAATTTAGAGAAGAAATTGGTCAAGTACCATTTGAGACTCCACACTGCCTAGCCACGGATGGATCCCTATAGCCATTTCAAGAATATGTTGGGACCTGAATATGCCCATCTTCATAGAATTGGGGATTTATGGGCTAATTGCAAAGATGACAATGAAGTTTGGATGAGACACTATATGCAGATGACCACATAATTTGTAAAGAAGGTCAATCTATTCCCAGTACTTGACCGAGTGGAAGAAGATGAAAGCACTGTCATGGACCCCCAGTATAATGTAGTTGCTAATCTGCCACTACCACTAATTGATTGGGACAAGAAAGATGTTGATGACCTTGATATTCTAACCAATCCCATTGAGGCTTGAACTAAAGAGTGGATTAATGGGCAAGTTGCCCGATTGAAGTAGCAAGGGGTCACTATGACTAATGAGGGACTCGAAAATGAGCCAAGTGGAGCATAAAGTGGGATAGTTGCTACCTCATTAGGAGAGACTTTGAAATCCCCTCTAGTTACTATATTGAGGAAAAGAAAAGAAACTAATGAGAAGTAGCCTAATCCAAAGGTGTATGTAAGAAAAGCCTCGAAAGGTGAACCTTCCAAAAAACATAAGAGATTAGGTAGTTTCATGGAGATACCTTTTATTCAAGAAAATCCACTCCACAAGGAAGAAGGGATGGATGCTGAGCAACTAAAATCTCCACATGTCGCCTTCACTACTACTACTCCTTTTTTGGCTTCCAAGGCATTGGTTACTACTTCCCCGCCTCTAGTGGACATCCTAGTCTATCGTGCTTCTTCCCCACCTACTAGGCAAGTTGTTATGATCGACTCTTCTTTTCCCACCACCTCTCCACTCTCTTCTACTTCCATGTCTCTGAACACATCTTCTTCATTAGCAACAGTAACAATTCCAATACCTACACTCTCACTTCCAAAGGTATTTTCTCAACATATGCAGAAGATTCCTATGGATCTTTCCGAAGTATTGATGAACTAGTCTATTCAAGTTGTGATTCTTGCTAGTATCCCCACCTCCACTCCTCCAACTGAGCCATTGGAGATGAAGGCCACAATGCAAATATCCAAGGATTTAGAGAGGTAAGAATATGAATCAACAAAGGAATTGGAAGAAGAAGTAAATGACTATCATGAACACCCAAAGTACCAACATTTACAAATTGATAAGGTAGTCTTTGAGGGAGAGGAAACAAAATCCTCTTAGGGTGATGAAGAAGAAAATTATGACACTAAATATATTGTAGAAACCTTTGATGTGGACCTAGAAGAAGAGATATCCCAATAGTTAAAGGATGTTGGAGAGGAAGTGGAAAGACCACCTCCTGAAGAAGAAAAAGAGCCTAGTAATAAAATGGAAGAAGACATTGAACTCCCAATTGGAGAATAGGAAGAAATCTCTAGGCCAGATGAGGAAATTCCCCTCTTAGCAAAACAAGAGGAACAAGAAAAGAAAGAGCAAGATGTGCCACCCTGGTATGAGGAAAAAGAAAGTGAAGAAGAAGCTGAGACCCACAAGGGTCCAGAAACAAAAAAAACCTAAGGAACATGGGCATGAAGAAGAAAAAGAAGAAAAGGATATTGAAGGGGAGGATAGCCCCAAGGAATGCATGTCCACCAAGTCCCCCATTAAATGCATGGTGTTCATTTGAGACTCTAATGAAGAAGAAGGAGATGACACAAGGGTAGAGTAGGAAGTTGTTTATGATTGATGGATTTAATCATTTTCCCATAGTAGGAGTGTGTGTCTAGCTCAATTTTGAAGCCAACTTTGTGATCTCCATATGATATCATATGCCTCAGTCCCATGAATTCTGAGAGAGCTTCATTGTTTTACGTGTCCAAAATTGGTGGTCCTCATTGGTCATAATCGATGAGTTGAAGGTAAACAAGTTTTAGCTAATTATTCTGGTTACTTGGTTCAAAAGATAGGGTACTAATCATGAGAAGCGAGGAATCCTCAAATAGCATAGGTAGGTTAGTAAGGGGTCCTCAAAAGGGTAAGTAATTGATATTGGAACTGAGGGGGAAGCTTTGACTATTTTAACTGGGGCACCTTTGCCAAGTATGGTTATTTTCGGAGGGTTACATCCAAGACCAAGATTTTTATAAGCTTCTTAGGAATGATAGGTTCTAATAGGCCATTTTTCATTTTTCCTGAGTTTCTTATTTTTGTTATAGCCCATGCCAAGAATCATCTATAGCCTTATGCTATCACTGTCCATGAGAAGATCAGGTATAGTCCTTTTGTCTTGGTATAGCAAACCTGATAGGTCCTTTTCATCTAGACCACTTCTTGGCTTAGGTCCCCCCAACAATTGAATATGAAGGGGTCTGCTTTAAAGGTTTGAGCTGATGTGTCAATTGGTTGAGGTTTTCCATGAGATTGAGGAGATTGAGGTAACTCTCCTATTACAAAAACACTCTTTTTCATTTTGTAATCCCCACACCCATTGTTTTGGATAGTGACTTTGATATCAAAGATGTCCAAAATGGTAGGTTTCTTTGTCTCAGAAGTGGAGGCAAGGGTAGATGGGTCTATATATGGAGTTGTAGGGCCTTCATCATTCTTTGGGACTTGGTGGATTTTGTAGTAGTTGGATTCTAGGTTCTTACAATAATAAAATGGCTCGGGATCACCATGGATTGTGACCTCTTGATTTTGACAGGGAAACTTGATAGATTGATGGAATGTGGATGTGACAACTTGCATCCCATGGATCCATGGGCTCCCTAAGAGGATATTGTAAGGTAATTCAAGATCAAGGACTTGGCATGTGGTTTCCATGATAGCTGGCCCTACTTGAATAGGGAGTTCAATGGTGCCTTGAGACACTCGTTCTTGATCATCATATGCCCTGATAGTAATACCCTTACCTTTTTCAATGAAATCTTCAGAGAACCCAAAACTTTTTATTAGCTTGAGAGTACAAATATTCAAGCCTACACCTCCATCCACCAAGACTCTTTTGACTTTATTCTTATGGACTCAGACTTCAAGATGGAGTGTGTAGTTATGAGATGGCTAAGTTGGGAAGTCTTGATCAAAAAAAGTTAGGAGATGTGGAGTGGTGATATGTCCAACCATAGCTTGGAACTGGTCTATGTCAAGATCCATTGGGATGAAGGATGAATCTAATACTTCTAGGATTTTCTAATGTGTAGGTGAGATTTTCAACAACTCCATGATGGAGATCTGTGTGGGGGTTATTTTCAACTAGTCCAAGACATCATAGCCATTAGGAATTAAATTTGAATTGGTAGTAGATGCTTTAGGTGCTTGGGATGGTATCATAATGCTAAATTTTCCACCATGTGTGGTGACTCCACAATCAGCTCAGGATCCTTTGATGTTGACAACAGTATCCCATTCATCTAAGGGTGTAACAACATCTAAGGATGCAATCACATGGTCATCAAAATGGTTCACATTATTATACTTTGTCTTACCATTGTTGTTACCCTTTTTGTGATTTGGAATTGGATTCATGTATATCTTTAGATCTTGATTTCCTACAGGTTGTTCAATGTTTATGGTTTTATCATCGATGAGGTCCTAAATCAAATTCTTAAATTGCATGCAATTGGTTTTTGTGTGTCCCTTTATCTTGTGGAAATCATAGAGTTGTTTCTCATCATACCATGGTGGTTTAACTTGTGGCTCTTGATAATTTCCATAAACAGAGATCTTGATGATATTTTCCTAGACTAGCCATTGCATGACAAACTCAATTGGTTTCCCAAGTGGTGTGTATTTCCGTTTATGGGGATACTTCCTTGGGGGTGGTCCCCTTTGATTGTTCAAGTTATTGACTACTTGGTTGTTGGGTTGTTGCAACAATGTGTTGGATTGTGTGTTGTTTTGGTTGTTTACTTATAGTTGTTGATATGATTGTGTTTTTCCTTGGGGCACTGATAACAACTTTGGTATCAACAACACCATCGTTAGTAAATTTTTTGTTCTTTTCTCATATGTGAAGTTTTTCATTGTAACTGGTTGATGGACAATTGCCTTGATAAGTAGGTGTCTCCCATTATGCGATAAGGGCTCATTTGATGTTGAGCACCTTGGGGATCAACTAGTCATATGTGGTGATGCATTACATTTTCATATGGAAGAACAAGGTTCCTTCAAGATTAGGGATGATAGTGTCAATTTGTTGTTCTTCTGGCATAGTCCACTTGCTCCTTCTAGCCTTGGATCATCATCATTGTAAGAAGGGTGTGAATGTTCCCCCCTTAGCTTGTTTAAGAGCAGATAGTTCTTCTAGACTCACATCCATTCCTATGTTGAATGTGTAGTTTTGTATGAATGTGTCCACAATTTCTTGGAAATTTTTGATTCTAGGAGGAAGGTGAGAGAATCATTCCATTCCTATTCTAGCCAAACTTTGAGGTAATATTTGCATTAAATAAGTGTCATCGTATGCAACTTCCATACAATGTACCTGGAATTCCCTGAGTGATCTTTAGGATTACATGTCCCATGATATTTGTCAAATTTAGGTATCTTGAACCCTTTTGGGAATGGAACCATTGCAATGCTTCTATTAATTGGATAAGGGCACAAATTACTTTGGGTTTTTTTTGTTTTTCTAGATTGTAGGTCTAGCACTTGTTGTGAGAGAAATTTGATTTGTGCAAACACATCATTTTGTAGATTTAGTGGTGGGATGAATGTGTTTTGGGGAGGTTTGATCATTTGAGTGACATGTGGGGTATTTGCATGCTTATGGGAGGTGTTTGAATGATTTTTTGTGTTACCAACACTTGTTAGTATTCCTATAATTTTTTTGGTGCCAACAACGCTTGTTGTTGGTCCTATTTCTATTGTGCCAACAATGCTTGTTGTTGGGCTAGTGGTTGAGTTGCTTCTCGTTGT
Source organism: Sequoia sempervirens (assembly GCA_007258455.2). Taxonomy (NCBI): domain Eukaryota; kingdom Viridiplantae; phylum Streptophyta; class Pinopsida; order Cupressales; family Cupressaceae; genus Sequoia; species Sequoia sempervirens. The sequence goes on along the minus strand of VDFB02105785.1, from coordinate 481,146,296 downwards.
ACTTGGTATTGTTGCAAAGCTTGTTGATAGGCTTGTTATTGAACTGCTTATTTTTGTTCTTGGTATTGTGCTTGTACTTGAGCTTGTTGGGCTTGAGCTTGTTCGGCAACCTAGGTGGCTTGTGCAATTTGTGTGGCTTGTGTTGCTTCCACAACTTGAGTGGCTTGGGTGGCTTGTTGTTGCAATAAATCTTGAGCTTGTGCTTGTGTAGCTTATTATGCTTTTTGTGTGGCTTGCTATGCTTGTGCTTGTTGAATAGCTTGTTGTGCAATTTGTGTGGCTTGTTGAGCTTGAAATTGTTGAAATGCTTTTTGTAGGCTTGTTGAGCAGCTTGTAGTGTGATATTGTATTGATTTTCCATGTTTGGTTTTGGTGGTGGAGGTGGAGGATTTAGAATGGTGTGATATGTTGTGATGAGAGTTTGTTGAGATGGTTTTTGAGGTGTTGTTGGATTGATGATAGGGGGTTGTGTGGTGGATGGTGTGGTTGATATGATAGGTCCTTGGGAGACCACACTCATAGATGGTGCAATGATTGATTGTGTTGTTTGGATTGGTGCCACCTGGTGTTGCGATATTGGTGGCATGATCAAAGGATTTGGTATGTTTATTTGATTTATGATTGGAGGATTTCTTTGATTTGGTTGATTGATAATTAGTAAAGGGGGTTTCCCTAAATTCAGGGTTCATGTGGATGTTAATGGTAGAGGGGGAAATGGTGGGAAGATGGTTGGTGTGTTTCCTTGAGAAAGTGATGATGAGGGATCAAAGATTCCCCATTTTCCAAATTGTCCCCCTTGTCCTTGTGAAGTCATGGGGAGAGAGACTTGTGTGTCTAGAGAGAATGTCAGTGATGTGGTGAAAGTAGATGGATTGTTGGTGTCATGAAAGATGAGTGGAACATATGGATGTTTTGGGTTTTGAGGAACGGTATTTAGTTGACCCAAGATGGTGTTTGTATCCAAGTCTTGGTTATTTACAAGGGGATATGTTTGAAGAGCATGAAGAAATGAACTCCCTTTGGTAACCATGGGTTGATTTGGAGTATGATATGATGTTGGTTGTGGGATGGGTTGAATGATGTTTTGAAAAGGTGGTGTGAATGGTACAAGTGACATATTCTCAATAGGTTTTTCCACAATAGTGCTTACATCATAATTAGAAGGGAGTTTATCTGATTTGCTAATTCTAGCATGTATTGTGAAGGATTAAGTCTCACCATTGCATTAACAATTTTGTGATTTTTAGGATTTTGGACCATTTCTATGATTTCATCTTGAATCATCCCTAGGACATTGTTGGTGATATCCTCCACTTGGAAACCTCCTTCTTGAAGATCTTGTGGTAGTTGAGGAAGGTTGAGTGGGGGATTTCTATATTCGATGGGGTTGATTTCAGGTACAGTTTGACTTTAGCCACTTGAAGTAGATGTTTCTTTGTTTGTTTCTATGTTCTATATTTGATATGGATTTGATTTGGATTTGATTTTGGCTTGACTTTGACTTGATTTTGATTTGATTTGGATTTGATTTTGACTTGATTTGGATTTTATTTTTATTTTATTTTAATTTGATAGTGAACTCATAAACTCCAAGAGGTTAGATGTTGTCTTGGAATAAACTTGTCCCCAAGGTGATAATTTAACTAACTGTATGAAGAAGGATTCATCTACACATACTTAGTAAAGTAAGATGATTTCGACTTGATTTAAAGGATTTTCCAAAAGTCTAGTATGAAGGATTTTTCCAAGATTCTAAGAGTTTGTGAGATGGGTTTTGATTGATGTTTTAGGATGGATGAAAGTGTTGATTTTGATCCTAAGTGAACTTAGAGAGACTTTTGTTTACAAGACCTAGCTATTGAAGAACATACTATGCTTCCAACAACTTGTTAAGCCTATCAAGCAGGATACTCAAAATGTCGAAATAGACTTTGATTTTGACAATAATAGAATGAATACAAATTGGGATTGTCCTTTGATGCATGTTTGTAAAAGTTATAGAGAAACCTTTCTCTAACTGTGTAAAGCATAAACTAAAATTTCTTGACATTTCTTGTACTAAGACACTTGTTATGATTGATGGAATTTGGTTTTGAGACTTTGATCTTGTGGGAAATCATTTGAGAAAACACAAGTGTGGGGTTCAATTTGTCTTTTATCTTTGCTTAATGGACTCTTTTTACCACAAATACTTTCTACTTAGCTTTTGAACTAAATATCGGCCTCAATTTATTTTTATCCCAAAAAGTCCATTATGTGGAAATTAAGAGAATGAAGGAACTAGTTCCCTAATGTTGACTTTAGAGAGAGAAAATTGAGATGTAAATCCAAATATGTAGAAGCCTCTAAGGATGAAATCCCTAGGGACAAGTAGTAGCACTTGGATTTTTCAAATGTTTTTGCTCCTTCTAAAGGTCTTAAATTTGATGTCCTTGTTGAATGTTTGTTTTCAAGATTTTGGATCCAAGCAATGTGTGTAACTGAATCAAAGATTGCACAACCCTAGGATAGAAGAGAAAATATTTGTTGAGTTCCCACTTGGATAAATCAAGTTGCTCTTATTCAGAGCAGATGACTAGAAGCTTGACCACATTGGATGCCCTCCATGACACTCACTTCTATGGGCCAACCAAGCTTTAGTTCTCATAAATATCCCATGACAAAATTTTCATCTCTCCAAAGAATCACAAATATGTGGGACGACTCCAGAGGTTCGACCTCCTGATGCCAACAAATATTGGGATTTTGGATTCTAAACAAAGGTTCATGGTAAGGGCATCCAGTTTAGGGGGTGCAATGATAAAATCCTTGTGAGAGATCTCCCAACCCTTAGAACAAGGCCTTTTATGGTCCAAAAGTCACCACCAACACCCTAAAACAAACAGTGGATGTGCTACATCAAAATTCATGAAAAGACCTATTAATGAAACTTACAAGAAAAAATATTAAAAATGGGGCTATACCCCATAGTGGGTGCCATAATGTGAATATTTTTCCTAGACCTATTAAAACATGGACAAAAAAAAATACTTTAGTCCATAAACAAGTGTAAACAAGAATTCCACAAGAAATTCATTCAAACACAAGAACAAGAAAACATGGTAAAATATCAAATAAAAGCTAATGAAATCTTATTCAAAATGCTCAAACCAACATCCCATGGGGGAATTGGTGCTTATTTGAAATGGAAAGAAGCCCTTTCCCATTTCCTTGATAAGCTTGATGATAATTGTGCGCTCCTTGATGCAAAATGCCAATAACCTAGCTATGGATGATGAATTCTATGCTAACTTGCATAAAAATATGATAATTGTGGATTCAAATGCCTATAATGTATTTTCATGAAGTTCTATCCTCAAATCAATAGAGAACTTGGCCTCTATTTATAATGAAGAAGAGTTGAAGAGTGAAGAATAGGATGAATGTGGGATTAAAGAAGGGACCAATGGCATTGTGCCACTTGTCAACATGCTAATGAAGGGAGGTGGAGCACATTTTGAACAATGTGCATGTTAAATGCATGTAGGTGAAATTTGAAATTGAAGATGTGACTCGTGTAAGAGGAATTGATGCCAAGTTGGCTCAAGGAAAGGACATGTAAGAACTTTTAATGCCAAGTTGGAGGACAAAAGTCCTTTGGGAGGGAGAATTCAAATAAGTGGAATATTCCAAGAATATGCCATATTTGAATGAAAATAGGGTAATTTAGTAAATCAAATAAATTGATTTACATGTGCAACTTTCAAAAGCTAGAGGAATGGAGGATTAGTGTTAGGAGTTAATTAATGATTAATTAACTTAGATGAAATTTGATTGTGACATTTAATTTAATTGCTTGAATTTATTTAAATCAAATGAAAGGATATTGGAAGATTAGTAATTTAATTAAATAAATTTGATTTATTCAATTAAATGAAGAACATTAGGATTTTAATTAAATAAAATTGATTTATTTAATTAAAGGAAGAACATTAGGATTTAATTAAATAAAGTTGATTTATTTAATCAAAGAGAAATATTAGGATTTAATTAAATAATATTGATTTATTTAATCAAAGAGGAATTTTGATGACTTAATTAAATAAAAATTATTCAATTAATTGGTTAGTAAAGAAATTATTAAGGAAGAATCAAAGTTAGCTAATCAAAATCAAATGCATTATGTCGATCAGGCTATTTTGAGTGTCTACAACTTCTGTTCGATGTGGCTAGATTGCTACCATGATTCCACCTTCGTAAAAAAAGTGGAATCAAGAGGGGGCATACATCTATCCTTGAATTTGATTCCTAGAAGTTAGATAAAATGATTTTTGGACAACTAACGAATTTATGTTGCAGGATGCGGTTCCTAATGTCATGGTTTTTCAAATAACTACACTGGGGGCGTCATTCTCCCATCTTTTGAATGAGTATCCTTTTATAAAGTAAAGTGCATCATTTAGAATCCTTTAGCTTACATATGCACGTAGAGTCATATGGGTGCTAAATTAGGGGCTAAATGTGGCGTAGAAAATTGGATGCTCTTGGAAAAAGGGACAATTTCATACTTAATTTGGACCTAATTTTGAGTACCCTTACATTAATCATTCTTCAAAACAACATTTATAGGCTCCTAAGACCCATTATTTTTTATATAAAGGCCCATTTCACTTAAAAATCATACAAATCCCAACAAATAATACTTAATTTATTCATATCTCAAAAACCCACCTCCAAAAACCACAAGTGGGACCCATTTTCCACCTTGGGCGAATGAGTCCCCTCTGGAGGGACCCATTCACCAAGGGTGGTGAATGAGTCCCTTTTGGGGTAAATTTCAATTTCAAGCGGGAAATTCATCAACTTAATTCAATTTTTCAATGGATGTCGGCCTCTTAGACCTCTAAAAAAATGGGAAAGTAGGTATTGATGCCTATAAATACACATTTTTAGGTCATTTTTAACAATCTTTAGTCATTTTTACAAGCAAAATTCAAGAGTCAAGTGTTGAGAATCTTCCACAAGAAGTTTCATTAGCATTTCTACAGTAAAGTTGAAGCTTCTGGACAACAAGATAGGGTTTTTTCAAGTCTTCAAGTTCACTTCTCATTCAAGATTCAACATTGCAAAGGGTTGATCAGGGATGCCTATGGTGAATCATGGAGAAATATAGATTGAGGAGATGCAACTAGCCATCAAGTGAAGCCTAAAGGCTTATTTTCAAAGTTATTCCATCTTCCATTTTCTCTCTATCTTAAGATTAATGTGTGCATGTCATTTGCATTCATTTGAAATTTTGTAAGGTTTCTTGGATTGAAGTCTTTCATCATTCAAGTTCCATTTACTTATATTATTCTAGCACATTAGAATAGGGTTTTGTCTTACCTCAAATTTTCCTAGTCTTAGACACACTTAGGGCTAGGGTTTTATACAAATTTTATCCATTCAAGGTTTAACTAAAAAATTAGGGGTTTGACCAATGCAAAACCCCCCATTAGAAAACAAATCTTAAGCTATTTTGTAGGTGTTTTCGAAGATTCAAATCCAGGTTCTTGTCAAAAAGTCAACATTTTCAGTCTTTCAAAGCTATTTTCAGGTCTACAGAGTTTCTAGGTTCTTGATACTTATCTCTTGTTACTTCTATTCTACTATATTTTCATTTCTAGGGCTTATTTCATATCTTTTTATACTTGTTTTCATATCATAGCATGTTTTCAAACATATCATATTTCTTAGGTTTTTCATATATAATCAATCCATTTTATTATTTTATTGCATTTAGATCATTTCATTTAGGAATATTTTCATTATACTTGCATTAGTTTGAGTGAAACACTTATATTCTTGGTTCTATCTCTCTCCTTTAGGTGAAAAACCCTAATTGAGCAAGAGAATCATAGCACCTACACTTAAAATATATGGTTCATAGGTAATTGAACCAAATGATGAAACAATGAAATAAGGACATGAAACATGAAACATGAAATGATGATACCTCAGATGATGTCTTAGAATACAAATATGGAAACTAACATGAAGTGGCCATGAATAATGTAGATCTTGATCTCAAATTGGATGTGGAACAATGCTTGCAAATGGATCTTCAATGCTACATCAACAACATTAGCTCAACAACATGCTTGATGCACTGTCTTTGACATGATGATGGATCTTGAATTGTTGTAAAAAATAATGAAGAATCTGTTAGAGTAAAGTTTTTTACTTAATTATATTAATTAAGTCACCTTTATTCTACTCTTAAGATTTCACTTTAGTTGCATATTGTGACATTTAATAAATATATTAAATATTAAATGTCTACCTATTAGGGTTTCTTTAGGGTTGCACAATCTCCTTTTATAAGGATTGATCATTGTATTTTATCTCTATCTGATTAATAAATTTTAAGTTTTCAGAGCACCTTTTCCTTTTGTCTCGAATGTTTCTTTCTATGATAGGTTATTTGCATGCAGGTGATCTTCAAGGTTTGTGAGGTTGGCTTTCACAACTTCAACAAAATCTACCTTTGAATGCTTTAAATATGCACTTGAATTTCCTTGAATACTCTTTTGAAGTCTTCTAATCAAAAAAATTATATTAGGGATGCTCTCTTGAAATTCTTAGGTGAAAATGAGTGAAATAACCTTGCATTTATACTTGTTTATGCCAAATTCCTCAAAATTATAACACTACAAGCCAACATTTGATGTAGGAAGATAAAATCCTACCAAGAATTTGAATTTAATTTAAGTTGAAGACACATAGGACTCATATGCTAGTTGTGGTGTATGAGACCCATTAGGCTAAGCTAGGGACACATTTTTTAAGAAATGCTTAGATTGATGTGAAATCAGTATTAGGGCCCCAAAACTTAGGTGGGGCTCATATGCCCAAAGTGACATATGAGTCCCAAATCACTAAATCTAGGCCATATAGTCTAGAAACACATTAATTATGATTGGATGTTGGTAAATGTTAGGATTGTCCCTTGAAAAGATGCATTAATTAAGGCTTGTGGATGCAAAATAAGGCCAAATAAGGAATAAAGAATCCCAATTTATTAATGAAACCCTAGCTTAGTGTGAAAGTGTAAAGGTTCACTTTACAACACCTTAAATAACACATAATTAATTTCATTTAGTTTACAAGGGCCCAAAACTTAATGTGAAGGTGTAAATGAACACTTTACAACACTAAATTAAGGAAAAATAAGGCTCAATTTAACAAGGTATAAACAAGCAGAAAAATGTAGAGGGATACTTTTTCGGTTGCACATTTAGCCCCCACTTTAGTGAGAGGATGAAATTGCTTTAAACTCACACTAAATTAGACATTCAACAGGGGTCCAAGTGTACCAATGTGGATGAAATAGGATGACAAAGATCAAAGGAGGTGGCCAAGCCCCCAAGATCCAAGATCCTATGCCAAACCAACATAATCACAAAGAGACATGCATAAGGTGTATGATATGCAACATAAAGAGACATAAACATGCAATTTCAATAACTAAAAGAAAAAAAAAAGAAACAAAAAAAGAGGTGGATGAAGCCTTGACTGTTTGTCCAACACGATGTGGATTAGATCTAAAGTTGTTTGTCCAAAATGCATGTTCACTCTAAGGCAATAGAACTTTAGGCTATTCATTGGGTGAGTATCCAAAAGGGTGGCTTAGTGAGAAATTCATGCCTATGTGTCAACTTCTCAACATATAATGAGAAATTCATGCCCACATTTAGGCTTCTCATCATACACTAACCATACCAAAGCTATACCTCCTAAAATCTTTGACAAGGCACCACATAATGAACTCCAAGCTTCATGAGGCAAGCAAGGCTTTGTATGCTTGAAACTCATGAATGAACAAGATGGATCCACAAGCAAGCAAAGTGTGTTATGCAAGGTTTCCATATAACCAAAAATGTAAATGCAAAATAGTGTAAGGTACGTCCAAAGGGATTTTTCTTAGTTCATGTAAGGTATCTTCTTAGGGAACATCATGCTTACTATCTCCATGAGAGGACAACACAAATAGATATCACACTCTCAGAGGAAATCAAGCACATTGACACCACCAAGAAAATGATGCATCACAAGAAGAAAGGAAATTGCATAGTGAAACATAAGTGTTGATGTATGCTCTCACTTTAAAGAGGTTGCTACACCATCACTGTGAGAAATTTCTTTAAAGTAGAAGAAGAAATGAGAGGTTATTTAGAAAGCCCTATGCCAACTCATATGTTTTTGAATTTAACTACATCATGGATAAGTATGTCACGTATGAGAAAAATTAAGGCATGTTGTCCATATCCCAAGCTTGCTCTTATATATACATGGAAGGTGGTCAACTAGACAAAATAGACAATGATTAGTGACATACGAGGACAAGGATAACTTAACCCCTTGCCCCTACTTAGTGCAAGACAGGAGTGACTTGAGAATAGATGATGCTATGATGCTCCTTGCAAAAAGGAAATTATTTGCAATGAATGTAAAACAGGCAATAGTGAGTATGATATGATCCTACAACTATTGCATGGAAAGGAGAATAAACTATTGTTATTGATTATGATGATTAAGCAAAGTATCAAATTGATGCATATTTAATGAGATATCTATAAATTTAGGATGCACCAAAATTAAATTTTTCTTGGAAGAATATTTTTTAATAGTGTTGACATTGAATGAAGGATTGCTTATTTCTTTCAAGGGACAATAACCAAGATCATTAGTTGTTTCTTGAATTTTAGGCTCTATAGGGACATGGATATCTTGTTCTCTAGCACCACATCCTTTTCCACTATACCCAATTCGTTTCATAAGTTTATAACCTCTTCCATAAAGCTTTTTCACTTTTCTTGGATTTGATGGTTGTTCATAATCAACTTCATTAGAGCTTATCGTGTATGTTGTCCTTTCTTTGAAAGTGGTTGAAGTGGATGATTTTTAATTTTTTATTTACATTACCTATTTTTATTTTCCCCTTTTAGACTCTTTTGTTATGATCTTTTAATCTCCCATGAATGTAGGTATGAAATCAAAGGTTTCCCAAGCATCTTACAATAACTTTGTGACTTCTTCAATTTTCTTTTCTTTTTCTTTTTCTTGTATGGGTTTTGCACATGTGGTTGGTTTCAAGGGATATCTAATGTGCATAATGTCAAAAGACTTATCCTTATTTTCATGATCTCTTAGTGAAGATGAATATTTTCACTTCATCATCTTCTTATAAGGAAACCATATTACTATTGTTTGAAAGAAGTGTGTCAATGTTGTCATTTTCTTCTACCATGATATCATCCCTAGTAGGAGATTTTTTAGGAGAGCAACAATATAGATGTTCATGACATTCAAAGGTGAGTTCATCTATTTAATAACTTCATCAAAAGTAAGGGACTTATCAATGGTTAGATTTTTGTGTGTATCAATGATGGAATTTTCTTGTTCAATAATGTTTTCCCTAGGATTCTCATGATTCTCATTGATTGAATGTTCTAACACCATAATATCTTCTTCACCAATTGGAGAGATATTAGGAGAGGGCCACATTTTATTTTTGTCCATAATTTCATCCTTTTTCTCTAAGAGCTCAGTCACTTGTGCCATAATGTCTATCCTAGTAGGAGAGCTTTTAGGAAAGTAAAAAATAAGAGGTTCATTACATTCTGTGGTTATATTTTGTAAAGTAGCTTCATCACACATAGGGGAGGTATCAAGAGAAGGATAACTATGAGTTTCATGGTTATCAATGATTGTACTTTTTTGTTCAAATAGGTCTTCCCAAATGGTAGGGACAATAGGAAAGGGAGGCACACTATTTTCATGAGTCTCAATAAGGGTATCTTATAACACCAAACTATCTTCTTCATGTTTAGAAGTGATATTAGGAGAAGGAAAGGTTCGATTGTCATAATTATCTACAATTACATTCACATGTCCTATAATGTCCTCCCAAGTAGGAGAGGTAGGATTTTCATATCTCTCCATTATTGGATCTCTTAATATCAACATATCCTCCACACAAATTTATTTTTCATGATCATTCATGATTGTATCCTTATTCACTAAAGTATTCTCACAAGTAGGGGAGGTGTTGGGAGATGAATGACGACTAGGTAAAGTAGTGGTCATGATCTTAGCTTTGTGCGTCATAATATATTTCCAAGGGGGAGGAGGAGGAATGAAAACAACACTTTCATGATTCTCAATGATTGTATCTCCTTTCACCAAGATACCTTTGCCACTAATAAGAGAGGTATCAGGAGAAGAACAATTATGATTGTCATGATTGTCGATGCTTGCATCCTCTTGTGTCAAAGATTTAGTACATGATCTAGGGGAGCTGAATTCATCAAAGGATTCATCTAACATGTCAAATTCACCACTACTAAAGGGTTTGAATGATATGCTTTCTCTAATTTTAACCATTTTTTTAAATTTCTTTTGATTTTTTTGGATTTTTGTTTTCTAATGAATGCCAAATGTAATCTAATCTTATGAAACTATGAACTAATGAAACAAAAGTGCAATAGTTTAATTCTATCCCCAATTGAAACAAGTACATGAAATGAAATCATTTTAAGCTAGATCTAATCAAATGCATGTAACATAAACTTAGCCAACTGAAATAGATGGATAATGACAACAAACAAAAGTATAAAAATGATGTTTTTTGATGCTATAAAAGGTAGTTTGAGGGCTGATGTGGGACTAATTCACCTAGAGGGGTGTATGAGTATTAATGAGGGTTTCTTAGGGGTTCAAATAGTGAATAGTATTCACCACAAAAATCTTAGAAATTAGGTAAAACAACCTGTACTGGGACTAAATAGCCCAAAGGAGCATATGAATCCCAAATTAGGATTTTTGCACAAATTTTAGAAAATTATAAGTGAAATTTATTTTTTCTAGTTTGAATGATGTCTAGATTGAGTGTAATTAGATTTTTTAGATGAAATTCAATGATGCAAGATACAAAAATGCAACCTATATGCACTTTCGCTAATGTAAAATTTAGAAATCCTAGTTGCAAATTAACTAATTTGCAAGACCTAATGCAAAGTTAATGCAAGCTAGGTCTAGGATTATGATGCACTCCAAATCAGAAAATGAAATGTTCTAAATGCAGGTTCACCAAAATGAAACAACAAAAATAGGGTTCCCCATAATTTAGGAGATGGAGCACAAGGATATGGTTCCTATTTCACACTTGTTTCATTCAAGGAGACCCTAGAGATATCAATCCAATGTTAGAATGAGAGAGAGATCTGCTAAAGGTTGTCCTAGGGTATGATCAAATGCTAAAAAGGGGGTTCACCACCATGCTAGGGCTTGGAAAGAAAAGTAACATGCAAGACCTAATGTCACAAAATAATGATATTAAAAACTTAACTAAATGACATAGAAATGAATGCAAAATAGAAAAGTAAACTAAGAAATTGGAAAGGTGCACCTAAAAACCTATAGAGGCTTGAAACAAGATCTAAAATGCTGAAAATGTTGCTTTTAAGGCACACTGGGACTCATACACTAGGTTGGGTGTATGAATCTCAGTCTAGGGTTTCTAGGTTGAAACATGAATATGCCAGTGGTGGATCTAAATCTTTAGAAATATGGATTTTTTATTGTATTGGAACTCATATGCCACAAGTGGCATATCAGTCTCATTTTATCACAAAGTGTACCAGGAGCATAATTTTGAAGAAAAATTTTGTGATCCTCTAAATATGGATCAAATAATCCTTTTCCCATTGGTTTCATGCAGATAGGTTGGATATCTTGCTCTAGACATGAGTTTCTATGAGCCTTGACAACTTTACATGACAACTTTTCCAACTTTTACAACACTGTAATATTGATACTTTTGAAGACTTCAAATCCACTTTTTCTTCAACCTATAAACCTACAATCACACAAAGAGAGAAAAATTGTGTTGTTTTTTTAGGGAATAAGGGTTTTCCTTGGTCAAACCCCATTTAGGTAATTAAACCAAATGATGAAACAATGAAATAGGGACATGGAATATGAAACATGAAATGATAATACCTTGGATGATGTCTTGGAATACAAATCTACACACTAACATGAAGTGGCAATGATGAATGTAGATCTTGATCTCAAATTGGATGTGGAACAGTACTTGCAAATGGATCTTCAATGGTAACATTAGATCAACAACATGCTTGATGCACTATGTCTTTGACATGATGATGGATATTGAATTGCTGCAACAAATAATGAAGAAATTTTCCTTGAATGCTTTAAAGATGCTCTTGAATGTCCTTGAATACTCTTGTGAAGTCTTGTAATCACAAACTTGCTACTAGGAATTCTCTCTTGAAATTCTTAGGCAAAAATGAGTGAAATAACCTTACATTTATACTTGTTTATACCAAATTCCTCAAAATTACAACACTGCAAGCTAACATCAAATCTATGAAGATAAAGTCCCACCAATAATTTGAGTTTAATTTAGGTTTAAGCCACATGGGACTCATCTACCAATTGTGGTGTATGAGTCCCATTAGGCTAAGCTAGGGACACATTTTTTAAGAAATGCTTAGATTGATGTGAAATCAGGATCAGGGCCCCAAAAACTTAGGTGGGACTCATATGCCCAAGGTGGTGTATGAGTTTTGAATCACTAAATATAGGCCATACAATCCAAAAAAACAAGAATTATGATTGGATGTTGGTAAATGTTGGGATTATCCTTGGAAAGATGCATTAATTAAGGCTTGTGGTTGCAAAATAAGGCTAAATAAGGCATAAAGAATCCTATTTTATTAATGAATCCCTAGATTAGTTTGAAAGTCTAAAGATACACTTTATAACACCTTAAATAATGCATAGTTAAGTTCATTTAGTTTAGAAGGGCCCAAAACTTAATGTGAAGGTGTAAATGAATACACTTTACAACACTAAATTAAGGCAAAATTAGGCTCAATTTAACAAGGAAGGCCTAAACAAGCACACAAATGTAGAGAGATACTTTTTCTATTTCCAGAGGTGGCATAATCATATCCTGGAATTATATTGGTTAATATTGGTCATTTGCATTTAATATTAATAATGTCAAATAATAAAGTTAAATTAAATAATTTAACTTTATGAGATATTAAACTATATTAAAAGGGTCCTTTATATTTAAAAGGATATAAGTGATTTTAAAGTGCACTTTATAATATAAAGTTAAGTACCAATTTAAAAGGGAGACATAAGGACTTTATTAAAAGGGGATTTAAATGATTTAAAAGAATAATTTATTTTATAAAGTATTGTGCCCAATTAAATAAAATATTAAATGGAGTTATAAGGTGAGAAAAGTAAATGAAATGAAAGTAAATTAAATAACATGAGTTGTAGTTGTAAGTGCTTCCACAATAGTGGTTTACAATTTCTAGGAGATCCTAATTTTTGTTGAAATCACATATTTTTAGAAAATATAATGATTTAAGCCTTGAAATTTTCCATTTAAAGGATTCCAATTGAAGAGGGTTTGATCAAACCACCTTATACCAAGCCCCCTTGGATAGAACCCCACTAGTTTTAAACCATACCTATAATAGAGTCTCTTTTACACCTATCAAAATGCTGATAAAAAACCACTTTTGATTTACCTTTTGGGGGATCAAATGAATTCATTTAAAATTTATATTTTGTAAGTATGTAGTCCTCATTATAAGCTTCCAAAAAAGTATAATTTTAATAAAATTTAATTTTCTTATTATAATTTTTATTTTATTTTTTGTGAATGTAAGTTTTTCACTGAAAATCAAGCTCTTTGTTCTTTACATGTGGAAAAATGGAAGATTATTAAAAAAAAAAATTAAAAATATGAGTGCACTAGATATTGAAGTCCTTGATCCATCAAAAACAAAAAATTAATTTTGATACATACAAAAAATGTTACGCATTATACGGTCATGCTATGTCTAAATTGTAATTGGTTTGACTTCAAAACTTGATTAAAGAAAAAATATTCAATAAAAAACTATACAACCAAGTGGAAGCACTAGATATCAAAGTTACAAATCTAAATTCAAAAGAATTATAATTTTATTCTTCATGGAAAAAAAGTTATGCATTATATGGTGAGCGTCACTTTTTAAAAATTTTGTTTTATGAAAAAAACTAGTTTTCAAGGGAGATGGAAAAAGAAGTGCAATGTGATTCCAAAAAAATTGAAAAAAATATATTTAGAATCTACAAAAAAAATTTCATTAAACTCTACTTTTCATCATCTTCAAATTCCTCATTGTTTAGTTGTTATAGGTGCTCAAAAGTGCATATTTAGTTAAAAAAAATATTTCAGTGTCTAGTTTGGCCAAAATTGTAAACCACTATTATGGGATCAAATACAAATTGAGAATTATAAAAGGAAATTTGAAGCTCATTTTATTCATTCATGAATATCTTTCTTTTGTTGAATAAAATTGGTGAAGAGCTCTAGCAAGGGTTTCTTGGTTGAAAGCCATAGACTTTTTGAGGATGAAACCCCTCAGGAAGAATAGCTCAACACATGAGTGAAAGATCTCCCAAGCTACCTTGCATACAACTTCATTCAGAATTTGTGTTTGTGCTTCAACAATTTAGGAAGTTTTCATATTTAAGGGTTTGAATAAAATATCAGAATGATGCAAATATATTGATCATTATTTTAGGGAAAGAGAACTATAGGAGAAATTCAATAAATAGGTGGTTGCTAGGAAATGGTTTTATAGGTTTCAAAGTTGGTTTTCATATCTCAAACTTAACTAAACCCGAGGAACTACATAAAAAAATCTGAGTAAATGAATGAAGCCATGGAAGTCTACTAAGTCTAGGGAATCTTGTTCTAGAGAGGATTTTGGTCTTAGAAGGAGGGAATCAACCATTTTTGAGAAGTTTTAGATTGGACATGTGACGTATTCTTGTTGTTGTAGACATTCTAACCTATTCTGGGCATGAATTCCCACTTGGGTGTGTTCTTAATTTTTGTTGACAACCTTTGGTTGTAAATCTCAAAACTTTACAACCAAAAACCAAGCTAAGGACACAACACAACTTTCAAATTTTCATCCATAAACACAAGGAAAATCCAAATGCGTTTGCTCCCAAGAAAACACAAGCGGAACCTATGGGGCTAGAACTAATTCCTAAAGGGCTCATCTCTAATGGCCTTGCCTACATATATATTTCATAGAGGAACTGTAGTTTGACACATGGATTTGTACCAACACTTACTTGATTGATCGACCATAATATATATCATTTAAGCTGAACTCTCACAATAATCTAACAATAATTCAATCATATCCTCAATATCACTAGTCCACACTATAATAATGGAAAAAATAGTTCAAATTCAAACATTATAAATAGGTACAAATGCAGGATCTTCTGAGAATTATTTTTAAACACCAAGATGATGCACACAACCATCATGCACAACTAGGCTTTAAGTTTCTACAATTTAACTTAATTATGTGCATGCATGATACCAATAGAATAATACAACACGTTTTATAGTGGATTATGTCTTAATGAAAATAACAATCAAATGATACTCATCGTTTATTCTTTTGTAATACTAAAACAAAACAAAATAAGATGAGAAATTAGACCATATAAATCAATTCATAGCATTTATCTAAAAATTACAGCCAAATAGGGTTGTGTTGAAACAATCATAAATTTTTTGTATCTTATCCAAAATTAAAAGTTCAATATGTTCTGGAAAGGGGAAATACCAAGGAATAAAACCCAAAAACACTTTTTCATAAAACCAAACTAATGAAGAGCAGATTTTAAAATTAGCTCACTAAATTCCTATCAATATGTTGATCACAAGTAAATAGAACATAAAACAACACATAACTTTCACGTACTTAGATAAAATTTAAAAAGTAAATATTTCCTGAAAAGAGTAAATAACAAAGAATAAAACCCAACAAAATGTTTATAAGGTTCTTAAGCATGTATGAACAACAATGAGGTTTTAATAGTTCTACAAACTTAACTGTGGTGTAACTACATGCTTTATAAATAAATTTGATTGAGTCATTTTGAGGTATATTCTAACATATTCTATTCTTCCATATTTTATAGCTTCATAAAGCCAAAAGAAGTGTTTCAAAATTTGATTTGGGACCACACTTTAACACATTATTAGAAATATAAAGACACAAATAAATCTAAAAGTCTCCACAAATGACCCAAATTCTTAAAAGGGTTTTTATGTCAATAGTGGTGGTTACATTTAAAGGTGATTTCAGCTAAAAGATAACAAGTAAATAATATCATAAAGAATAACATGTGGTGAATGAATTAAATTTGTTGAGAGTACATAATGGGTCAGTGCAGGATTGCAGTGCCCCTTCGTGTCTGGATTTTTTTCTTATGTTGATTAAGTTTGTTTGGGTGATTTTAAATATCTTATTAGTTGTTATGCGAGGTGAAATTAATATTATGAAAAGCCTTTTTTAATCAATTTAATTAAATTAGAATGATCTTATAATATTGTTTAAATTAAGTTGGAATAAAAATAAATAATTAAATAAATCCATATTGAGAAATAGAAAGTATATGGTTTATTAATGATTAATTAAATTAAATTATTTTAAAGTATTATCACAATTAAATTTAATGATAATTGATAATTTTACTATTATTGGAGTTTAATTATTTAAATTTGGAAAATTAATATAATTTTAAATAAATAAATAAGATGATATTTTCAAACAAGATGTAAAAGAAAATTCAAAATGGAAAAAGCCGAGTTCGAGCACATGCATAGCTCCAAACTAGTTTCGAAATAGAAATCAGTATTTTTAATTGATAATTGCTTGATTTTTATTTTGGAAAAAATAAAAAAAATTCCTTGTTTTAATAGTGTTCATTTTAGAAAAAAAATTGTTTATCAATTAATTTTATTTTCAAAGAAGAAAACTTTGCTTTACAAAAATATTTTGAAAAGAATACAATTTTTGGATTGAAATTGTTTTTTGAAGTGGATTAATTTTTGCAAATGATCAAGTTTTGGAGAAAGGATTTGTGGTTGCAAAAGAGTGGTTTTCAGCACATCCTGTCCATCTTCAAGCATGGGAATTTAGGTTGGTGTTGTATTTTGAACTTGATTTTTCCTTCTTTGTTTAATGTGAACAAATTCTCTCCTCCTTGTTGTCTAAAAAATGATTGCTTGAAGTTCCATTCAATGAGTCAAATCATCCTTTTAAGAATATTGTTGTTTGGTTTATGTGATTTGGTGGCTTTAATTGTTGTATTTCTATACCTCCATTGTTATGTAATAATCAACAAGAAATAGGTTTAAGCCAACGATGGTATTTTCTTCTTGGGTATGTGATTTATTTTCACCTCCTTGGTGCTTGGCATTTGTTTAGTTACCCTTTTGGAATTTGATTTCTTCAACTGTCAGCATCCTATTCTTATAGTTGGAACTTATTAGTATCTACAACATCATACAAAACTTTAATTCACTATTGGTGATAAACATATAATCTCATCCTACATTTAGAGACTAGGGTAGGACTTTTATTAAGGCATCTATTTATTCTATGGACTAGTTCTTTTAACATCCCCACTATTCTCCAACATATCCAATCCAATCTCTAGGCTTTGATTCTTGTTCTTAATTTAGTCAGTTTATTCCCTAAACTATGATTCTTGTCTTATGGCTAAAAAAGGCAATCTTCTTTCCTTTGAAATCTGTAGATCCATTGTTGCACATTTGAATTTTGTCATGCCTCCATTTGGTGGAATCAATTCTAGTTTTTGTGTTAAAATGGTGTGATCTTGTTAATATGTGCATTCCTTTAAGTAATTGATTTTCTTCCTTGATCTATTGGTTCTTATTTGATATTCCTAATATCTTTTGGTTTCAATGAAATTGATTTAATTAGTGGATTCAGCTAAGGTAGTCGTTTAGGGGGTTCATCCTATATGAAGGATATAACTTTCGATTGAAAACATATGAGTGCATATATATTAGGTAAAGAATTTTTATGAATTTGTTGTCTCACCGGCCAAAACCTTGAGTTTTGTGTTTTAGTTAAAAGTGATTGTTTATATGTGTGTGTGTGTGTGTGTGTGTTGTGAATGTTTTGGTTTAAACTATTATGAAAGTTGTCTATTATGATTTAATCATATTCAAAACAATAGAATACTTTCAATTATATAAAACATTTAGAATGACATATATATATATATATATATATATATCATGATTATTATTAAAAGAGCAATTTATTTGTGTAAAGTGTGTATTTAGATATTTATAAAATATGTTTATATAGTTTCTTTAATTATTTTAAATGATTTCATAATGAGTGTAAAGATAAAATGTAAATGATGATTTAAATGTTCTCTGAAATTTATTACTTTGAATGTGTTAGTGAAATTAAAGGATGATTTAAATGGTTCCATGTTGTGTCTCTATCTTGAGTTAGTTAGAACTGAGGAGATTTTATGTGTTGAAATTTTATGTTGGAACTTGTAATGCTTTGAGTTACCCTCAACTGTGAGTTCATGGGTAGTATGTTATTAGGCTTCTAGAGGTGGGGAAAGGTGTTTCTTTATGATTGGCTTTTCATGTTGGTTCTTCATGAACTGTTGCTCTTATTCTTTATTTTTTATTATGTGGGTGTTATCCTTGCACTGTGGGAATTGTTTTATTATGGAGATCTTGTGGGAGGTGGTGCATGCCTTGCTTTTTGTGCTTATTTATATGGCTTTGCTAGTTTGTACAAGTTGGCTTACTTAGCTAATGAATGTGAGTCTCTTTTGCTAATAATGGGAGTGGATTTTAATGGAGGCTGACACCCAAAGTGGTACCTAGGGTAACTCAATGAGATTTTTTGTAATCTAGTGATAACTTAAAATGAATTAGGGGGTTGGGTAGTCCTCACATTAATAAAAGATAATGGTATGCCTCACTCATGGCTCAAATGCTCATTTAGGATTGAGATAAGTGGGAAGGTGTGGAATGGAAAAGGTCAAATTCCTTGTCCTCTTGAAAGGTATGTTGATCTCATATGAGTTAGAATGGGGGTCAGGGATTGGTTGAGGTTTCCAGGATTTAACCAGGATGGGGGCTGGTAACATAGGAAGATCTGCACTGGGTAACCCATATCAAACTTATGTGATGAAATTCTTCCCTTTAGCAACCTTGTATGCTTTTTTGTTTTCCCCTTATTGTTCATGTACCTTTGGAAGTGATTTTTCCTTGTGTTTATTGTTGCATTTGTTTGTGGGATCTGGTTAGCCTTTTTTTCTTGATTGTTTTTATGTTGTGGGTCCTTCTTGTCATCTCCTAGCATGCAGGTGGACCTTAGGGTCCACATGGTTGGGTGGAACATTCTATCCACTCCATTGGGTTCCCAAACAAAGATTGTGATGCAAGGAGTTGTACCATTTGTAGTGATTCTTGAGTTTTACAAGAGTTGGAGCTAGTATTGATGCTATGTATACATTCAATCTAGTTGTATCACATTAATGGTGACACATTCCCATTTCATTTTGGGAAGCACAATTGTATTATTGTAATCCTTGAATGATGTATATTCATATAATAAATTTAATGAATGTATTCTTGGTGTTATCTTATGAACATAGATGGATGTTTGTCTGTGGTTTATCTATTCTATATCATGCGTTTGAAATGAAAACTTGTGAGTAGTTTATCATTATTATGGGATTGGGATCATGATAGAAACGTTTGTAAGTAATGTAGTCATGTTACCCCAAATGACTCATTAGATGATGTGTATGTATAGTTTCATTATAAGTGTTGTATGTTAATTTACATTTCATATTAGTTTTACTTAAAAAAAATTGTGCTATAAATGTTAGATATTAAATTGTCGTTTGGGGTTTGTATGACAAGGAATTACAAGGATCATGGGGGTCCAAACTAGGCCTCTAAGTAGAGATGAAAATTCAGAAAATTAGAGTTAGGAAACTTGACCTAAAAATTTGAATAGGTTATTAACATAATTTGAAAATTATGTAAGAACAAAAGTTGTAGCAAATTGAATGTAGTTTCTATACTACTAGTCCTTTTTTGGAAAAAAAAGTAAATTTGTTTTGAGAAAATTTGAAATTTCAATGTAGTGGTACTAAATATTCAAGAAAAAGATAAGAAGTAGGTGTATGTCTGACCACCCTAAGCACAAGGGAAAAAAATAAAATTCTGAATTTTTCAATATAAGTAGAGAACACATGCTCGAATGTGTTAGATTTTTTTTTGTAATTTTTTTCCATGAAAATAATTAGTTATGATTTTTGTATTAGAACTTCTAAGAACGATTAAAATGTTTGTGTCTGACCACCATAACTTGGTCAAAAATTTATTAAATTCAACTTTTTTTTATCCTATAGTATACGAAGCAGAGAATGTGGTGCACCTTGTAGATTTGAAAAATGTTAAGTAGTTTGAAAGTTATAGAATTTTTTCAATCAACCTATCAATTAGGACTTTAGACATAATGTAGGTAGAAAATCAATAATAAATATTTATTAAATTCAAAATAAGGCAAAAAATATTGGTGGAAAGCTGAAATTTTTTTCTACAAACCATTTTCATTTGATGAAATTTGGATAAAAAAAGTTGTCAGCCACAAGGTCAAACTTTGAAAAACTAAGAAAATTTTCAAAATACATTTTTTGGGTTGACTTTCCAAGTCAGGCAATCCTGAACCAAATCCTGAGCCAATATCCATTTTGGTTTGGTAATACCAAATTGAAACGGATATCTATTACTTGTATTATTTATAATACATAATATTATATAATATGTATTATATGTAATATGTAATATGCATTATGTATTTATAATATATAATATTATATTAAATTATATTATTATATTATATATTATATTAATATTATGTAATATATATTATATATATTATATAATATATTTAATACATAGTATATATTATACACTACATAGTATATATTATATATTTATTGATGTGTAGACAATTCATAAGAGAGAGAGGGAGTGGGAGGGACTTGTGAAAGAGGGAGAGAGAAAGACTTGAGAGGGAGTGAGAGACCTGAGAAGGATGGGGAGAGAGAGCTTAGAGGGAGGGAGGGAGAGAGAGAGAGAGAGAGAGAGAGAGAGTTGAGAGGGAGAGAGTGAGAAAGAAAGACTTGAAGGGAGAGAATGAGGGAGAGAGGGAGAGAGAGAAAGACCTGAGAGAGAGGGAGAGAGAGAGAGAGAGAGACCTAAGAGGGAGGGAGAGATAGAGACTTGAGAGGGAGAGAGGAAGCTTTAAGAGACTTGAGAGAGAGAGAGTGATAGAGAGGGGGATGGACTTAAGAGTGAGAGGGAGAGACAGACAAAGATTTGATATGGAGAGAGGGAGGAAGATGAAGGGAGAGAGTTGAGAGGAAGAGTGTTTTCTCATGTTGGGACTCTCTAGAATAAGAAGTGATACAACCATCAAACAAAACCATTACAACTAGATTCAACATTCATGCCATGAAAACCTTCAAGCTTAATAACATGAAATCAGATCATTCATGTAAAAGGTATAAAATCATCATGAAGAAGAATCATTATCTTTCAATCATGATACATAAACAATAACATTATGTACACCAAATGGGTTTGATGCAACTTTCAAACAAAATCTTTAGAAGACATCAAGATACATATTCATTAGACTATTCATGTGAAATCTATACAATAATTATGATCAACAAATAAGACATCAATCAACCATGATGCATGGATAAACACTATATATGCACACTATATATGAACAAACACTAAATTAATAGTTTATTTAATATTTAATACTAATTTTTTGTCTTATCATTATACTATTATATTCATAAATTCAACACTAAAAATATCCATCCAATCAAATTCTTTATAAAATATCCATCCACCAAAATTCTTTATAAAATATCCATCCAAGATCAATTTTTTTATAAAAATAAGATCATTGTCTTAATAAAGTTTCGTGGCTCTCAATTGCATCTCTTCATTTCATTGTATTTTCCTCTTTAGATTGGGACCGTCTCCTTTCCTCTAGCCATAGTTGATGCTCATCTAAGTCCACTTCCATGGACCTAACTGCATCAACAATCGTTTACATTTTTGATGTAAAACCTCAATAATGGGTGAACACATTCTTCACTTTGAATAGCGTTAACTTGATCCTAAATCATTCTACCATTCACATCAACTTATTCTCAAAAGCAAGCACCATTGGATGCAGGTGGAGCTGGAGGGTGTGGATCCATGATTTAGATATAAGTGAACCTACATTAAAGTTGTAATTTCAAAATGAAGATACATGTTTAAAAATCCCATTAAACCATTCAATATAAATGACTTAATTAAATACAAATGAAAAAATGTGTAAATTTCATTTATGTCTAAGGCATGTAAATGAAAAAAAAATAATTGCTAAAGTGATGTGAAATCTCATTTAAAAATACATTAAATTTTTACCTCACTACAATGTGGAAGTGTTAAGCTCCAAATTGATTCAACAAAGGTGGAAGTGTTAAGCTTGAAATTTCCAATAATCAATGAATCTGCATACATCGTTAGTAATGGTTAAACAAAACTTGTCACTGCAGCCATACGAAAATGGGAAAAGTTAATGGGTAATAATTGATGGGTTGTGTAGGAGGCTATCATACAATATGATACAATATGATAGCCTCCTACATAGCCCATTAATTATTTCCCATTAACTTCACCTATTTCCCTATGGTTGCAAGGAAAAGTTTTGTCTAGTAATTACTAACAATGGATCCAAATTCACCAAGTATTGGAAATTTAGAGAACTTCCAACAAGGATCCTTTCTATTTCGAGAGCCAAGGAGAGTCAAAACAATTAAAAAAATAAAAATTTTAGCAAAGAAATACTAACTTAAGAATAAGAAACAAAGCAAGAATTTAAGAAACATGAGAATACCTGATAAAGAAGAAGGAAGAATAGACAAGAATGTAAAACAGTTTTAAAAAATGCAAAAAGGGGGTAATGAAGGTTCAATTTTATGGTTTTTTTTTCTAGTAATGAAGGTTCCATTTTTTTGTTTGATGTTTTTTTTGTTTCCACTAACTAAGGTTTCAAATTTTTTTGTAAGTTTAGATAGAAATGAAAAAATTAAATAAAACTACAAAGAATGCAAAAAAAACATAAATTAATCACTAATTAGCAAAAAAAAAAGGAAAAAATGCAAAAAAAAACATATTTGCAACCCGTTGGAGGTCATTGGAGGTCATTGCTTGATTGGTAGCATCATGAAAATGAGGTAGGGTTTAGGTTATAAAGTCTTCAATGAAACGGATATCCATTATAAATGGATATGCGTTTATTATACAATAAACTTATTGTATATAAATATACAATAGTAAATTCACATATACTATTTATTATATATTATATATTATATATTAAATATATTGTATATTATAGAACATATTTAATACATAGTCTCCCTTTGAAGTCTCTATCTCCCTCTTAGATCTTTAATATATATTTAATCATTATATAATATAGGGAGAGAGGGAGAGTGAGGGAGAGAGGGAGAGGGAGGGAGAGGGAGAGTGGGAGACATAGAGAGAGGGGGGGTGGGAGAGAGAGGGATAGGGAGAGAGGGAGAGAGAGAGAGAGAGAGAGGGGAGAGATGGAAGGAGAGGAAGGGAGACTGGGAGAGTGGAAGATTGGAAGAGAGGGAGAGTGGAAGAGAGAGTGGATTTAGGGTTTAGGGAGAGAGGGAGAGTGGGAGAGAGGGAAAGACTTGAGAGGAAGAGAGGTAGAGTGGGAGAGAGGGAGAGTGGGAGAGGGAGAGAGAGAGAGGGCTTGAGAGGAAGAGAGGGAGTTGGAGAGAAGGAGAGAGAGAGTGGAAAAAGGAGAGTGGGAAAGGGAGAGTGGGAGAGAGGGGAGAGAGAGAGAGGGACAGACTTGAGAGGAAGAGAGGGAGAGGGAAGACAGGAGGGAGTGGGAGAGGAGAGAGAGAGTGGGAGAGAGGGAGAGAGGGAAAGACTTGAGAGGAAGAGAGGGAGAGAGGGAGAGTGGGAGAGAGGAAGAGAGGGAGAGAGGAAAAGACCTGAGAGGGAGAGTGGGAGAGAGGGAGAGAGAGAGGGAGAGAGGGAGAGAGGGAAAGACATGAGAGTAAGAGTGGGAGAGATGGAGAGAGGGAGAGTGGGAGAGAGGGAGAGAGAGAAAGTCCTAATAGGGAGAGAGGAGAGTGGGATAATATATATTATATATTTATTATATTATATATTAATATATATATATATTATATATTATATATTAATATATTATTATATCATATATCATAAGAAATAATAATTCTTAAAATTTGAATAATGGATATCCATTTATGACAAATATTTGTTTTGTTTGTTATAGGTTATACACTTGGGCGAGCAACAATATATATTAATATATATTATATATTAATATATAATAATTTAACATAGTATATTAATATATAATAAAAATATATATTATGAAATTGTAATTTATAAGACTAGAGGTAATGGATATCCATTTATTTTTTGAGGATTATGAAGGCAGGGTTGCGGGCATGTCAATTGGAAGACATAATGAATATCTATTTTGAAACAAATATCTATTTCAAAATGGATATTCATTTTGTAAGTTATATAAAAAACAAAAATGGGATTGTTTTGAGTATTTCAATGGTCTTTGCATTCTTTTTGTCATGAAATTCTCGAGCTTTCTATCTACATTAGAAAAAAATCAGCTTTTCAAAGATTCTCTAACACTTTTGTAAGAATTCCAATCAGTTGTGTTTGTTTTTGTTTGTGCAATGGGGAGCAGCAATCGATGTAAGAGAAAAGGTAAAAGGAAACTTACTATAGATCAAATTGAAGCATATAGAGCAAAAGATAGAGAAAGCCATAGGAAAAGAAGAAAAGGTATGCAAAATATTCAAATTGAAGCTTCTTCTGAACCATTAAATGTTAATTCAAGTGAAGATGAAATAGAAATTGAAAATATTGAACATCATATTGAATTTGAAAATGAAAATGTTGAAAATGTTATTGAAAATGTTGAAAATAAAATTGTTATTGACAGTGAAAATGTTGTTGAAAATGAAATTGTTGTTGAAAATGTTGAAAATATTGAAAATAGTGAGAATGAAAATGTTAATAACATTGTAATTGAAAATGAAAATGTTGGTAACATTGAAAATGTTGAAAATGAACCTTATGTAACACCTAATTACAAAAGAACCCCTAAATGGTCGATTGAAGTAGATGAGAATATAATTGATAATCTTGAAGGAAAAAGGCCACAATGAACGGTTCATTTGTGGGCTATAAAAATGTTCAATAAATTATTTTCTAATAAGACATTAAGTGAAAAATGTCATTTTTTTTGTGCAATTACTTAATATTTACAAAATGAGACCATTATTAAAAAAATTGAAGATTTGTCTCACAAAAAAATAAAAAAAAATAGTCTTATTGTAATTTTTTTTTAATCTCTAACCTTTATTGGAAAGACTAGTAAGTAAAAATATAAAAGGGTTGCTCGAAGAGTGATCAAAACCTCACTAGTAAGCCATCATTTGAGAAATGCTCATTTAATGAGACAAACTTGTATTGATTTTAACTTAAATCATAAAACATTGAATAAAACACTCTCAAGAAGAGGAAGACTCGATAGTGCTCTTCAAAATGATATATGGGATTTTAGTGGGAGGCTTCCACATGTTGATAAAAAGCTAACCGATAATGTAAAGATGCAAATTGAACAATATTAAAATTCTCACTCTAGAGTATCACCAAATGTAAAAGATGTTTTAAAGTTACAAATTGGTAATCAAGATTGTACACCGCATCCTAAACATTTTTGGAATGTAGCCAAACAATTTTGCACAAATAATTTTGTCAAGAACATCCAAATTTGCAAATCTCACAAAGGGATTTTGACTCTTGCAAGCTATTTTACTGTGTTCCTATTAATGTTCGTAATACATGTTGTAAATACCATGTTGAGTTTTCAATGTATCATGAATTGTTATGCCATATTCATTCTACTATGCAAAATAATGAAATTGTGTAGGAGTGTCATGCAGTACAACTTCCCAAGTCATCTAGGGAGTTGTTAGATTCATTTGCATTCATTAGAGGTGATGGTTACTTATTTTATAGTAATGATTGTTTAAATGAAACATGTTTGTAATGTGGTGGTTTATCAAAGTTTGTAACATGCTTTCATGAGGGAAGAGATCATGATTTTGGTAACAAAATTGTTGAGAAAAAAGTTTGAGACAATCAAATACACATTGAAGAGTGGAAGTGAGGGTTTTAGATGCAAGTTGGTTACAAAAGAGGTAAGTATTGCTAATTTTATTTTCAATTTTAAGAAAAATATTTTCTATAAGTATGCAAGGCATAGCCATAGGTCGCAGTGGTTGGATTGGCAATTCAGGATGTGTAAGGACTCTTTCCCCATTGGAACTATTGAATATGGAGTTTATTTTTCTAAAAATTACACATTGCAACCACAAAACGAAGTTCAATCACAATATTATAATTCTATTCAAATTGTTATTTTTGTCTACATAACATATAGGCATTCCCATGATAGTACAGAAGAGGACAAGAAGATAATCAGGGAGTACCGTTTTTACATGAGTGATGATAGATCTCATTCATCTAAGTTTGTACAATATTATTTTGAAAAAAAAAAATAGTTCTTGCAGAAAAATGAATTGCAATGGGTCAACATCTGATTTGGTTAGATATCTACATAAGGAAATTCAAGAATGCTCACATGTTTTATTGGTTGAGTAGGATGCATATAGAGAGGAGTGTACGACATATTTGGAGTTTTTTCAAAGATAGGCATGAAAAGCCGAGCATGATGGTGTAGGTGCATGTATGAAGAGAGATTTGGTTAAGGAAAAAATGAAGATTAGAGGTGGTGCAACATTCAATGATGTGTTCTATTATGGATTGGTGTACTTATGCACTATCATGAGGAGGGACACTTGATTCACAAGTATGTTGTTTATTTTCATTGATTGAGGAGGGCACAATGGGAGAAATAATAGAATGTCAACTAGTTAGAGATTCTTCAAATATGCATTCATTTCAAAGCTCAGATGTGAGTGCATGGACCATATGGACACGAGAGATGGCTTATTTTTGTCAAAATTATATTCAATGTGATTGGGATCAATGCAAGTCAAGTGAGTGGGTAGATACATGGGTTCCATAGCACCTAACCCCTTTATCTATGGCACAATCCTCATTAGAAGATGTAATGGAAATTTCACTTGACTATGATCATCTTTTAGATCTTGTATTTCTAGGACATGTCTATGCAGTTGTAGCACCATATTGGAATGAAGAGGGATCAGACTATTGGTTGGCATGATGTGTATAGGGAAAGAAAAATCCAACACAATGGATGAAATATAATGATGGGTTCATGTATCCTACACATTCAGTTGTTGTTTCTTGAACTTGGTTGCATTACCATTTCATCATCATTTAGGTTTTTTAGACAAAATATAGATTTTTTGTTCTAAGTATATTTAGATGTTGATAAAAAACTTATGATCATGTAGGTTTAATTGTTTCTGGAACTTGGTTACAAACATGTATGATTAGAAAGAATGATATTCTTGCATTTGAAGACTATCAGAAACACAAAACCATTCACATGTATTCTCAACAACAAATGTTAAGTTATTGAGACATCATGCTAGACCAAAAACAAAAAAACTATGGACAATTAGTAGTGTTGATCATGAAGCATTACTATAAACTCTGAAGGTAAGAGATGACCCTTCAAGCACACTTGAGTAGTGGATCATTTGTTGTTTGGGACAAGTATAATATTTTTCATCATATTTTGATATTATTTATTTGCTAAGGTTCATTATTTAGGTTGTTTAGAATACTATAGATTTTCTATTCTAAGCATCTTTTCTTGTTTGCATTACCAATTCATCTTCATTTAAGTTGTTTAGAGTAATATAGATTTGTTATTCTAAGCATCGTTTCTATTGTGACCATATAGATTTCTCATTCGAAGTATATTGTGATGTTCTTAGCATGATTGATCATGGAGATGTTGCAACAATACCCAACTCTAATCCTTTGATAGAGGTATGCAAAAAATTAGAATAATATAGATTTCTTATTCTGAGCATATTTTCTAGTTTGTATTACCATTTCATCATCATTTAGGTTGATTAGAATAATATAGATTTTATATTCTACTCATCTTTTCTAGTTTGCATTACCAATTCATCATCATTCAGGTTGTTTAGAATAATATAGATTTGTTAGTCTAAGCCTTTTTTCTATTCTAACCATATAGATTTCTCATTCGAAGTATATTACAATGTTTCTAACATGATTGATCATGAAGCTTTTGCAACAATAGCCAACTCTAATCCTTTGACAGAGGTATGTGACAGATTAGAATAATATAGATTTCTTATTCTAAGCATCTTTCCTAGTTTGCATTACCATTTCATCATCATTTAGGTTGATTAGAATAATATATATTTTCTATTCTAAGCATCTTTTATAGTTTGCATTACCAATTCATCATCATTTGTTCAGAATAATATAGATTTGTTAGTCCAAGCATTTTTTCTATTTTGACCATATAGATTTCTCATTCGAAGTATATTATGATGTCCCTAACATGATTGATCATGGAGCTGCTGCAACAATAGCCAACTCTGATCCTTTGATAGAGGTATGCAACATATTATGATAATATAGATTTCATATTCTAAGCATCTTTTCTAGTTTGCATTGTCATTTCATCATCATTTAGGTTGATTAGAATAATATAAATTTGCTATTCTAAGCATCTTTTCTAGTTTGCATTACCAATTCATCATCATTTAGGTTATTTAGAATAATATAGATTTGTTATTCTAAGCATCTTTTCTATTTTGACCTTATAGATTTCTCATTCGAAGTATATTTTGACGTTCCTAGCACAATTGATCATGGAGCTAGTGCAACAATATCCAACTCTAATCCTTTTGCAAAGGTATATGATAGATTACAACAATATAGATTTGTTATTGTAAGTGCCTTTTATAGTTTGCATTACCATTTCATCATCAATTAGGTTGTTTAGAATAATATAGATTTGTTATTCTAAGCATATTTTCTAGTTTGAATTATGATTCTATCATCACTTAGGTTATTTAGAATAATATATATTTGTTATTCTAAGCATCTTTTCTATTGTATGTAGTTTAATTGCTAGCTTGATGGTTTGTGTAGGTGCTTATCACTCCAAAACGTAAGCATGCTACTGTTGTGGAAGATTATGCCGATCGTGAAGGCAACACATGATCTATTTCCTTCCCCTACTAGAAAATAAATATGTATTAGGGTCATTTGTTGTATGCCTACATGGAATTTTGTAAATCCTATATTTGATAGCAATTATTGAATGATAATATCATGCATATTGTGTATACTTTACGTGTATTCAAGTGTATACTTTACAACTTATGAGTATACTTTGTAACTTATGAATATTCTAATGTATAGTTTATGACCTACATGTTTTATTGCATATACTTTGTATCCATGTGTGTAGTTCATGACTTAAGTGTATTTGAAGAAATGAATCACTTTTTCACTTACTCATGAGGAACAAAATGAACCCTAAACCCCTTTACACCTTTACATCGCATCCATCTGACCCTTTTTCCATCAACTAAAAACTTGACACCATAGGAAAACACCTGAGAGATATCAAAAATAGAGAGATATTATTGTAGAAAGGCCCTACATAATCCCATACACTCAAATGGATTGTTTCTAGGTGACACAGTTTCGCAGTAATAGCTCGTCAAAGATTGTTTCCTTTTAGCACTTTGGACTTTTAAGGGAAATTATAGGTCCAATGTAGCTCAAAGTGGTTTAGCATGTTTGGTTACAAAAGAGTACCATGCCTAGTGTAAACGTACTCATTTGGAAATGTTGGAATAGTCCATTTGGTTGTACGAGTTGTAGAATGAAAGCTATATCACTTTGCAACTTTACACTATTTGTGATAAGCCTAGTTTATGGTCTAAAATTTGGGTAGAATTTATGATTTATTTTCTGAAGTTGCCATGGACCTTGATGTTAAGTGTTGATATTTTTTTATGATATTTCCTCAAACTATAGACATTAGGCCTAATCTTATTTCTATGAATCTTTAATGACATTGGCATGTTATATGGACTATCTATATTAATTTTGCATGTGGTTAATGAATTCTCTTCAAGGTAGTTATAGATATGAAATTATTATGCGTACTAATATTGCCATGTAGACATAATTTGAGGATACTAAATTGAGAAAGACACCGCTAGTTGGGTATGCACCATAATGTCTAGCAAGGGAATCATTCAAAGGTCAAAGGAGGTCAAAAAAAAGAGATTACCCATACTAATTGAATGTAACCACCTTGTAATGGACTTTAATTTGTTGAGAAAATATTGACATTACTATTGTGCTAAATCTGTGGACACGTTTGACCAGATTCCATGCTCGCGTAATCGCCTCTCTATTTTCCCTAAAATGGCATCCTCCCAATTCATAGAGTTGAGTGCCTTGCTTAGTTGGAAGTATAAATAAGGATCAGATTCTCCTATTTAGGAGGTTGTGCAATCTGATATTGTACTTGCATTCTTAGTTTCTAGTAATACAGTTACACTGCTCTATTGTACTCATGTTTCTTGATGAATAAAATGAAGTTCCAAGTTTGAGCATCTAAGTTTTTGTTAGTAGTAGAGGATACTCATCCAAGGGGGCCCACTTGGTGATAAATCTATCCTTAGCTTATTTTAGACTAGTTATTACTTTCTGTTCAATAATTAGTTAAGAATCTGGCGTTGACTATTCCTACAACCACTAGAATTCTATTTTGTGACTGTTCTTACAGCCAAAGCAGACAAAGTAGTTTCCTATTTTTTGTTAATATTTTCATTTCTATCATGCATTTCAAGCTTAGTATGGTTGTTGGTGGATGTTCAAGATTTATATTATTCCTTTCCAAGCAATTTACTTTCAGCATTATGTCTTTCTTAGCTATAGAATGAAAATGGCTACTTTGAGTTCCTAGTGCACATACTATGCTGACCCATTTCAAGCTCACGTCCCTAGGTTAACAACTTAAATGCACCTTCATGATTATTGAATAGCTATTCAGTTTAGATGTCCAATCTCTGAATCGTACCTGTAAGAGCTTAGTTGTTAAATCATTGTAAGAGGCCAATATTTTTGGCGCCATTGAGGGAATTCTTTAGAGTCATTGGTAGTTTTTCTTGCTATAGTATTTCTTAAATTTATTCTTGGTATACCCCTCCTTTAGGAAGTAATGACCCCCCTTATTCTTTACCAATTCTTTTTGTGAGTTGGATGATAGTGAGTTGATATTGTATGTATAGAGGAAGGAGAAGGGATGATTATGGGAGATTCCTTCCTAACAATCCTAATCCATTATATCTAGTTGAATATTAGAACTTTCCAAGATACGAGAAAGAAGAAGATCTAGACCCCTTTTGTTGATGCATTTCCTGATCTTACTAGCTCTGAATTTTCCTCTAAAGACCAAAATCAGCTTGAGAACCCCTTTGCTTTGGAACTATGTCAAGCAGGAATGGGTGATGCAAATAGAAATAGACCTACCCAACTGACTTTTCCTTTCTCCATTTCCCATTAGAATGAAGTTGAAAACATCAAAAATAGCCTTGCTTCAGCATTGCCCAAGTTTTATGGACTTATAGAAGACCCTAATACCTTTTTTTTGAGTTTGACATACTCTATAGAAGTTATGACTATACCACCAATGCCCATAGGCTTAAGCTATTTCCTACCACTCTGAAAGACATGGCATTAAGATGGTTCATGAGCCTAGGAAAAGATACTATGGAAACTTGGGATTACATGAAGACAAAATTTCTTGAGAAATACAAGGAGTATTGCAGGGGCAGTGACATGAGAGGAAGTGACATTTTTAGGATGCAAAAAAAGGAAGATGAGAGCCTGGAGGATTATATTGCAAGGTTTATGTTTTTCCTAGAAAAATCTCCACACCATACACTTAATGAAGACTCACAAAATTTTGTTTTCCTGATAGGAATCAATGATAGTTCTATTGATTCCTTGGACTTGATGGGAGGAGGAGATATCTCCCAAGTTCCTTGGGAGGATATCAAGAAAATATGTCAGAACTAATATAGGACAACTTCAAAGAAAGGGAGAGCTTACCAATCTTCCATGGGTAAGTCATCTACCAGTGGAGTTTCAAGAATGGAGATTACTCATTTGTTGGAAGACTTTAAGCAAGACATTATAAACAATCTAGCTACTTAGCTAGATACACTTTAGGCCAAAAATAAGCAAGAGGAGGTAGAGATAATGTTGGCAGAGTATTGCCCCATTGCAAACAAAAGGACTACGGATTGAAGAAGATCAAGTCTACTATGTTGCACAAAGGAGGCCTTAGGCTCCAAGACAAGGTATGCCACTAGGTCCACTCTCTTATGTTGGGCCATATTTCAATTCTTATTCATCTAGTAACTAATGGAAGCCCCCATATCCATCTAGCTATGGAGGATATCCACCATAGCCTTGGGGCAACCCTCCAAATGCTTGGCCCAATCATCAAAACTCTCCACCCCAATGGCAACAACCTTAGGGGAATTGGCAGCGATTTTAAGGGAATTGGTAGCCACCTCTAGGAAATTAACAACAAACAAATCAATGAAGGGGAGGACAATAATGGCCTACCCAGAAAACTAGTTACATGTATCCACCTTCTCAGCCCCAACAACTTGCTATAATGCCTCCACCTACTAATTCAAGCTCAAATACACCTAAACCTACTTAGCTACCAACTCAGCCCAC
Source organism: Sequoia sempervirens (assembly GCA_007258455.2). Classification (NCBI taxonomy): domain Eukaryota; kingdom Viridiplantae; phylum Streptophyta; class Pinopsida; order Cupressales; family Cupressaceae; genus Sequoia; species Sequoia sempervirens. The sequence goes on along the minus strand of VDFB02105785.1, from coordinate 481,113,427 downwards.
ACCCAATCCAAATAACAAACCACATCAACAACCTGTATACTCTACTGATTCAAATCAATTCCCTGCATATGTTGTGAGTGTAAGTGAAATCCACTTGAGTTCAGGAACTACTTTACCAGCCCCTTCCAAGCCTATCATAACTAAGATTCCTATGGAAGAGGAAGAGGAATCTCTAAATGATCCCATTTAGCCAAGTGCACCTCAAATTCTTGAACCAATCCAAGTCAAGCAAACTAAACAAGAACCACCATTTCCTCTAAGATTGGAAGTTTCCAAGAAGAAGGAAGAAAAGGAGGACACAACCTTTGACATCTTGGATCAGCTGAAGCATATATGTGTCCAGATACCTCTATTTTAGGCCATAAAGGATGTCCCAATCTATGACAAGGAAATCAAAGAAGCATGCCTCAAGAAGCTAGACAGGAAGAAGAAAGACCCCACTACAGTTCATGTGGTGGGAAAACTAGTTGACATCATACTTGGAAAAGTGACTATCCCTAAGTACAATGACCTAGGTAGTCCTGTGGTAGCAGCTGTTATAAATGAGATTCAAATAAAGAAGCTTTGATTGATTTAGGGGCAACAATAAATGTAATGACTAAGGACATCCTATAGCAACTAAATGTTGCAAGCATGAGATATACTCCTACTATCTTGCAGCTTGTTGATAATTCTTTTGTTAAGCCTGATGGTATAGCAAAGGATATTGTTGTGATTCTAGACACCTGGGAGTACCCATCAAACTTCATGATTCTTTCTCCTAAAGCTACACTAGGTGGGTATCCCATTATTCTTGGAAGGCCATGGTTAGCAACTAAAAATGCATATATCAAATTTCGGTCAGGTGACATGACCATTTCTGATGGGAAGAGCACCAAAAATTTTGTTCTTTATCCTCTTGCTTAGCTATCCCACAATGAGGATAATCCCATATGGCCACACGTTGTTGAAGAGGCTGAGGAAATTAATTTTGTGACACAACTTATGGTGTAAGGTAGAATCTCCTTCATGTAGTTTCAGCCAAAGATGAAGAATTGGTTAACATCCTTTAGAACCATTTTGAAGTGGAGGAAGCATCATCTTCTCATTTTGCTACTCCAATCAAGATACTTCTTCCTACTCTTCTTGCAATCATTGTTCCAGCAAACATTCTTCCTGTAGCCACTCTTCCTATAGGTGGACTTCTTACAGCAATAGGTATGTCTCATACATTACTTCCATATGAAATCAAGGTACCATGTATTAATGAAGCAACTATGATAGATTCAACTACACAAGTACACGTGTCAGAAGGAAAGTATCTGAATGTTAATAGCAAACTGAGTGAAGAACAATAATTATTATTGGAAAACTTATTGAGGACCCACTAGCAAGCATTTTTGTGGGACTATCATGAGATGAATGGATTGGATCCTAAGCTTTGCACTCATAGAATTTATATCAGAGATGATTGCACCCTAGTGAGGCAGCCACAAAGAAGAATTAACTCTACACTAAGAGAAATTGTAAAAGGAGAACTACAAAAATTGCTAGATGCAGGATTTATCTACCCCATTTTAGATAGCTAGTGGGTGTCTCCATTAGTGATTATGCCTAAAAAAGGATGGAAATGGAGAGTTTGTGCTGATTATAGGGAACTTAATGTTGCCACAAAAAAGGACCATTTTCCCTTACCTTTCATAGATCAAGTTTTGGACTCACTTGCAAGAAAACATTACTTTTCTTTTCTAGATGGATTCAATGGCTACAAACAGATCCAAATTGCACTAGAGGACCAAGAGAAGACAACCTTTACCTGACCATGGGGGACCTATGCCTACTTGGTACTTCCATTTAGCTTATGTGATGCATCTGCAACTTTTTAGAGGGAAGTCATTAACATATTTTTAGATATTTCTCATGATAGCATGCAAATTTACATGGATGATTTCACCACCTATGGTTCTGATTTCAATGAAGCATTCGAGAATCTCAGGAAATTCCTACAGAGATGTGAAGATCACAATCTCTCTCTAAATAGTGAAAAGTGCTTCATGATGATGCAAGGTGTAGTTCTTGGACACTACATATCTCACAAAGGAATTCAAGTAGATCCTGCAAAGATTGAGATGAGCACAAATCTACCACACCTACAAAATAGAAGGATGTTAGGAGTTTCTTGGGCCATGTAGGCTATTATAGGTAGTTCATCAAGGATTTAAGAAAAATAGCAGCACCGTTGTATACTCTTCTCACCAAAGATGTATTCTAGTGGATTGAAGATTGTGACAAGGCATTTTCTGATTTGAAGGTAGTCTTCACTCATGCTCCTGTACTTAAATGGACTAATTGAGAGCTTGCTTTCCACATCCATATAGGTGCATCAAATTATGCCATATGAGTAGTCTTAGGACAAAAATAAGGAGCTATTGAAAATTCCATTTATTTTGTCAACAAAAATTTGCAAGGAGCTGAATTTAACTATATAGTGATAGAGAAAGAAATGCTGCCAGTGACCTATGCCTTGAACAAATTCAGGCACTATATAATAGGCTATCAAATATTTGTGCACACTAATCATGCAACCATTAGATATCTCATGAATAAACCTCTGATCTTTGGTAGGCTGAAAAGATGGTTATTTTTGATGCAAGAGTTTGACATAACCATTGTGGATAAAATAGGGAAGGCCAATGTTGTTGCAAATTTTCTCTCATGGCTGACTACATCAGAAGACAATCAAGCCATAGATGTATCCTTTCCTGATGAGAATCTATTCTCCATTAGTGTACAAACACCCTGGTATGCTGACATAGCTAACTATTTGGTCACAGGTAGGGTTCCTCTTCACTTCTCTCTAGAAGAGAGAAGGGCACTCATTGAAAAATATTTTCCTTTCTCATGGACTGTTGGATGTTTGTTTTATACTAGACCAGACCATGTCATGAGGATATGTGTGAGAGAAGATGAGACATGAAATTTTGCAACCAAGAGGACAACAATGAAGATTTTGAACATAGGATATTACTATAGGATATTACTAGCCAACGCTCCACAAGGATGCAAGAAGGTATACTAGAAAATGTGATAGATGTCAAAGAATAGATAGAGCAACCAGATATGATGAGATGCCACTTTTCCCTTAGGTAGTAATCACTCCCTTTGAAAAGTGGGGATTGGATTTTGTAGGACCCATTGACCCTCCATCAAATGGCAAGTCTTATATCTTGTTATGCACTGATTATGTAACTAAGTGGGTAGAAGTTAAGACCATGAAGCATGCAAGATAACAAGGTTGTAGAATTTCTTTATGAGGAGATGTTCACAAGGTATGGATTTCTAAGAGAGATAGTGACTGATCAAGGGACTCAATTCACATCAACCCTTTTTGAAGTACTAGTTAATGAGTACAACATAAGACACAAGAAGTCTACTCCTTATCACCCCCATGCCAATGGCCAAGTTGAGGTGACCAATAGAGAAATTGAAGCTATTTTGACCAAAAGAGTAGCTATCCACAAAAAGGACTGAATAAATAGATTGTTAAAAGCTATTTGGGCCTACATAACTACTTGGAAAATAACTACAAGATTTTCTCTATTTGAGTTGCTATATGGAAAAACAACCATGATGCCCATTGAATTTAAACATAAGACTCTCAGGACTGCGGTAGATTTGGGGAAGGATATCTCTAAGGCACAAAGAGAAAGAATTCTACATCTGAATGCTTTGGATGAGATGAGGAGACCAACCTTGCATCACATAGAGGTAGTGAAAAATAAGAGAATCATCTGGCATAATAAATTTATCAAGGATAAGAAATTCTAGCTAGAAGACTAGGCATTGCTTTATGATTCCAGATATAAGGACAATGCTATAAAATTGCAAACAAGGTGGCTAGGTCCATATGAGGTTGTTGAAGTATTCCCTAATGGTGTTGTTTAGCTCACTACTATTTACCTAGTTAGATTTAAGTTGCTTGTCAATGGTCATCGCATCAGATTGTATCACAAGCCAACTTCCAAGGAGGAGTTCCTACAACAATTCACACATGTTGCACCTGAGCTTCTTGCTGCCGAAGGAGGTGGACTTAGTGTCCCTCCTTCTAGCTAATTAAGGTATGCACTTTTCATAATAAAGACTTCCACTTCTATGGGAGTCCATTTCTTCACCCATCTACCCACCTGCCCATGCATTTCCACCTTTCTCTCTCTTCCATCAAATCACTTCATTCCACTCCACCTCATTCCACCTTATTTTCACTAATTGCTCAACTTATTTTCTAAAAAGGAAAACGATACTTTCTCCACAATATTTGCAATGAATCCTCCACATATTCAGGTATGTGTGCATTAATTTCTATATCTTAATTATCTTTAGTGCATTCATTTAATTATTTTACATTAATATGGATGTTCACCATAGCATGCCATTATTCCCTACCCCTGCCAAATCATTATCTTGCATGTGAGAACACATGCCAAAATTTAGGTTGGGGGGAGGAAAAAGATGTGAATACTTTGTCCATATTTCATTCCATATTGGTCTATGTCAACAAAATTTAAATTGAGCCGACTTGAAATCTAAGTGAGAGGATGATTCACATGTGTGAGGTGACACCAACTGCCACCGCCATTTCAACCACCCCTTCTGATGTGGCTTGTGGCAAGTTACAATTTTTACAACTATGATATTGCTATAGAGAGACAGAGATGAAGCAGATTGGATGGATTGAGAGGATTCTATTGGGACCCTAATTCATACACAACAAACACTGATGTAGGACAGTATTTAGTTGTAAATATCAAAGCATTAACCAAGCAAAAGAACAACTCTTCCCCTGTTGGAGGAACAACAAAACCTTAGGTTGGGGGGAGTAATGAACCTAGTTTATGGTCTAATTTTGGGTAGAATTTATGATTTATTTTCTGAAGTCATCATGGACCTTGATGTTAAGTGTTGATATTTTTTATGATATTTCCTCAAACTATAGACATTGGGCCTAATCTTATTTCCGCAAATCTTTAATGACATTGGCATGTTATATGGACTATCTATATTAATTTTGCATGTGGTTAATGAATTTTATTTAAGGTAGTTATAGATATGCAATTATTATACGTACTAACATTTCCATGTAGATATACTTTAAGGATACTAAAATGAGAAAGGCATTGCCAGCTAGGCATGCACCATAACATCCAACAAGAGAATCATTCAAAGATCAAAGGAGGTCAATGACAGGAGATTCCCCATGCAAATTGAATGTAATTGCCTTGTAGTGGACTTTAATGTTGTTGAACAAATATTGGAATTACTATTGTGCTAAATTTGTGGGCATGACTAACCAGATTCCATGTGCGCATAACTGCCTCTCTATTTTCTTTGTTTTCCCTAAAATGGCGTCCTCCCAGTTCATGGAGTTGAATGCCTTGCTTAGTTGGTAGTATAAATAAGGATCATATGATCCTTTTTAGGAGGTTGTGTGATCTGATATTGTACTTTCATTCTTAGTTTTCAGTGAGACAATTGCACTGCTCCATTGTACTCATGTTTCCTAATGAATAAAATGAAGTTCTAAGTTTGAGCATCTAAGTTTTTGTTAATAGTAGAGAATACTCATCCAAGGGGGACCACTTGGTGAGAAATCCATATTTAGCTTAGTTTAGCCTAGTTATTACTTTCTATTTGATAATTAGTTGAGAATCTGATGCTGAATGTTCTTGTAGCTACTAGAATTCCATTTTGTTGCTATTCCTACATCCAAAGCAGATAGAGTAGTTTTTTGTTTGTTGTTTATATTTTCATTTCTATTATGCATTTCAAGCTTAGTATGGTTGTTTTTTGATGTTGAAAATTTATATTATTCCTTTCCAAGTAATTTACCTTCAACATTGTGTCTTTTTTAGTTGTAGAATGAAAATGGTTACTTTGAGTTCCTAGTGCACATACTGTGCTGACCCATTTCAAGTTCATGTCCCTGGGTTGACAAGTTAAATGCACGTTCATGATGATTGAATAGCTATTTAGTTTAGATGTCCAATCTTTTAATCACAATTGTAAGAGTTTAGTTGTTAAATTATTATAGGAGGCCAACAACTTGCATCTAACAACTTTTTCCTCAATTGAAAACTCATCACCATGGGAAAATGCCTCTAAGGTAGCAAAAAATGAGAAAGGTTATTGTAGAGGGTCCCAACATGATCCCATAGCCTTTGAAAGATATTTTGTAAGTGTCACAGTTTCTAATAAATATTCCTTCAAAGATTTATGCCTTTTAGCACTTTGGACTCTTAAGGGAAATCGTCGATCCAATGTAGCTCGAAGTGGTTCAACGTGCTTGGGGGAAAAAGAGGACCATGCCTTGTGTAAACTTACCCATATAGATTTTTTGGAATAGTTTGTTTGGCCATATGAGTTGTAGAATGAAATTTGCACCACTTTGCAACTTTACATTGCTTGCATTTGACAACTTTTTCCTCAACTGAAAACTTGTCACCACAGGAAAAAAACTCCAAGATAAAAAAAACTAAGAGAGGTTATTGTAGTGGGTCTCAACACGATACCATAGCCTCATACAAAGATTCTATAAGCATTACTATTTCTTAAAAATATACATTCAAAGAATGCTTCCTTTTTGTACTTTAAACTTTTAAGGGAAATTGTCTGTCCAATATAGCTCAGAGTGATTTAGCATGTTTGGGTGCAAAAGAGGATTTTTCCTCGTATAAATGTACCCATATGGACATGTTGGAACAATCTATTTGGTCGTACGAGTTGCAAAACGAAAGTTGCACCACTTTGCAACTTTACATTGCTTGCATCTGACAACTTTTTCCTCAACTGAAAACTCATCACCATGGGAAAATTCCTTTGAGATAGAAAAAATTGAGAGAGGTTATTGTAGAGGGTCCCAAAGGATCCCATAGCCTTAGACAAAGAGTCTATAAGCATCGTGATTTCCAGGTAATATCCCATCAAAGATTGTTGTCTTTTTTATAGTTTGGACTTTTAAGGGAAATCGTCGGTCCAATATAGCTCATAGTGATTTGTCATGTTTGGGTGAAAAAGAGGACCATGCCTAGTATAAACACACCCATCCAAACATGTTGGAACAATCCATTTGTTTGTACGAGTTGCAAAACGAAAGTTGTACCACTTTGCAACTTTACACTGATTGCATTTGACAACTTTTTCCTCAACTAAAAATTTGTCATCGCGGGAAAACGCCTCTGAGATAGCAAAAACCAAGATAGGTTATTGAAGAAGGTCCCAACATGATCTCGTAGTCTTAGACAAAGAGTTTGTAAGAATCATGGTTTTTGGGTATTAGCTCGTCAAAGATTGTTGTCTTTTTGACTATTAAGGGAAATCGTTGTTGCAATGTAGCTCAAAGTGATTTAGCATGTTTGGGTGCAAAAGAGGACCATTCCTAGTGTAAACGTACCCATATAGTATGTTAGAAACGTTCATTGTTGTGCATTAGAATAATACAAATTGCATGTTGAAGGTCAAATAACTTGCATGTCATAGAGTTGAATCTGGTTTGTTTAATGGTAGTATCACACTCATTTGGTATGTTTAATGGTTGCATCATGGTTGAGTGATGTATTAATTGTTGATCATGATTATTGTATAGATTTCACATGAACAATCTAATGAACATGTATCTTGTTTAGTTGTAAGGAATTTTTTTTGAGGGTTGCATCAAACCCCTATGGTTGAAAGATATTGATTCTTATTCAAGATGATTTTATAACTTTTACATGTTATTAAGCTTGAATGAACATTGAGGGAAATTAATTTTTATCAAAATGATTACATTACTTTCGAATGAAAAATGTAACATGCCATTCATTTCATTAAGTTGTATTTGTATTTCATTAATTTTAACTTCTTTTGAAATAAAAATTAGCTACCCAGTTCATTAAACGAGTTCAAAAAATAAAATAATGTTAAATTTAAATTCATTCAATAGAGCTTGAAATCATGGGTATTCTCATATTGAGTGTTTGATAAAAATGTATTGGTAGACATGTATGAAAAATGTGGTACAATAAAAAAGGAAATGAGTTTTTTGAAAAAACTCCTCAAAGAAATATGGTCTCATGGAATGTAATGTATGTGAACCTTAATATGAATGAAATCTAACATAGATGGATTACCAATTGTAATTCATAAGTTCTATTAAAATGCAATTTCATTAATCTATAACATACATTATCAATCATAACTTTAAACCATTCTAAGATAATTATACATTCCATTTTGAAAATTCAAAGTAGAAAGACATGCACACGAGGAACAAATTAGATCAAATATCAATTCTAATATATCAAAATATAGTCATTGTGTTAGTATATATAAATTTGGCATATGCCTACTTAGAACAAGTTTTACAAGTTTAACAAAATGTGGCATATATGCCATCTCAAGATCTATCAAACCCTAAGTACATGTCGATCTATATCATATCATAATCTCATGTTGGACCATCAAAATCAACCCTCCTCGAAGAAGTTAGTTGCTTTGAAATTTCCTACACAATAACAATTCAAACCACAAATTAGATTAATTATGTGAATGGTTGACAAGATAGACTAGTAAATAGAAACTTATATACTATCATTTATAAATTATGAATTTAACATAAAAATCAGTATACATGTACTATATTATATTAATAATACAATTTTTATTTACCTCAAGTCTTTCTCTCTTTTCTGTAAGAATTTTTGCATATGATTGTCCCTTAGGACGATCGAGAGTCCTCGTATAAAGTAATGGTATCACACTCATCACAATGCCGAGTTGAGTAGAGGACTATAGTAGATAAAATAAAAATGATACAAATTAACATATAATTGTTGAAAAACAATCATATCTACTAAACACATATCTACTCCTATCTAAACTTAAATATTAGGAATATAAAATAAAGACATACCTACTATGATGCTACAAAACTAGATGGGCTCATAGTGGATGAATCAACTAAGAGGGTTTCCAATATAAAAAATGACAATAATGTAACAATTTAAATGTGCATGAACACATAATCATAATGTGGAGAATAAAAAAAATATACCTATTGTGCAACTTCATCCAATGGGTCAAACCTAGTCAACAAGGTTGTATAAGAACCAAGTTGCTGCATAAAAAGACAAGATTACATTAGACTATCAATATATGTAGTACATGTATTTAAACATAATAGATTTCAAAAATTAACATCTAAAATAACAATTTAAATAATACCCTATATTGAATCTCTAGGAAAAATGAAATGGTAGTATGCATAGCCTCTTGCACTTGTGACATCTACTCCTTTGTCAACAATTGTTAAAGATTCCAACACATAAACATATATTTGTACAAATATATCTCATAAAATATGAAAGAATTTGCATAAAACAAACTACAAAATTACTTTTAAGTCTTAAACTGGTTCTCCCATATCATCCCTGGTAGTTGATGTGTCTCTTGTAAATGGTCCACTCTATGCTCTATCAACTCCTACATCCAACATATCATGAACCTCATAGTCAGATGTGTCTATGGAAGCCTTAGTAGACTGTCGAAGAGGACCCAAACATAAATTATTGCATGTCATGCAACAATGAGGCACACAAATATGTCCCAAAGAGGATGATGTACCAATGTGAACTAATGACAATGTACTAGTGGGAACTGATGTAGCAGGTGTATCACCATCATGTTGGGATGTATCAGGTGCAACACCATTGTGATGGGATGCATTATCAAATGGTTGCACAACATGATGGCTCTATGTGACCAAATGATCATTGAATGAATGTAAGGAATAAATGCTTAGAGTCCCTACATCTACAACAATCTTAGGGTAAGGTAGTGGAGTTTGGGTAGCAATAGGCAGAACAAGATGAATTGGGGTGACTCGACATGCTCTAGGTCAATCCTGTGGCATCTCTCTACCAACACCCTTGAAATATCGCATGTCAGAGTAATTGACATGTTTCCCTAGCACAATCTTAGCATATAATTTTCAAAGAAAATACTGAGAAACATCAAGATTGTTATTGGGTGGCTTATCAAAAACCATCCACCAACGTCTCCAAAATTTATCTAATATGCCTCTATGGGTGCATCATATAATTGAAAATTTTGGTTTCTACACATTAGTAGGCTATCATGTTCTATGATCAATGAATAACTAGGATAATTGGGTTTTCTCAATGTCAAGTGCCTTCACCTCATCATATGATAACCCATTGGCATAAAATTTTCTTTGTTCCTCTCGCCATAGTGCAAATCTATTGTGCTGAGTTTCCAAAGTTTCAACATTTGAAATGATTATTTCCAAAGTTTTTTTCATGTCTGATAGCTCATTGAGTGTCTCATAGATACAACAAACATTTCTCAATTGGTGTAAATTTCTATGAATAGATTCATGTTTTGTTGGCACATTTTGGTTTGGAAACAATGGTTGCAGTGAAGGAGGATTTGGAGGGTTTTCATTTTGTGCAGGATTAGGGTTTTCATCTTGTGTGGGGTTAAGGTTTTCAGCTTGTGCAAGGTTAGGGTTTTCATGTTGATCCATTTTAAACCTATTAATTGATAAAAAAAATTCAAAATTAAAATTTCAAAATTAACAATGATTTTAATGCAATAAAAACCTATCAAAATTACCCTATTTTTGACTAAAATTCAACAAAAAATAAAGCAAAAAGAATATAAATTGAATAAAAACATAAAAATCCAAACATACCTTTGAAATTTGATTGATTTTGAGCAAAATGATCCCCTGCAAATGGATATCTAAGTTGGAGAGTAAAATAACCCACACATAATGAGCTAAATATGAGCTCTCGAGTTTTTCTTTCTTAATTTATAACATGGGAAACAAATAACTGTTTCTTGTTTTATACTTTTTTTAATATATGGTCGGGTCTAGGACTCGACCATATATTAATTGGCAGTGTTTTTTTTCAAATGTATAATATAAAAATATAATATATAATATAATATAATATAATTATATAATATAATATGAAAATATAATATAATATAAATAATATTATTATATAATAGCCGGTATTGGCATGGTGTGATGGTTTATAGGTGGCATTGTTGCTCTTGCCACAAAGGTTCAAACCCCTTTGTGGTGGTAATGTTGAATGGTTGTATTTTGGTTCATAGCTCCAGTCAAAAGCGTTTACCCCTTGAATAAAAATAATATTATTATATAATAATATAATATTGTATAATATGAGCTCTCGGGTTTTTAAAAAAATATATATAACATAAGAAACAAATATTTGTTTCCTTATCCAATAAATAAATAAATATATATAGATATATATGTTTCTTGTTTTATACTTTTTTTAATATATGGTCGAGTCTAGACTCAACCATATATATCTGTTTCTTGTATATGATAAATATATTAAAAAATATTATTGTTACCTATTTTTAACTACAACTTAAAACAGGCAGAGATGAATTGCATTTCTCATTGAAAGGTACAATTTTTTTGATTAAGTATTCATTATATTCCAAAATCTAATTACTTGTGAATTTCCAGTGTGATTATGTAAGTGTTTGTAATAGAAGAACTCATAAATTACATAAGAAGTGTTGCTTTATTCATATTGAAAAAACCAAAGTCCCACACAAGTGGAGTAACTTAATTTGATTTTTTAATCAAATAATGAATATAAGTAAGGTTGTAAACTACACAACTGAAGATAATGTAAACATGAAAAAGGGGAATGATTCATCATTTCCTGTAATGATGATTTTTTTTTACTCAATGTCTTCAAGTTGTTGTGCCTTTAGTGCCTTCAAGTTGTTTCAACTCCAAGCTCCATGGTTTCCTGCAACATTGTTAAGAGATGGTGTTAGAGCAATGATAAATCACATCCTACTTCATGCCTACATTACCAACATAAATGTAATACACATCCAATTAGGCATTCACCAGATGATTAAGTCATTAGAAAAGCAGACGTTTAGAGAGCACGAAGTTCAATGGAAGCTTTCATCTTCATTTATTTTGCTAATTTGTTTGTTTAGTGTACAAGAACAAGTATAATCAGGTCATTTCAATCAACATAATTTTTTGTGAGTGGTGAGAAATGTGGCTCCCACAAGGGTTGAGCCTAGCTCATAACAATAACATAAGCAATATTTCAATGTATCATCAATACATAAGAGTCATCAAATATTTAGAATAGTCATCAAGAAAAGACTGTTGTAATAAGAGAAATCCATAAGAGCAACCTTTAATTCACTGTGATGAAAAATAGATTGAGGAAAGGAAAACAAAGCATCGAAGTGTTAAATTGTTCTTCATTACCTTAAAGTCATAAACACAGTCTACAGAAGATTGAAATATTCATGCATGGAGTGCATAAATGAAGTGACAATCAACTATGAGGTACAACGATATTATGTTTGTTGAGGTAATGTATTCCATGTATTGTGTTTCAAAGAGTTTAAATATGCAAGTAGGGGAATGAAAAATCTTTCCGAGGTCATTTAAAATCTTAGAGTGAACAAACTTTAGTAATTGATTTCAACTGAAAATGTAGTTTTTCTTTTTTAAACATAGAATACCCATTTTGGGGTTTTAACTAAAATGTAGAATACAGTCAAAATGCACAATTTCAAGCTTTTAATCTCTTAAAAATAGTGGATATAGTAAGTGTTGGCCATAGCCATGGAATTCTACAAATTCATTGAGTAAGGTCTTCCTGAATCTAAGTGTTCTCTTCAATAAAGGAAATGAGTGTTATTTGGGTTTAGCCCAGAAGTTAGAGGTTTTTTTCTTCCATTTTGTTCAAATACCCATATGATGTTTTCAATTTAAAATGAAAATTTATTCGTATTGCAATTTACCCATTTGAGGGTTTTGTCAGAAAACACAAAAATGCATCGGTTTCTCTCAAAGTACAAGTACCCACATGGGGGTTTTATGTTCAGATATGAAAGCCATCAAAGAATACAAAGTTGTGAGCTTTTAAAGCTCTTTAAAATAGAATTAATATGCATGGTTGCAGCCTATGATCAAGATAATGCACACAAATTTCCAATTTGTTTATTCCATTATGATATCTACATTATTCTATCATCTTTTGGAGTTTGGTTCATCAAAAGACTACTCAAACTTAAACTCTCATGGTGGCCAAGTATAGAAGTGGAAACATAGGAAAATGGATCTAAAAAACACAAAACATATGCATGGCCGCATCCTCAAGGCCAATATTTGTTTACAAAATGAAATGAGGAAGCCACTATATGGCTCAAAGTAGCTTACTCTCGTTTGCAAATGAAGAATCAACTCACTAGAAAGGTCAAAAGCCCAAGTCCTCGAGCATTTCCACAAACCCTATTCTCTCCACCATGGTAGCACAACATAGCTCCATTCAAGAAAAATTCAAATGCAAGATAAGAATTGATTAGGGTTCAAGCCTTTTCACTTGCCCTAAGTCGATAATGAGTGTTTTTTTTGTTAATGATTTTAATAAAAATCATTGTCTTTTTTTTTCCCATGGTCCAAGACTTAAGTCAAAAACCTTATGATTAAAGGAGCTCATGACTTATTTAAGTCAAGCTTCAATTTATTGAAGTTTTGATTAGAAGATGTATCTCCTTTATTTTTGCAAGCCTTTTGGGAAATGGACTTTGTAATTAGAGAAATCCTATATGTTAGTCCATTATCATGCAAAGTATAAAGGAGAGTTATGATGTAGAAATAACTAAAGTGCCTCAAAAATATATGAAATCATGCCTTATCGTCATGCATGATACAAAGATGGAGTTCTAGTTATCATTGGTGGATTGACATAAACGAGGTGGCTTTCACATGCTTGGACCCATTTTTTGGGGAAATTCTAGTTTAGTTTGAGTGCTCTATGTTTCAGTTACGAGTTGACTGTGAGTTTGAACTTAAATGCACTCATTTTTGCATGAGTTCCTTCTTTTTGGAGATTTTTAACTTTGCTCTTGGATTACTTTGGGGTTATCATTTTTCAAATTGAAATTGACTTTCAGTTTCACCTTCATGCCTTGAGGAGGCTTTTTGTATAAAGTGAAATGACTTAGTCATTTTTCACTAGTTCTTGTTTTTTCTGCCTTTGCCTTCAACAAAGAGACCTCATGTAACTCATTTCTCACAATTTTATTATATTTAGCAAATTTTATAGGTTATCTTAGAGTATCATTTGCAAAGTGTTCCTTCTTTTGTCATTGCAAGTTAAATATTATCCTTCTTAGATTTAGGTGTTTTTTTTTACGAATGTTTTGGATGCAAATTTAATGTGTTTGACATCAAAACCTTTAAATTCTTGTCACATTCGTGAATGCATGTACATGAAAAAACAATCTTAGTTGTAGGTCATAAATTGTGCTTTTAATATATCCTTATCTTTAAGTTATGAAAATAACATTTTCCTTCATAAAAAATGAATTATCAGGCCTTTTTGTGAATCATTGATGTAGTTGAATTGTCCAATCTAAGTTGTGAAAATAAGCTTCACAAGGGATCAGTTGTGAATTATTCTATGATTTTTAAGTCAATTAGGTGCATCATCCAGTTTTAGATTTCAATTTATGTTTTATTTCAATCCTTTTTTCCCTTTTCCAAACAAGTTTTTAGTTCATAATCAGATGATCATATAGGAAGCCAACCTAGAATCTGAAAGTTTACTTTCATATAGGGTACCCACAACCTGAAGGTATTCCCATGTTACATAGGATTTCAAAGTATCTCTTCTTTCGCATTTGGGTGCAATCCTATTGATAACAATTATAAGATATAAAATTAAAAAATTGGTCAGGCCCGAACCCAACAGAATTAAAAATTCTGACGTAAACTAAATGGATATCCATTTAGAAATGGATATTCATTTTTAATAGATATTTGTTTTGGTTTGGTATTACCAAACCAAAACGTATATTGTACCCAAGCTTGCAAAAAGTCAAAGGTGGAAATTTCACATTTTTGGGCGTGTTAAAAATGCCTTTTTTTCACATCCCTACTTTTTGGACCCCCATGATCTTGCACAGACCCTAATGAAATACTATAACTAACATAAATTTTACTTCAGATCTTATGTTTAAAATAGATAATCTTACACAAAAGTGAAAATGTAGAGACGCTAGTTAGCAATCTAATAGACTAGTTGAGTCACAGCTCACGAAAGCCATATTAGAAAATTTGATTATTCTCTCACAGAAGTTACTCAAAAGTAGAGGACAAAATTTTAATATATAACAATGTCAAACTTTGGATGACAAATAAATGACAGTGAAATATAAAAGATGCAAGGTTGCACATTGTAGATTAGTAACTCAATATAAATTTATTGTGAAGGTTGATTACCATATATTGCCTTGAGCAGGAGTCATAAAGTATAATTTATGTTGGTTTATGGTTTGAATTCCAAATTGTTGGGACAAAAATTTTAATTTGATATCAAAACTAGACAAGAGAAATTTGTGGCTCTAATCCATGTATTAGTAATAAAGTTTGCAAGAACTTCCATCCCAACCATTCAAATACAAAATTAATAAAGCTAGAGAAACACATAGGAAAACCATGATCAATCTATTTGCTAGATTAGCCAGTACATAATAGTAGATAAAGAACAAGTGATGGAATATGGAGTACAATATAAAGAGCTAAAACTATGGTCTAACCCACCAAAATACTTAGAATTTGAAATCTAATCTTTTCATACAACAGGTTGATGTAATGAAGAATGAATTTTAATGCAGCTGATCCATCAACACAAATTAGTGAGAGCTCAGCAAACTTACCTTAGCATGAGGAACATCCAAATTTTATATTTTTTTTCTAACCCCTCTGTTGTTTGTCCTTGCTAACAAAGTCACAAATGGTGCTATGATATTTATAGGTCCTCTTATACTTAAATTGAATAATTGATGGACCTTATTGATGGCATTCATGATATGTTGGTCATGATTCAGAGGTTACATAATCTTGATGCTACTTCACTTTTAGATATTCATTAGTAGATATTTATGATGATTCAAGTGTTTCATGTTGATTCTCATGAGAATTTTGGTCCAATGTTATGAATGCTATTCTTTTGCATATGATTATGATTATTGGATTGACAGTGTTAATAAGGTTTGGTTTAGGTTATTCAAATGGTATTCATGGTGGTAGGGCTCTCTTTAGCTTCAAATTTATGAATTTTTCACTTCACATGTTTAGGTAAATTAATTCATGGCATATACAGTTATGGTTTCAATTGGTATGACTTATTGTTGATAAACATGGCACATCTCTTTGGTTCAGTGCTTCTATATATTGCTCCATCTTAGGTAGTTTAGTTATTGTTTCATTTGCTCCATGACACTTGGATTAGTGACTTCATTTCTCTCATTCTTCTAAAGCAATCCTAAACTTACACTTGTTTTTGGAGGCATTGTATTCACCTTGGTTTTGGTATTTCACTTGTTTGATGGTTTTTTTGGTTCACATGGCATATATTTTTAACATTATACTTGGAGTCTCCAATGCTCAATCCTAGACTTCATGGTCGACATCCAAAGAAAAATACTTGTCTTTATTATTCAATCCCTTCTCTTTTTGCATGAGATATTAATTTATCATTGGGCATGCTAATGCTTGTGGGGTTGGCATCTATATAGATTCAACACTATTGGGTTTCCCAACTTACATTTGTGGTGGTTGTCGAAGTTGTTTACTTTGAACACATTGACATTATGTCGATCATATGTCACATAATTAAACTTGACTTCACTAAGTCACATGTGCAAACATCATTTGTGTCAGCCTACTTGGTAAATTGGTTTGACAACAGAGCTAGAGAAACACATAGGAAAACCATGATCAATCTATTTGCTAGATTAGCCAGTACATAGTAGTAGATAACGAAAAAAGTGTTGGAATATGGAGTACAATATAAAGAGCTAAAACTATGGTCTAACCCACAAAAATACTAAGAATTTGAAAACTAATATTTTCATACAATAGTTTGATGTAATGAAGAATGAATTTTAATGCATATGATCCATCAACACAAATTAGTGATAGCAAAAAACTTACCTTAGCATGAGGAACAACAAGAGTTTATATTTATCCATATATTGTATATATATATCTTTAGTTTTCAGGTAATAGTTTTTGTTTTTGTTTTTTTTTTTAAATCAAGCACCAGAAGAAATAAACTATAAAGATTCTTGACATTTTTCCCAAATTAACATTAAAGGTATATGTTCTATTGTTTGATTTTGGTAATAGTCATGTTGGAGAAACTGAGATTATTTATCCATCGTCCTTCCAAGTTTCTTGCTGGGGTCAGTTATACAGAAGCTAATACAAATGTGGATGACTTTGGTCGACACATTGATTCAACTGGGTTTGATGTAGGATTTCCTGTTATTGAAAAACTTATCAATCAATCTCAACCCAAGTTTCAAGACCTCCCAACTCCTTCTGCTGGATTGTTCTCTGAAAGACCTCGAACATAGAGTAGAAGACTTGCTAGTATTGACCTCCAAGCTTTACCTGATGAAACTATTTTTACTCAGCCTAAAGCTTCTACTAGTGATAGAACTAGCACTTCTATGCGCTCTTATTCCATGTCATGCAATTTTCCAAGTACATCCCATAAGCCATATCTTGATTATAATCCTGAAGAATCAATTGGAACTAGTCACTTCCCCTTGTACAAACAACCATCTATAAATCCATATCCTTCACGAGCCTCTTTAGCCACACTTTCTGATTTGAGCAATAATCCTGAACTTATGGATAGATTAGCTCGACAAGTTAGTCAAAAGCTTGCCCTGACTCCAAAAATAGAGCAACAACAAGACTAGAAAGGAAAAGGCATTAAACTCACAAAGATGGGAGAAAAAGGTTGCATGATGAAAGAAAAAATGCCTAAGTCTAAACTCCCACAGGCTGGCTATGAGAAAAAGAATAAATATAAGATGGAATTCAATAATCAGGAACAGGAGATTATTAGTTATGAACCAGGCAGATGGCCTACTCCTAAGACTTTTACAGTTATAAACCCTGATAGAAAATTGTGGGGCAAATATGAAGGTAGACTTCATACTGAGTTAGGAAAGAAACAAAAGAATTCTGAAGCCCAACACAACTGGATGGCTCAGTGGATGATTTCCGCCCAAGACAATATTGATGACATGGCTGTAGATATAAGATTTTGTGGTGATCAAGCATTAGAAACTATAAATAAGATAGATATAATTTCTGAAGATCAACAAAAACATTTGTCTGTTCTAAAGAATGTTGAGCACTACTGTGGAACTCTATCTAATGATATTACCAGTGTCAACTATGATGTTACTCAAGTACATAACAGTGTCAGAACTGTTATCTCTACTCAACAACATCAGGATAGCTACCTTACCCATATTTATGTTGATCAGCAAACTAATGAAACTTCCAGAAAAGTTGTTGATATTGAAAATAAGAATCTCTTAGACTCTGTTGCTAAGAAGTTAGAAAAAGTAAGGCTGCTTACAAAGAAAATTAGAGTAACCCAAACTAGTAAGGATAGCTCTGAAGAAGAAAGCTGAGATAAAAAAGGAAAAACAGTAGAACCTCCCAAACCCAAGAAGGTTTTAATTCAAAGAAGAAAACCTCTTCATAATGAGGAAGATACAGCCTCAACTTCTAGAAAACCTTCTCATAAGCCAACTCCACATGTTCTCATGCCTAAAATAAAGGAGCATACTTTAGCTAAAAAAGAAGAGCCACTTAAAGATTGGCTTAAAGAATTGGGAGTAGCTCAAGAACAAGAAGAACCAGTTTACATGGATGAACCTGGTTATGCAAATAAAGAATCTGATGTTGAATCTTCAGATGTACATACATTAACTATTTCTGACAGTCTTAGTGATTCTAATTCCTCTGTAGATAATGAT
The DNA here is from genome assembly GCA_007258455.2 of Sequoia sempervirens. NCBI lineage: Eukaryota > Viridiplantae > Streptophyta > Pinopsida > Cupressales > Cupressaceae > Sequoia > Sequoia sempervirens. The sequence goes on along the minus strand of VDFB02105785.1, from coordinate 481,094,518 downwards.
TATGAGGAAATTGCTTTAGATTTTTCAAAATATAAGCAGATAGAAGAAAAAGAACCATGGGAATCATTGAAAAAGTTAACCATGGATATTGAAATGCAAGAACCAGTTACAGAAAATATCAAGCCTGAACAGATGCGGCCTTATGCATCTAGTGGTTATATTTTGAATATTGATAAATTGGTCAATCCATATGAAGCCATTTGTACATGGACAGATACATTAGAAAATCTTTTTGAAAGAAGCGGCTCATGGACAGAACCTGCTAAGGTCCTTTATGCTATCAGACTCATGTTTGGGAAATTGAGAAACTGGTGGAATAATCTGCCAGATCAAGGCGCAATGCCTAAAAATATTCCTGCTCAAACTACAGATCCCATTTTAGTGGATCCTAAGAATTTGGGAAAAGATGATATCTTTCAAGCTGGTTTTGATGAATTCAAGTGGTTATTGACAGATCTTTTCTGTGATGACATTTCCAATCAAGCCCTAGAAGCCAATAAGATTCTGCAATCTATGAAGCTCAAGAATTTAGCCAAATTTGATGAGTATAACTGCATGTTTGAATCTTACATGGTTGTTGCCAACAAAATGCATGACTTAACCACAAAGCAGTATTATTTGAATTCTCTTCCTTGTGGTTTAGGTGCATGGGCACAAGATTACATAATCAGAAAAGAACATAAGTAGCTTGATGATGTCAGTTTTCCTACCATTAAAAGATTGATTAGATATAAGCTAGAAAAACAATGTCTGTTGGGTGCTCTCCAACTTAATAAGGAAGAATACAACTATACGTGCAATTTAAAAGAATTCTGTGATCTTCCTCCTATTAATCAGCTCAAAGACTTCCAGCAACTCAAACAATTCAAAAGGAACAGTTGTGGTAGGAAATGTAAATGCAAAAGGTGTTCTCGATCCAAATACCATGAAGGTGAATATACTTTCAAACGCAGCAAACATGGTAAGTATGGATCCAAGAGAAAATATAGGGCAGTACCCTATAATAAAAGAAAGTTTCATAAAACACCTCCATATCTGTTAAGAAAAAGATCTAATAAAGCCCCTAAAGGAATCAAATTTTTTATTTGTAAAGGGCCTCATTATGCTACTAATTGTCCCAAAAAGTTAAATCCTGGCACTAAGGTTTATGCAATGTTTGAACAAGACAATCCAGGATGGGAAATTATTGATAGTAGCACTATTACAGATTTACAAGATTTCTATGAATTAGTAGAAGTTGTTCCTGATTCTAGTTTTATGCTCAAGTTCAAAGATGCAAAGGATCGATATCGCCAAATGCAAAATCTATCTGATTCTGAAAGCTCTGAAAGTTCAGATCCTGATGAGGACTTTTTAACTTCTTTGCTAAAATCTACATTACTAGATTTGAAAGTCCAGATTCAGATTGAAAAATCTAAGGATTCTTATAAGAAGGCAAGAACAAAAGAAGAAAGAAAAAAATTTGTTCATCAGCATTTGGCTAGGCTAAAGACCTTAGAATAAAAAAAAACTGAGGTCAAAAAATAGCTCAAAGTTCAAAGAAAACCTTCCAGAACGGAGAAAGATACTGACCATGGCTATAAAATTCCTCTGTGGCAGAGGAAAGGAAAAGAAAAATCTTCTTCTAAACCTTCTTCCGAGACCAAACCTTCTGATGCAGACCCAGATATCATTGCAATTTTTAAGAAGTTTGATCTTCTTCTCAATGATGTTGCAGATTTAAAACGATTGCTTAAATCTTAGCAAAAATCGATTCAAAATCTTTTTGCTGAAGTAGGGGAAATAAAAGATATTTTATTTAAAGCAGAACAACACATTGAATCTGATAAGAAATCTATTTCAGAAGCACAGTCAGAAGAAGAAGCAGAATCTAGTAGCACCAACAATAGCATCATTGACAAAACAAATGATAAATCCTGCTCTTTATTGCTTGCAAATAATGGTAATTATATCCGAGTAAATTTTTGTTTCCTTGGGTATAAGAAAATTCCTTTAGATGCGTTTGTGGACACAGGTTCTTCCCGATCATTGGAAAAAACTAATGCTATTCCTTCAGCATTCTAGAAAGAACGACTTGATCTTCCACACAGTTATGCAATTAATGGTGAAAGGATTCAGATGGGTAGGTATGCACAAGATGTTCATATTGAAATAATGGGTAAAATCTTCATTACTGACTTTATTGAGTATAATGAACTTGAAGATGATGTTCTGTTGGGATTTCTATTCCTAACCAAATATGAGCCTCTCCAATTTTGGAAGCATAAGATTGCTTTAAGACATGAGGATGGCCAGGTTGAAATCCTTGCACTCAAAATTGTGAATCATAAGTTTGAACACAACAAGAAGTAGAAACAGAAGGAGTTAGTCAAAGAAGCTGCAAAAAAAACCCCTGCCGTATTCAATGACATTACACAGAGATTTGAAAAAGATTGCTGCAGTATGAATCCCTTACAATTCTGGTCCTAGGATCATGAAGAATGTGAAATTAAGATACGTCCAAAATGTACATCAGTTATACCCCATGAACCAGCCTATCTCATGAGTCCTAAAGAAACACAAGAAATGGATGAGCAATTGCAAGAACAACTCAATGGACATTTCATTTGTCGTAGTAAAAGTCCATTTGCATGCCCAGCTTTCTTGGTCAATAAAAGAGCTGAACAGGTTAGAGGGAAAAAGAGACTTTGTATTAATTATAAGCCTCTTAATGATATCATCATTCCATTTAATTATCCCATTCCCTTTAGTTCTGATCTAATCAAAAGAGCTGCAAATAAAAAAGTATTTTCAAAGTTTGATTGTAAATCTGGATTCTGGCAAATAAAGGTAAAAGAATCTGACAGATATAAAACAACATTTTCAGTTCCACAAGGGTTATATGAATGGAATGTCATGCCATTTGGTTTGTGTACAGCTCCTGCCTATTTTCAAAGACGCATGGGCCAGGCACTCAGACATTTGAAAGAATTTTGTGCTGTTTATATTGATGATATTCTTATTTTTTCAAATTCAGTTAATGACCATTTGCAACACCTTGAAGAACTTTATGCAGCCATTAAGCAACATGGGATATGTTTAACAGCCAAAAAGATGGTGATTGGACAAAGCCAGATTGATTTTCTTGGCCTACACCTGAATAATGGACAAGTTCAACTTCAGCCTCATATTTTGCAAAGAATCCAAGAATTCCCTGATATTCTTCAAGATAAAAAGCAAATTCAGAGATTTTTGGGTTGTTTAAATTATATATCTCCTTTTTATAAAGGCTTAGCTAAAGATCACAGAGTTATCCAACATCATCTTAAAGAAGGAAATGAAGGGTGGTCCCTTGAAGCTACAGAGGCAATTCAGCGAATAAAAGCAAAATGTCAATATTTGCCATCTCTACAAAATCCTGTTGCTGATTTACCCTTTTTTTTATACACTGATGCATCTGATAAAACTTGGTCTGCTGTGTTAATACAGGAAGAAGAAAATGGAAAAAAGAATATCTGTGGATATCGCTCTGGAACCTTCTTAGACTCAGAGAGCAGATATCATATATATGAAAAAGAGATACTGGCAGTTAAAAAGGGATTAGAAAAATTCAATATTTTTCTCAAACCAGTCAAATTTAAAGTCAGAACAGACAGCCAAGCCATGAGGAGCCTACTCAAAAAGAAGCCTAATAAAGATATTGCTCAGGGAAGAATTGCTAGGTGGTATTTTGAATTTCTCAGTTATGATTTTGATATTGAATGGATCAAAGGAGAAAACAATCCACTAGCTGATGCGCTGACCAGAGAACTTGCAGGTTCAATTTATACTGATCTTGAGTTTAATTCTCCAGATTGGTACAGACCAGATGGTGTCGCTATGTAAATGGTAAACTATGGTAATGGGAATATGATTACACTTCCTACTCTTCCCAAGGAAATCATTATTAGTTTACTAGAATCATATTTTTTGAATAAATGGCTTAGAAATATGCAAAATTTGATTCATTATCATCAACATCAAGGCCTGATAGATCCAGATGAAGAAGAGGATTTCAAAGCAACTTTTGGTTTAAGGTATGCGCCAATCAAGTACTGGTGTGGAAATAATTATATTCATATCCGCATTAAGGGATTATTTGGCATGAATTGGTCAAAACAAAGCAAAATGAATTTGCTTAAAGGATTAAAATTTGGTTTCATAACCCGCATAAGTTTTGATCAAGATACATTTGAAGAATATGTTGATCTAGTTGGTGCCATATTTAACCCTGATATGGATGAATTTTTGATTTTTTTGTACCCACAGTTGTCCAACACAATATGTAATTGTATGGAATATTATCTTATACATTATCCAAGAACAGGGTACAGATTTCCCAGAATTGAATTATATCCTCTTACAACTAGATGGAAACCAGAAGTACATATTCAAAATATGGTAATTAGCCTCAGACCTGCTCTCCTTGCAAAAAGAGTGGAACTAGATCTTGATTACTCTCAAGACTATGTAGTTCAAATTGACTACGCCTTTAACCCCAGATCTGAAGATTGGGTTCGAGCTTACCATGAGTTACCAACTCAATTATTGGATCCAATACCATTCTGATGGGCTAGCACATGGGCTTGTCTGTGCCATGATGTCACCCACATTAAGATGTGACAACAGGATGCAACCCTGTCTGAAAAAGCAAGATCCCTGTAGCCACTTACGGGTGTTAAGTGGGCCCTTCTCACTTATGGGTGTCCTTAAAGTGACTTTATTCTCCACTATGTTAGTACTCAGGAAAGACTGCGTAACAACTGTCTACTCCATAGTGCAGTAGGTTAGAAGGACGTGTGTCAAAAACGTATGGACAGAATCCAAATTTATTGTAATATGCTATGAGGTTACAAGCTCAGCCTCTCCTATAAATTGTGGAGGATGCCTCATTCTTGGCATGGGTGATCTAGAATTGGAGTCTATTTCTAGGAAAGGTCCTTAGTTTACATATCAGACTTATGCTCTCTCTTGCGCTTTGTGCGATCTAGATGATCAGAATCTGAATGCTTTGAATGTAATGTGCACATGATTTAATAAGAAACCAGAAAAATTTTGTTGGCTCAAAATTGGTATGACTTATTGTTGATAAACATGGCACATCTCTTTGGTTCAGTGCTTCTATATATTGCTCCATCTTAGGTAGTTTAGTTATTGTTTCATTTGCTCCATGACACTTGGATTAGTGACTTCATTTCTCTCATTCTTCTAAAGCAATCCTAAACTTACACTTGTTTTTGGAGGCATTGTATTCACCTTGGTTTTGGTATTTCACTTGTTTGATGGTTTTTTTGGTTCACATGGCATATATTTTTAACATTATACTTGGAGTCTCCAATGCTCAAGCCTAGACTTCATGGTCGACATCCAAAGAAAAATACTTGTCTTTATTATTCATCCCTTCTCTTTTTGCATGAGATATTAATTTATCATTGGGCATGCTAATGCTTGTGGGGTTGGCATCTATATAGATTCAACACTATTGGGTTTCCCAACTTACATTTGTGGTGGTTGTCGAAGTTGTTTACTTTGAACACATTGACATTGTGTCGATCATATGTCACATAATTAAACTTGACTTCACTAAGTCACATGTGCAAACATCATTTGTGTCAGCCTACTTGGTAAATTGGTTTGACAACAGAGCTAGAGAAACACATAGGAAAACCATGATCAATCTATTTGCTAGATTAGCCAGTACATAATAGCAGATAACGAAAAAGTGTTGGAATATGGAGTACAATATAAAGAGCTAAAACTATGGTCTAACCCACAAAAATACTAAGAATTTGAATACTAATATTTTCATACAATAGTTTGATGTAATGAAGAATGAATTTTAATGCATATGATCCATCAACACAAATTAGTGATAGCAAAAAACTTACCTTAGCATGAGGAACAACAAGAGTTTATATTTATCCATATATTGTATATATATATCTTTAGTTTTCAGGTAATAGTTTTTGTCTTTTTTTTTTTTTTAAATCAAGCACTAGAAGAAATAAACTATAAAGATTCTTGACATTTTTCCCAAATTAACATTAAAGGTATATTTTCTATTGTTTGATTTTGGTAATAGTCATATTGGAGAAACTGAGATTATTTATCTTATTAAAGATGGCTATATTTGGCATTTGGTTACATTACCTACTAATTTAAATCAAATTAAATTTCATTGATGCATGCCTTCCTTCTAGTGGATTTTATACAAGCTAGATGCATCCATTGACACAATGCTAAAATAGGTTCTAATATAAAAGTATTATTGATGATTCTTATAATTTGAACTATGCACAAATAATTTACTGTCAGAGAAACCTAGGCAACAAACAATTTTATCATATGAAAACATCCAAAATAAGAGTTGTGACATTAATAAAAAAGTGTAGGTAGAGGAAAAATTCATAGAATCATGGAATGTCATGATTGCAAGGAAGATTATATAATTGAAACACTACTTTTTTAATGAAAAATTATGTTCAAATTTATAATGCAGTTTTAATAATTAATTACTGCAAAAGCTATGCCACTTCATTTTGATCCCATAAAGTCCTTGATGTAAATGTGAATTCAAGGAAATATTAACAATAAGATCATGGAATATTGTTCATGTAATATTATTGTTGATGGCGAAGGCAGGAGCGGTGCGTTCAAATGTAGGTGAGGGCGAAAGTGAGGAAGTTGTTGTAGAGGAAAACACAGATGATGAGGATGAGGAGTTTGTACCTATGTGCTTGTTAGAGGTGTTGCTAGTTTCTCCAATGTCAGTCTTCGTGGTTGTAGGTGTGGGGTTTGGAAATATAATTTTTTCTTTGGAGGCTTCTCTGGAGTTGGGGGGTCTTCCTTTTTAGCACCACGGCCTAGGCTCTTCTGTCTCAGTGTGGTTCCTATCTTGCTGCTCTTGGTGGTGTTTGAAATCTTTTGGTTGCAGACTTCTTGGCTCCCCTTGAGGATTTTGATAGTTTGAATGTTATTTATGGTGTGTGGTTTTCTTTTGTGGGCCTTTTGGCTTTGTCTTTGTAGGCTTTTATATCTGTTGTACCTTTTCCTTGGGGTGGCTTGTAATGTTGGTGAGGGTTGCTTCTTTTTCCCCCTCAAGTTTTTTAATGATGTTACTTCTGGGTGGATGTTGGCGCAACACGGTTATTAATGGATATCTGGTGTTGTTTTGGATCATCTTCTTTTGGTGTCAACTTTTCTCTAAGGAAGTGTGTGTCTTTCATTTTTCTAAGATGTTTCTAAGGTTTAGCTTGCAAACCTAGTTGTTTCTAGTGTTCTTCTGGTTTGGGAAGAACCCCTTCTGGCTTGTTGAAGGGGATTGTCTTTGTTTGGTGTTTTTCCCTTGTTGGGTTGTTCTATTTTTTTTAGGGGTTGGTGGTCTTTATGCTGGTGTTGGCCTTTAATGGTGCTTTTTCTATTGCTCTTCTCTCTTTTGAGGATGTTTGTTTCCTAGTTTCCCTCTTGGTAGATGATGTTTTTGAGGTCTATTTGGGAATTTTTGTTTTTTTCTCGAAGATGCCTTGGGTTTTGGTTATTGTGATGTACTTGGAGCTTGTGTTGGTGTGGGCTAACTTGTTCTTTTTTTATGGTTTCTTGTCTCCTTCTCTTCTAAGGCCTTGGGGTTGATGTGAGAGTTGGTTCTACTAGAGTGGTTTCTTCTGCTTGGTTTTTGCAAATGGTGTATTATCTAGAGGTGAGGCTTTCTCTTGTTGAGGTGGAGTTGTTTGTTGTAGGACCAATGGGAAGTTTTCTCCTCCTTTGCTCATTCTTGTTAAGGTGGTGTTGGTTCATGTTTTGAGGCAGAGCTAGTATGAGCAAGAGTTGGATTGTTGTGGTGGTTCGAGCTCTCGTATCTTCCTCCCCTATAGAAGGTGGCCCTATCCTATGGAGGTGGAATGTGGGATGGCTTCTCAGTTGGGTTGGTTCTATAAGAAGGTTATGGCTTCTCAATCAGCTATGGTTTTGGGTTTAAGGTCCTGGCCAAAACTTGATATTATCTCTCTTTTGGGTTCATGGTCCCTAAAAAACTAGGTTAAGGGTTTAAGGTTCCAAGTAAAACTTGCTTGTATTTGGTGTCAGGCTTTAGGGCCCTACTATTCCTTTGTGCAGCTTGTGTTGTTTTGTTATATTTTTAGTGCTTCTACTGATTGGTTGCTAATGGTATATGGTTTGTATTTGATGCAACATGGTTTTTTGGATAGGGTCGTGAGTCCCTTCAAAACCATTATGTAATGGGTTTTAGGTCCCATCAAAACCTACTTTTCCCCCTAATAAAAAGCAATAAGATCATCCACTCCCAAATTTTAAGGCAAGCTTCAAAGAAATTTGAGTCATACCTGGTAGTTTAAACCTGATCCAAGAGAAAAAAATGTGATCTTTATTGCTGGCCATTCCACTCTACACTCATAAATCCATCTTCTCTCTTCTTCCTACCACTGGTTCTGTCCCTCCTATCACAAACTACCAATGGCATGAGTGCAAGAAAATGCACACTTCCTTTCTCCCTCTTTATTACAATCTTGTTTGCATAAATACATTTTCTTATCCGTCATCCACAATTCGAATCACTATTGGATAATTGATGCTATTTTTTTCCCAGTTGGAAGTTGCTATTAGAAGTCTCCATATTTTTTAGGTTTAAATCAGTTTTAGTTAGCTTTTAAAATATTTCTTGCAATTTGTAGTGATTGTCAAAAAAATATTCTATTAATAGATTGTTTCTATTTCTTCCTTAAGGTTTTCTTTTCCTATAAAACATTGTACTTGGACGTTGTTCTCGAGCAATTGATTAAGTTTAATGATAGATTTTTTTTTTTCATAATTGTTATTATTTTAATATTATTTATTTAAAACTACATATATATTCATTGGGTCTTATCGATAATATGAAATACTTTTAGAAATAAATATTTGAACCATATTGATAAGTTGAGTTCACAATAATTCTTAAGTGTCAATTTAAACCTTAAGGATAATATAAATACTTGCTCTTTAAAGATAACTTGATTGTCAGTTGTCTTAAAATAAAAAAAAATTAAACCTATTTGCAAGGTCTTCATTTATATATGGTTTTGGTTCTTAAAAATCCCTTTTATACTCTCAAGTTTTAGGTTGAGCGATAACAAGACCTTAATTACATAGAAAAGAGTCAAGTTCATGCTAAGTCTATAATCCTAGTATGATATGAGCACTCAATCCTTAGCTTGAAGGAAGCTTATTGATAAAATTTGATGTTTTCTCCTATAGTTCTAAAGTAATATAGTGAAATCAATAGATGAAATCAAATAGGTTTAATATTGAGATTTTATAGAGATTTGATCGGTGGCCTTACATACTCCCCCCCTTACATTGACTTCCTCCTGGAAGTCCTTAGGGAAAGCAAGTAGATCCAATTGTTTCTTATTATCATCAAGTCTAAATCAAGTCTAAGAATAATAGAGAAAATTATTTTAGCACTTCTTGCATCAAGGAATAAGAGTATATAAGTTGATGAGTCTCTAAGTCTCAAGTCTCAAACATGTATTATTAAACTAAATTACTCCCAATAAAACATTTATCCAATTTAATTTCATGACAAAAAATGTTAGGAAAATGAGAGATCAACCTTGGCATTCATGATCAAGAGAGATTCCAACACAACTTTGCCTCTCTCTTTCTGTGCTTCAACCTCATGGCCTCACCCTTTCGGCCAGCCACTCAGTCCTCACTGTCTCTCTCTCACTGGCTCTCGGCTATTCAGCTCTCTAGCTTATCAGTTTCCTTCTCTTTCTCTATCACTAATTCAGAATGTCCAATGCATACATATATAAATTCATTCTCAATAGTCAGAAAGCAAAACCCCAGCTCAGCATCCTCATTGTAACTTAGATGTTTCCATTTCCTCATGTTTTAGTTTTTTAGCTTTCACACAGAAACAGTTCAGCAATAGTTCACATTCTGCTTTCTTGGATTGGTTCACATTGCACCATGTCGGACAGTCTTCACTCACTCAATAGCAATCAACTTGTGTCACATGTTGGTGAGACACAAGAAGTGTCTCACTAATGCCACAAGACCCGTTTACACGTTGTCACCAAGAGTCGTCTCCATCAGCAAGAGGTTCCACCAAGCTTGCAAGTTACATTGACCCCAACATGCATATCAGTGAGACTATCACTTTCACCACGAGATCATATCAAAGTCATCAAGTCATATTGAAATCCATTGTATTACTATTGGCATCCATCTATCGGAAAGAGTCATTTATCGGCATGATCGGTGAGACCTCTCACCGACCTTCAATTGAACTCATTCACCAACGCTATCGCTAAGAAATTCAACTATCACCAAGAGGTTGCACCAAGGTCTTCAAGTCATGTAGACTTGAATGTTCTCATTGGCAAGACTATCGTCTTTCATCGAGACCTCACACTAAGCTTCATGTTATACCGATCTCCGAACAACAGTCACCAAGAGTTACACCGAAGTTAGGATTCCATCGGAAAGACTATTTTTCTTCGCCAAGACATCACATCAATACCTTAAGTTACACCGAAGAGCTACCATTGGCCAGACATTCCACATTCGCCAGGAGATCATACTAGTTTCCAAAGTCACCCTGAAGTCTTCCAGCCATCAGTAAGACTTGTATTTCGCTAAGACTACATACCGATTGCCTTACATTACACCGATGACCAAGTCACCATAGGTCACATCGACAATAAACCCTTCTATCGCTGAGATATTTTTTGGTTGTTAAGACTTCATGCCTATAGGAACAAGTCATTCTAATTTCTACATTGGCCAGATAGACCAAAGGTCATGCTAATATTGACAAGACTTCCTATCGTCACCGAGAGGTCATAGCGAACAACCCATGTAAGCCTGAGTGTCACATACTATAGGCAAGACTTACATCGGTCGCCAAGACTTCATATCGAAGTCTTTGAGTCACTATGAAGACCCCAAGTGTTAGCCCGAAACCACAGTTCGCCAAGAGTCACACCAATGACCCCTAACACTATTGTCGAGACATCACCACATCGGTAAGACATCTTACCGATAGACTATGAGGTACGGCGAAGACCACACCATGTAACATGTTGGCGAGACTAGAACACATCACCCAGACATTACAACAAATAGAACCTTTCAGCCAAGGGTCCTCCCGATACATGATAGAAAGGCCTGTTGGCCAGAGATCACCATGAGTGGTAAGAGGTCACACCAAAAGCTTCTTGTCACAGTGATAGGCTCCTTCGGCAAGACAAGAGCAAAGTCACAGTGACATGAGCAAAACCCAAGGTAAACTGCTAGTCGGCTAGACAATAGGAATGTCACAGTGACTATTCTTTCTCAGAGGATTTAGCCTATGAGATTGAGGCACAAATTCCAACGATCTCCCACTTGACAAAGATCACATAGGCACCTCCAAAGCAACCAAAAACTAGGATCACACTAGCTCCACCAGTTCAAACCTTGCAATACTCAAGACACCAAATCAACATGATTCAACAGATAACAGTCCACCAGATAATCTGCAACAAAGAGCATGCAACCAACTGCAACTCACTATCAACAATGCAACTAATCACAACCTTCTAGGAAACCACATAGATCTCAACATGCTCTCATGCTCTAATAAGAATTTTGCTACAACATCCAAGATGTCCACCATTCAAGCAACAATCATGTCATCTTCCATGTATGGAAGAAAGATACATCGCCAAGGTGAATAAGCACCATTCCAATGAACACAAGCAAAAGATCCCAGTGACAACTCCAAAAAGATACTACTACCACTTCACTATGCTCAAACACTATTCAGAAGCAATATCAACTTCAAATCTTCAAATAGTGCACAAACATGAAGTCATTCTCCAGAAACAAGATAAAAACACCAGTTAGAATAACAATCTGACTGACTACTTCCATCCAATTGATAAACCCATGTGACTAAAAATAGCACCCACATCTCATGCTATACCATCCAATCTCACATACGTCATAGGTATCAGCATTAGTAAACTCATGCCACTCTAAAACCAACCCATCAACAGCAAATACAAGCTCCAAGTGTCAACAAGTCGAAGAAGACAAAACACATACAAGAACTCCCACTGCCTGAGTAATCTAGATCTGAAAGATCAAAGGCATTGCAAGTATACCAATACTAGCACATAGAACATGTAACCATGTAGTTCCAAGGAAATATCCACAATGACATGCACAACCTACAAAAAATTGCTACAAGAAAAATTTCTCTCACCACAAACCTTCACAACCATAGAGAGAAACTTTGCACATCATCTTCCTATAGAACATCCTCCTACATATACTTCTTATAGCCAGCTATGTCAAGAATGATCTTCTTCACAACCCAAAAGAAATCCTTAACAACATCCATTCATTCAATCACCAAGATCAAACTGAATTTTAAAACATGGATGTAAGCTTCTCAAAGAAGATCAAGCTACTTCATTCCCCATTTCAGGAAATCAACCCATGTAACATCTCCTACCAATTCTCATTAGTAACAAGGAGATAAAAAAAAACTATACAACTTCTACTATGAATCCTCCAAAACCATTAAACAGTAATTCAAGATCCATATCATGAAAGTAAACATAAAACACATTTGAAAGATATAAAGGGCCAAATACCTTTTAGATAAACTGTCGAGTAGACCAAGAGTGGGAAGAGAATACTCCTTCAAGATATACAAGTCATCATGACTAATTCAAGAGCAATCTCGTCATAGGTCTCTTATTGAACTTACGTTCAACCAAGGTGTAGGCTTCTCGAACTTTCTGCTGAAAAACTTTAAAAAGAGTAACAAGCAGCAACAATTCTCTCATAAGAGGAAAAGCAACCTCACCTTATTCTTCATGTATCCATGAGTACTAGTAGCCGATCATCTCATGCTAAACTTCAACTGCATTACTGCACTATCATGAAGTATCAAGCAAATAATCAAAACACCCAAAACACAAAGGATTACCAGACCACTGTCAAAGCTCTAATCATTTGAATCAGGAACTTATCATGACACCATGATCTACACATCCCCTTAGGAGATCCCATGCTTCAATTGACTTCTCCAATGTCTCAAGTACAATGCACAATGCCAAAACTCTAGTGCACCAAGAGTATACCATGACACACAACAAATAAACTCAAAACAAACATCACCTACCAAGAACTACCAACACCTCAGTCAAAGACTCCAAGCGGCCTCCATGGTTCCAAGATGTTTCACATCTTCAAATAATGTCCATGCAAATGTGAAAGAGCTCTTCTACAACACTAAAGAAGACCATTCACCACCATGTGATGAATTAACAGTCACTGCTAGAGCTCCCACTGAAACGTGACACCCAAGCTCTCCAAGCATCATGACCACCTACTACAGGTTCCCATAACTAACTATTCAGGTACTCTACAATATCCATTCTCTCATCTCAAAACAATCACACCAATGCACAAGTGACCAATGACAAGGCCAACTAACAAGTCTGCACCAACAATGAATCAATCCTTGTGGATAAAGACAGTCCACATCCAATTTATCACACTGCAGCCAATGGGTAGCTAATCCATCAACTACATAACTCATAGATCACAATCATCGAACATGTAAACCCATCATCACATTTAAAACTGCAATACTAAGATTTCAAAGAGAATATCCATGCAGACAACATGACTTAAACACCAGATTATGCCAAATCTGATTTTCCAATCATGTCCACAATGAGCACCATAATCAAGGAACCCTTAAGCACCACCACAAGAATGCTGAGTGACAAATCACATACCAACACTCCCATGCAGAGAAGAAAGCATACCTCCTCAAGCCATGCATCAAGCATTCATGCAGACCTACAACTATCTCATCCAACAACACCCCAAAAGGCCAATGTCTAGACAATAACTTAACAATAACTCCACATGATCACAATTTTTGCTTAACCATGTAAAACTTGCAAAACCATAGAGCCATGCAAGTACAAACATCCTTAGAAGGAGAATAGCAATTCAAAAGAATCTAGGCTCCTTTCAGACCAACTCTAGAACCACCAACATGTACATGCATCCAAGAAAGAGAGAAAGGCTATTTAAGAAGCTTTCAAATCATCTTAATGATTAACTCCATAGCCTTCAAGCATTCCAGGTTAATAGGAAATAGTGCCTTCCAACACTAGGAACCACCACCTAGCATAAGCACTCTCTTCCATGACTAAGAAACAATCTAGGCTTCTCCATATCACCCATGAGCCTATCACAAAGACACCAATATGAAAGCTTTACTACTACATAGCCACAGAGTAAGAAAATCCACCTCATACTCTAAGGTTATCTCACTACCAGCTAGGAGACACAGATCACAAGATGATCTACTCCCTTTTCCATCTTGACCATCGTTTAAGTTGCATGCTGTCTCAGAATACCACAAGGCTTCCACTCACCAAAGGATCAATACATCAGTCCATTTCTCCAGATTTCTTCCAGCCTATCAAGCTAAGAAATCTTCATAGGAGAAATACCCAGAACTAACAACTAGAAGAAGGCTCTGATACCACTTGTAAGGAAATATATGGAGTGCATCTAATAAAACTCCAAATAGTAGTGTCTTCGGTAACTTTCATTTCGATTAGGTTTCCTAAAAGACACATACAACTATGTCCAAATGCAGAACAAACACAGTTCATTTCCCACATTGATCCATTTGAGAGAAACACATGTAAATTCAATAGCAAGCATTAACAGATTCTACTATACAAACCAACAAACATGAAAGATGAAATAGAAAACTAGAACACAAAGATATACCTGGGGAAAATCCTCTTGGATAAAAAACCCCACACTCCAAAAATCAAGCCATTGTATTATTCAGAAACAGAACAGTTACAATACAAATTCAGTCTCATAGCCTCTTCAGAGATTCATCTTGTTCATTTTGGAAACAACTAGTATCACACTCAACATGAGAGATCAACCTTGGCATTCACGATCAACAAAGATTCCAACACAACTCTGCCTCTCTCTTTCTATGCTTCGACCTCATGGCCTTGCCCTTTCAGCCAGCCACTCGGTCCTCACTATCTCTCTCTCACTAGCTCTCAGCTATTTAGCTCTCTAGCTTATTAGTTTCCTTCTCTTTCTCTGTCACTAATTCAAAATGTCCAATGCATACATATATGCATTCATTCTCAATAGTCAGAAAGAAAAACCCTAGCTCAGCATCCTCATTGTAACTTAGATGTTTCCATTTCCTCATGTTTTAGATTTTCAGCTTCCACACAGAAACGGTTCAGCAATGGTTCACATTCTGCTTTCTCAAATTGGTTCACATCGCACCACGTTAGAAATTCTTTACTCGATCAATAGCGATCAACTTGTTTCGCATGTTAGTGAGACACAATAAGTGTCTCACCGATTGCATAAGACCCGTTTACACGTTGTCACCAAGAGTTGTCTCCATCGGCAAGAGGTTCCACCGAACTTGCAAGTTACATCGACCCCAACATGCATATCGGTGAGACTATCGCTTTCGCCAGGAGATCACATCGAAGTCATCAGGTCATACCAAAACCCATTATATTCTTGTTGGCATCCATTTGTTGGCAAGAGTCACTTCATCATCATGATCGACGAGACCTCTCACCGACCTTCAGTTGAACTCATCCGCCAATGCTATCGCTAAGACATTCAACTATCACCAAGAGATTTCACCAAGGTCTTCAAGTCACGTAGACTTGAATGTTCTCATTAGAAAGACTATCATCTTTCGCTGAGACCTCACACCGAGCCTCATGTTATACCGATCTCTGAACAACAGTCACCAAGAGTTACACTAAAGTGAGGATTCCATCGGCAAGACTATTGTTCTTCACCAAGACATCACATCGATACCTTCAAGTTACACCAAAGAGCTACTGTCGACCAGACATTCCACATTTGCTAGGAGATCATACCGAGTTTCCAAAGTCACCCTGAAGTCTTCCAGCCATCAGCAAGACTTTTGTCTTTCATCGAGACTACATACCGATCACCTTACATTACACCAATGACCAAGTCGCCATAGGTCACACTGACAACAAACCCTTCTATTGCCGAGATATCTTTTGGTCGCCAAGACTTCATGCCGATAGGAAGAAGTCATTCTAATTTCTACATTGGCTAGATAGACCAAAGGTCATGCCGATATCGGCAAGACTTCATATTGTCACCGAGAGGTCATAGCAAACAAGCCATGTCATCCCGAGTGTCACATACTATCATCAAGACTTACATCGGTTTCCAAGACTTCATATCAAAGTCTTTGAGTCATTGCGAAGACCCCAAGTGTTAGCTTGAAACCACATTTCACCAAGAGTCACACTAATGACCCCTAACACTGTTGCCGAGACATCTCCACATCGGTAAGACATCTTATAGATAGACTATGAGGTACACCGAAGACCACACCATGTAACATGCTTTCGGCGAGACTACAACACATCTCCCAGACATTACAATGAATAGAACCTTTTGGCCAAGGGTCCTCCCGATACACGATAGAAAGGCTTGTCAGCTAGAGATCACCATGAGCGATAAGAGGCCACGCTGAAAGCTTCTTGTCATAGTGATAGGCTCCTTCGGAAAGACGAGCAAAGTCATAGTGACATGAGCAATACACAAGGTAAACTGCCAGTTGGCCAGACAACAGGAATGTCACAGCGACTATTCTTTCTTAGAGGATTCAGCCTATGAGATTGAGGCACAAATTCCAATAGTATTCTTTATCCTTTTGAAACTTAGAAGCATTCAAAAGAATTGGCCAGTGATCTAAACCCCTCTAGTGCAAAATCTCTGAACTAGTAATCCAACTATCTGCCATCCAGAAATAAGAAACCAGAAACCTATCTAATCTTTCCACTATCGCTTCTACCCCACATCTCCTATTATTGCAAGTGAACAACCCATTGGAAGGTTTGATGTCCACCACCCTCAAGATTTCAATGTTACTCCTTAAGAGGCCTGCAGAGGGTTCAAGCTTTGGATTACCTCTCTGCTTCTCTTCCAAACTTAAAACTACATTTAAATCTCCTACTAGAATCGAAGGGAATAGAGGGGCAAGAGAGTGAACATATCCTATATGTGACCAAAGAATTTTTTTTCCAATAAAATCAATCGGAGCATAAACATTAGTGAAAAGAAGAATCTCACTAGTTACGCAACACATGGCCACCAAGGAAATGGAAGACTTGCTAGAAACCCACCAAAGTGGGGCCAGCTTGCGATGATCCCATAAAAGAGCCAAACCCCCAAAACATCCTTGAGTGCCAATGCACTAATAGAGACATCTAGGCCAAATCTTAGTATCTGTGTAATGCATCCTATCAATAGATAACTTAGTTTCCTGAATAAAAACCACCTCATGCGAATGAGACTTAATCAAATCCCAAATAGCCTTTTGTCTAGGGATGCTATTCAACCCCCTTACTTTCCTTGAAAGAACAATCATTTCTGAGGAAGAGGGAAATGGGAATCAATGGTCTTCACAGAACCAAACTCCACTAAAGTCTCTCCCACTAACTTCACCTTTTCCTGTTCTTTCTTCCTCCCCACCTTAAGAGGCTTCTTTGGGGCATCTTTTCTAATGGTTTTTTGGTGAATACCTAAAATAGAAGGGAAACCCTTGCCTTTGCTCTCCTCCTGCCAAAATTTTCTAGTGCAAGCCTTGGTTTGGGCATGAGTAGAAATCTCCTGCAATTCCTTATCTCCACTGGTTTCCAACTCCTCCAAAGGTCTCACTGAAGTATCTGTGTCCATTTGTACCCCAAGCACTCCCTCCTATGGATCAGCCTGAACGACATTGTTCTCCTCCCCACCTATTTCCTTTACCTCCAAGAGCTCTTGGCTAGTAGGCATATTAGCAATGGTTCCATCAAACTGTTCCAAATCATCCAACCCATCAAACCCATTGAAAACCTCATTTGTCTGTCTGTCCTTAAAGGTCCTCTTTTGGCCTTGACCCTTATTACAAAATCTTACAGGAATGAAGCCCTCCTTGTCCTCCCTCATAGGGGCCTTCCCTTTATCTTGGGTGTGAGGTGCACTAGCCAACCCTATTTTAAAATCCTCTATAGGTTTTGATTTGGGGCACATCCTCTGCAAATGCCCATATTCATGACAAAATTCACAACGAAACAGTAACGTTTCATAGTCAAGTTGTTGAATCCATGAACTTGATCCCAACCAAATTTATATAGAATCAGGAAAGGGCTTATTCAAATCAATTTCGACACATACCCAAGCATAGGTAATTACCTTCTTCTCCATAGTCTGTCTAGAAGGACTAGCTAGTTTTCCAAGTTGGCTTGCAACTAAGCTAAAAATGTCCTCCCTCCAGAATTCTAAAGGAAGCCATGGTAATTGCACCCAAACCGGAACCCGCAAAGGAATCTCTTCTGTAGGATTGAATCCCACATGCCAAGGCTTAATGAAGAGACCCACTTGATTGTAGAAATAGGGCCCTCCTTCAAAAACTTTATTCTTGTCCGACATGCAAGAGAAAAACACTTGAAAATAGTCATTGGCTGCCAATAATACATCCACATCCCCCTCTAGAGACTAGGTATGCCAAGCCCATGATTCCAAAAAATAAAAAGATACTTGAATCCCTAGGAACTTACAGATCAGAGCATGTTTTGATAAATAGTTGATATCATCCACAATAGCTTCAGGCGGGATCTCAACAATCGACCTATTGTCACTCTTAGCAAGGCACCCATTCACCTTTGATGGCCTAAAACCTCTGAATAGATATGAGGACTCTCCCATTCCTAATCCAAACTCACCAAAAAATGGATTCGTATGCAATAATACCGAAGGATTACTTCCCACCACCGTATCCTTGAAAGACAACCCCTTTCCACCAGGAGAAATCCCATTTGGAGCCATGCAAGGCCTGGAACCAAAAACCCCCAATAACCTGAAGCAAGCCTGAGAAGAGCACAAAAATAGTACCCAACCTCTCTCCGCCAAGTTTTAGTCACCAAAATGAACCATATCCCACCTACAGATGCCATAACACAAAACGCACAGGAAATAGTAGGAAACATCTGTAGAAAGCAGCAAAAGAAATAAGAAACATGACCACCCAAGCGACAACCCCTACACGCTAGAACACCCCCTCCGATCCACCACCAGCATAGAAAAATGGAAGCACGAGGCATAGCTAGGGTAGAGAAACCCTAGCCTGTGTGTTAGAACTATAAAATTTTGAACATTTTCATAGTCAATTGCATTCATAAGTGTCCAAATTGAGCCCTTGTCATAAGTATAAAATCCGTTCCTCATGTTTCCTTACTCATATTCTATCACATGATCTGTTTGAATTCATCCAAATTGTGATATTTCATTACATTCTCCATTTTGGCAAGATAGAATAAATGTCTCCCTGACCTATGTATTCTTCACTAATTCTTGTTGTAGGCTATCGGCAGGACATATCTTTTGTCTCGGTGACAGAAGAGATACATATCAGCATAAGAAATCATATTCGGGTGAAGGTCATAGTGAAACATTAGTGTCTTGCCAAACAACATTTAGTTTTTTATGGCAAAGGATTGAAGGATCGTTGTAATGTCATGGCGAGTTCAACACTCTATACCAACTAACACATTGAAGGGTCATTTTGGCCAAACTTATGGATATTGGTGTAGAGTTATAGTGAATACATTATGTCTCACCAAATGATGCATGTGGAAGTATTCGGCCAAGCTAAAGGTTTTTGGCAGAATGTCTTGGCCAATGTGAATTGTCTTACCAACTGGTGACGAGAACATGTATATCGGTAAGAGTAAAGTATACTAGAGTAGTGTCTTACCGAAGGTAAATAGTCTTGCCGATAAGATGTAAAGGGGTTTCATCAAAAAGGCTATCAGGGAGAAGCTATGGAGTCTTGTCGATTCAAAAGTTACGCCGATAAAATGACACATTGGCAGGAAAGGTGGTATTTGGGGTAGGTCTCAACGAGTGAAAAGAAGAAAAGGGTTCGGTATAACATTTTGTATTGGTATGAGTCTTTCCGAAGGATCATTATCTTGCCGATGAATGACTTCATTGGTAAGAGTTATTTCATCCATGAAAGAAGTGAGAATGTCTTAGTGACTAGTGAATACAATGAAGAATGCATTTCGATAAGACTTAATGAAATCTATGAGACATCTCCCCGACTCGAGGTTGTTATAGAGACATATGTAACATGAGTGATAGCTATTCCAGGTGTCGATATAACTGCAGAGTGTCTTGGTGAAAGGGTTAATAAATGTTGTAAAAGGGCTTCACCTCAGATTTGAAAATCTCTCACCAATAAGACATCCGATGCGATAGTGCTAGCTCCAATTGAATTTTATTCATGCTTCATTAATGGCGTGATGGAATATGATAGTGTATGTTTATTCAATGCATCATTTTTGAATTGATTACAGAAAAATCATCAACGCAGAACAGAGAACCAAGACATTTTTAAGCTTAGGGAGCTCGAAAAAAATACTATAAGTTATTGCATTTTAAGCCTTCTGATTCTATCCTTTGTAATCTTAAAAGAATGGAGTCTTCTGGTTCTAGAAAAGCTAGGGTAGAAAACTTGGTGAGAGTAGTCAACCAAATGGAAGAAACAAAAGGTTGATATAGAACATGAGGGCCCTGAATGAAGACTAAACCAAGACCTTATTGATCAACTACCTAGTTCAGGGCCTAAAGCCAGAAGGTCTGCACAAATTAGGGTAGAAATCGACAAATTAGATGATAAGTGCAAGTTCATAGGTGATGTCTGGACTACTGTGAGGGGATATGAGCTTTTCAATTTCCATTATCATAGGCAAAACTATTTTGAACCAGTTTGTAATCCGTGGAAGCTGAATGTAGGAAAAATGGTATGCCCCAATGTATTTGTGAATGCAAAATTGGTTAAGCTACTTGCTGACCATTATGAACCAAAGTTCAAAGCTATCTGTGACCCATCTGGAAAACCACAGATATATCTGTCTAAAGATGCAATTGGTGAGGTTTTTAAACTAGAGGGATTCTGTAATGAAGAGATCATCCCTGAAGAATTGGAGAAAGAATTTTCAACAATGGATACAATATATAAGGGCTAGAGGTTTCTGATTCATAGGGTTAAATAGGGCAACAAGCCAGAACCCCTACAAGATAATGAAGGGCCTCCTTATCATGTTGACTTATTTGAGCCCTATATGAAGTACACATATTCTTCTATATGCCAAGTGTTGGGAATGGATGCCCCAGAATTCATGTCAATTGTGCCAATGGTCATTATAGTAGATATCCAGTATCATAACTCTAGGCCATTTGACTATGCTTCATACATTGCTAGGGGGATTGATTCAGGGTTAACGGCTATCAAAGGTGGAGCTCCTATTGCTCATCTCAGGCACTATTCATTGTTGATGCATTTGGACTATATTTTGGATAGGAGTTGGGTGTGTGGCCTGCAGAGATGAGGATTTCTCAAGTCAGTAAAGAGGGTGATGCATTTCCTATTCAAATGTGGACTACTATTTGGGACAATAGATTTGCTAATTCTAGTTTCATTTTGAGGAATATTTTGTAAAAACATTGTATAAATTGTACAATTATCCATGCAACTATTCATTATCTAATGAGATAAAGAGATTCCTTCAGCCCAAAGACTTCAATGGGCCAATTGATCATAACTGGGGTGATTGGTATTGTTTGGAAGGAGCTACAATGATCAGAGTCTATTGGTTCAAAGATGCCCCTTTTATCCTGCCGAAGACAGTTCTAAATAGAATTGCATACTTAGAGATCATCAGGCAGATGGACTATTGTAGTGTAATGCATTTTAGTTCTTTTGGGAAACAAGCTTTTATGCCTAGTACACTGTGTTTTGGTGACTTCACAATATTAGCCAAGGAAGGGTATAATTCAATTCTTGACAAATTGATGCATTATAATATGAAGAAAGGGCCACTCAGAAAGGGTTTTGATCCTAAAGGTTATATCAATTCTACTAAGATGAAGATAAACTTTGGAGGGTATCAGCATGTACCTTATCCTTTTGATGACATGATAAGAAATTTGGATGAAGATGAAGCTGAGATGGTGGTGGAAAGATATAACCAAGAGATACTGGAAGTAGAATTATTGTCTTCTGGAGATGGAGTACCAAAGGACAATGTGCCTAAGGGCAGAGTAGAAAAGGTGTCTAGGGTGAGAACTCAGCATTATGTCTTCCCAAACAGAGAGCAGAGTATTAAAAGTGGTGATATAGATGCAAGGCACATGGAATACAGGTCCTTTGTCTTAGATGATGAATTTATAAATTCCCCAGAATTCAAGGCATTCCTATACAAGCAAAAAGGGAAGGAAATAAGAGAAAATGTTGATGATATTACTTCAAGGAATGAAGAGCAATTATTGGGTCAATTAAGGAAGTTTGTGGATGATGAAATGACAAATATGACCCCTGAGAAAGGAAGGAGAATGTTAGAAAGTGCTAGTGTAATGACCTTCCCTAGACTTGATTTAAATTCTACGCTTGTTTTTTATAGTTTCTTGAGAGATAGCAATGCAACACATAAACTTGACAAAGAAAGTGTAATAGAGGTGTATGTTGGGTCAAAGTACAATACTAATGAGGGGTCATTAATGATATGGGCCTTATATCCACCCCACATA
Source organism: Sequoia sempervirens (assembly GCA_007258455.2). NCBI lineage: Eukaryota > Viridiplantae > Streptophyta > Pinopsida > Cupressales > Cupressaceae > Sequoia > Sequoia sempervirens. The sequence goes on along the minus strand of VDFB02105785.1, from coordinate 481,071,805 downwards.
AAATCAGTGGTAATTGATACTAAGAAGGTATTTGGCCATGTTATGAATTTGAAGGTTGGAGAAGCTGACCTTGTAGCTACTACAAAGATAGGGGTGAATATTGCAAAGCTAAACAAAGAACAGATCCAAATGCTGATCAAAGAAAAGGAGATGTACAAGGCTAATAATGAAAGGATGATGAGAGAAAATGATAGATTAAAGGATTTAGTTGGTATTTCAATGGGACCAACTAAAATGCTCACTCAAGGAGAAAGCTCTCAGGAAAAAGATTAGTGGGTAGGGTCAAGTGCTTATTCCCAAGGAAAACATGATGCAATTACAACAATTATCAAGAGAAGGTAGGATAATGTAACATCTTGGTTAAATAAATTATGGGTAAAATACTCTCATACCCTTGCTACGTTAAAGGAACATACAAGGATGGATGGGCGAATTATGGAGAAGTTTCATAAATTGGCTCAAAGAGATGATTCTAGTAGTACAATGCTTGAGGTTACAAATCATATTATCAATCGTCATCGAAACTTCTATGATGAATTGTAGGGGGATGAGTAGGGGTTGATGGATGCTACCAAAAAGACTGTGATTGCATTTTCTGACAATAATGGGGAATTGAAAGAGGCCACCAAATGGAAAAATGAATGTGAGTCAATATTGAACGAGATCTTGAGAATAGCTTTTGCAGAGGATACATCTTTTGAAGAGGTGAGCAAGCAGAATGAGGAAATGGTCAAAATGGAAATTACAATCCAAAACGCAGTTGGAGATGCCGACACATATGAGCGCTGGGATTATTTGGATCATCTCTCTAAAACTCATTTGTGGCTAAATAGAGCCTAATTATCCTCTTAAAATGTTTGTTATGTAAACATATGATTACCGAAAGGACGCATCCTTTCATGTACATAATGTATAAATTTCTATTCCAAATCTCAAATGGAACAAGATGGTAGTAGTAATATAGTAGGATAGAATAGATACAATTCAGAACCATGTTTCGACAAAATGAGACTATGTTGCATGTATAAAATTATGAAGATATCAATGAAAGTCTTTTGATTTGTCTCAATTGTTTCAGGTATCAGTTGTTTATCGTGTCTATTGAAAATATTATCGAAGTTGTCTCCAATGTGATGTTATCTAATTGTTTAAATTGGTGTAACAAGTTTACTTCCAATTTATCAGTACACATTTGCTGTAACTGTATGATCAATTAATTGGTTCTTTCCAGCAAAGATTAAATCCTCTAAGTTTATCATAGTAATTAGAAGATATGAATTGGATCATTTAAGAAGAACTCAGTAATTACAACCTTGCATGTTTATACAAGCTATAAACCAAATCATATGTTGAACAGCTTGAATTCTTGCCAGAACAGAGCACTCATTTTTTATTTCGCTTGACTCCGCATACCCTATAAAGGCACTGGTCTCGCCACTCACATCATTCAGTCTCATAACTTTTTTACATTTGTTAATTGAACATATTAGGATTTAGTCTTCATTTTAGCATACAATTTATACCAAGTTTGACCCATTTTGTCCACTTCCATCTGCCATTATAGATAATTCATTGCAAGAAGAAAGACCATAGGTTAAGTCTGCTTCATCCATTTTAGGTACACCCGCCTAGGTCTAGTAGCACCTGAAGAGTAGAAGGTTTAATTTTTTCAAACCTTGTTCTATTACCCTAAAACATATCAAGAGATTGGCAACCTCTTGAGGTATCCTTGCCTGCGGTTTTGAGAGCTAACACCTGCGCACACGCACCAGCTCGCAATGACGCCATCATCTTTTTCTATCAAAGTTTTGACCATCATTTTCATGCATTTTTTTATTTTACATTGAACTTTAATATTCTTAGTAGTTTTGAAAATATATAATACAATGTTCCAAACCTATTTAGTATACAAATATAGAACTATATGAATTTTTATGCACAACCTAGTTCTTTATTTATTTTTAATCATTCATATTGTTAATAAGAAAATAATATTTATACATGTACTTGTCTCTAAGTTTAAAACTTGACTCTACCACCCAAATCTAATTAAGGAAATAGTATTAATGGTATAATCCCCCACTATAAATAATTTGAATAAAAATAACATAACCTTTATTATTTACTTGTATTTCTATTCTTGCGTAACCTAGTACACCAACAACATAAATATCTTATGAGAATCAAAGTTATAAATATATTTAGAGGGTACACTTTTTTTTTTTTTTCTTTTCATAGTAATGCATGTAGTGTGATTTAGAAATAAATTAAGATGGGAATATTTTTTTTGTTTAAATTTCTAATTACATATATTTTCAATATAATTTTCTAAAGGGAGATTTCAAGGTCTTGAGTTAGTAACTATACTAAATCTATTTCTACTTAAAAATCCTTAGGGTATCTTGTCAAATAGGATATGGTATTTTAATAGATCTATTTTATTTATTTCATTTTTGTGTAGTTATCCTATCATAACTTCTAGGAAAACACTATATTTTATAGATTCTAAAGTGAAGAAGATTTACCCTTTGTTATCAATTGGCCCTTAAGTAACCACATTTTGATCATAAGTTCCTTTCTTATTATCCTAAATTGATGTATTCATGAGTATAGGCCTTGAAATTCATTATTTACATGATTAAGTAGAGAATTCTATTTTAAATGTTAGAATAACTCAATAATATGGTTCTAATTTTGAAGATATGGTGGCTATAAAAGATATGAATGAAGGTAAAAAATGATTATGATCAATTTCAAAACATGGTTTTTCCCATTATTAAATAAAAGAAGCCATGTTTCTATCCAACATATTATTTCCATTATAAGAAGTTGAGAATGAAACATTTTTCTGAAGAGGGTAAATACATCATTGATCATTGATGCATAATAGGTGAATTTAAACATGGATAGATACAAATACAATTGTAGTTGTAATAACAGCTTATAACAAACAATGTAATAATATATGCTAACATTCCCCCTTATTGCATTGTTCCTACAAATGTACCCTTGAAAACTTGAAATTCACTTTGCCAAGGGACCCCCTTAAGACTTACATAGCAAAATTTGTTGATTACAAAACAACTATACATTCTTGAGAAGATCTTCCTTTGAAGAAACAAATCTTGAATCAAGTGGACCTCCATTAAGTTACCTTGTGGCCCTTAGAAGGGTGTAGCTTTGATTTGAATTCTCAAGTTCTTAGAATAGGTCATTTTTTGAAACCCTCAAATCACTAATTTCTAAATTATTCAACAAAAATATGTATTGAGATTTACAAATATAGGGCTCCATCAAGTTGTCTCTTGACCCTCATAAGGTTATATCTATCTATCATAGTCTCGTAAACTTGTTGGACGATAATCTATATTAAGTTCAACACCAAATTCCTTACCTTTCTCCAAAAATAAAACTTCACAATATATGTATTCTTGAAATCCATCAACATCAACAAGGAAAACAAGAAATAAGGTTAAAAGTAAAAAGTTGTGTCACACTTTTATAAATGAAACAACCAACATTGATCAAACTTTTAAACTTGAATCACTAAAAAGTGACATATATGTTTTAAATTTTGAAATGATGTAAAATAATAAAATGTGCACTTTTAGTATATTTTATTTTTTTATTTTTTTGGAAAAATATAAAAATTATTTGAATATAGTTTTGTATAAATTGACACTATAATTTAGTTGCTGATAAAATGCTGAAAAAATGAAGTTACATGAGACATCAATCTTTATATAGTAAGTTCTATTTTTTCCTTAAATTTTTGTGTGTGTATATATAACTTGAAACTTTGGTGCATGGATGTATTTTTTCCCAATTTTAATAAATGCATGGATATAGATGTGTAAACAGGGGAGTAACTTGGAAATTATTGTTACTTTCAATTATTCTAGTAACTCAGCAAGAAGAGTTGATCAAGATTTTAAGTTAGAGAACTTTGTTCAATGGGAAAGTTGTAGATAATATAATTTGGGCTCCTTCAAATATAGGTAACTATATAGTTAAAATGGGTTACAACATTGTAATTCTTGAAAAAGCACATGGCAGTAAATAAATAGCTTTGTCATTTTGTTGGAATCTAATGGTTTTGTTGAAGGCAAGTTGTTTTTCATGGATGACATTAAAGCATAAGATTTTTATAAGCGGAAGATTAGAAAAAACTTGGAATTTCTGCTCCTTTTAAATGTGTGCTTTGTGAATCAATGATAAAGGAAGTGGATCATTTATTCTTGATTTGTTCATTTGAAAGTTCATGTTGGTCTTTTGTTCAATCCAAATTAGGTTGGAGTTCTCTTCCCCAAAAGCTATGGGATATCTTTATGAGTTGGCTTGTATTATAAAAATCATCTCTCTTTGCAAGCATATGGAAAATTATACCTTCCTCTGTGCTATGGTGCATTTTGTGGGAAAGAAACAAAAGGATATTTTGAAAAGAAAAAACCAGCTTGGAGTTAGTGTTGGAAAAGTTGGATAAATCTATTTGTGAAGTTACTAATGCATATGTGAAAAACTCTAAGCATGTGGGTTTTGTATTTACTGACTGGGATGCAAAACAATTGAAGGAGTGGTTGTCTCTCGTTATCCCTTTCAAGGGTTGCATAAGCTCCAAAGAGAATGTTAAAATTGATAGGAAAAAGTTGATTTGGTTGCCTCCCCCTACTGGATTTGTCAAATTAAATTTTGATGGAGCATCACATGGTAATCTAGGAGTGTTAGGAGCATGTGTAGTGTTAAGAGATCAATAGGGTTTGGTAATATGTGCAAATTTAATTAGTTTTCCAAATTGTACAAACAATCAAGCAGAAGTGCTTGCACTTCTTCATCTTCATTGTCTGCATTTAGCAATTCAACATAAAGTGTAAAAATTGGTGATTGAAGGAGACTCATTACTCACTATTAATGCTTGCAAGGATAGAGGATCAAGTAATTGGAAAATAAATTATGCTTTGGAAAAAAGTTTTCATTTTCTCAACAAGTTTAAATCTTTCCAACTTAATCACACTTGCAAGGAAGGAAACTAGGTGGTTGATGTCTTAGCCAACATCAGGTGTGAGCAAGGTCTAGTAGAGAAAATGTATGGGGTTAAATTAAATGATTACCCTCTTGTGTTTCAAGATTTGATTATATTGGAGAAGAGTAGAGTAATCATATAATGAGATTTTGTATCAGAATATGTGAACAAGGTTTGGACAAAGCTTGTTCAGATTCAAGATCAATAGCAAGGAAAATAAAGCATTTAAGTTAAATTGTATCTTGCATGTTCGGATTAAAAATATTATTCAATTGTTAGGATGTCTACCAAGAAGTTAAAAGGGAAGTTTGAGTGTTGTGTATGAAGTTTGGAGAAGGAATTAAATATGCTAAGTGGCGCATGCTGGCAAAGGTGGTTAAAATGTTCAGCGAGGGTCCTAAAATTGGTGTTGCTAATTGTTTGTGTTTTGCAGGAAATATTTAAAAGAAAGCCAAAAGTTTGCACAATGATGGGAAGCAGTTTTTAATGATAGAGTGATTTCATATAAGTTGACACAACTAGAGGGTTTTTGGTAATCGTAAGCACAATATACAAGGGTTGGCAATCATAACTCTTCATGCAATCCAAATGGCATCTGCTATGTGTACATCACTCATCAAAAAATGTGTGAATACACACATGGAAAAGAGGGATGACATATCATTTCATGAGGAGAATTAAAATTCATTGATGCTAAGATATGCCAAATATTTCCTTTAGGTTCAAGTGTGTGAAACTCAAATCTCATGCATTTGATTGACGTGACTTAATGTTATCAGTGGGACTCTGTCTTCCCCAATAGACCGATGGGTTGTGGTGAGCATGTTGGAGACTCTCATAGGTGATACTTGAGGACTTTTATGGGTCTCTCCACAATGTATCCTCGATGTGTCGATGACTATGGTGGGACCTAAAGCTGTCAAGAGGGAAGCAATAGTTGGTGCAAGCCATGATAACTTGGAAGTGGGGACCACATGGACTAGTATGGAATACATCATTGAGAGTACACACATGGCAGAGAGGGATGAAATTTCATTTCATGAGGAGAATTAAAATTCTTTAATGTCGAGATACGTCAAGTATATCCTCCAGGTTCAAGCGTGTGAAACTCAAATCTCATGCATTTTCTCGGTGTGACAGTGTTAATAGTGGGACTCTATCTTAGGTCTCCCCAATAGACTAATGGGCTATGGTGAGCATGTTGGAGACTCTCATCAGTGAGACTTGGGGAATTTAGTGGGACTCTCCACCTTGTCTCCCTGATGTGTTGATGGCTATGGTGGGACCCAAAGTTGTCAGGAGGGAAGTGATAGTTGGTGCAAGCCATGTTGACTCAGTAGTGGGGACCACATGGACCGAAATTGAATTAGTTGGGGGAAAAAGATCTTCTGAGAGCTATCCAATGCTATAATTTGTAATTTTCTAGTTTACAAGCCTATTTACCAAATTCTATCTCAACCATAGGTGTGTATTTGTACTTGTAACGAGATGATGAACCATGGATACTGTATAGGACAATTCTAGTGTAGTCTGAAGAATTGGGTTAGCAAATGACAGATATGATAAATGTCATGCCCATAATTTTTTGTCAGAAAACCCAACTAATTTTTTTTTTGTATGTTCTACAAAACTAATTTACACTAGAATTTCCATTCCCACCTATAATGGGGCCAACGCTCCCGACAAAACTTACAGATCCCGTCTTCACAACATAAACTAACAACTAAAGTTTAACCCTACTTGATAGGAAGACATAACTCTTTATGACAAAATTAGTGATGTTAGCTTTTACTTATGAAAGGAACTTTTAAAGGGAAGAATGCTGTAGAAGATATTAGTGTTGTTGACATGAAAGCAATAGTTACTATTTAAATAAGCTATGTTAATGTTTCTTCAAATAGGTCCGAAATGATGATTGATTTACCATTCCCAATTTATCATACAATGCATTATTATTATTATTCCTTCTAAAATGTATTATTACCAAGGTCGCAACAATTATGATTCTTTATGCTACGCACGTAACTCAACATATTAGATCTAGTACAATATTAATGCTAATGTTAGGTTGTCTTTATTATTCCTTGTATTAATATTTACATTATTTGTTATACCCATATTAAGATTAGAATTAGTAACAACATTCACTGCTGGCTTAAATGGGATGACATGATTGGTATTAATTCTATGGTAACCATTAGCGAGGGTACTAGCTGTCATGCCTAAAAATTTCACTAGAAAATGCAACAATTTCTTTTTGTACATTAACATATATATGTTACCATTGCCAACTCATGATTGCAAACAATACTTTTAATTACCACCATAACATCTTTAATAAGGTTATTGTAAGAACTATTTCTTAATAGTCAATTATTTACTTATTTATTTTACAATATTTGTTATACAATTTAATATTACTATCCCAATTAATATTCCCCTTAATAATAAGATCACTAATATATACCCATTTCTGACTTATAATTATTATAGCTATTCATTTGTTTGTTTGATTATTCTCCTTTCTTATATAAAAAAAAACATTTATATTAATAAATAGATATATATATATATATATATATATATATATATATATATATATATATATATATATATATATATCATTTATTTTTCATTAAAGCAAAAGCTAAGGATCCCATTTAAAATAAGAAAAGAATGCCTCCCTTTTTAAATAGTGATATTAGTAAAAACTTAATTTATTTAAATTTAAACTTTTCCCCTCACCAAGAGAAAAGAAAACATTTCTTTATTGAAAGAATATTAAGAAGACCATTTATCTAAGAAAGAACTTCATGAGAAAACATACGTGGGCCCTAAATGAGGACTCTCACTATATTAAACTTATTTTGCTAGATTCTTTTCCTTTTGATAAACTTAAATAAGAATCATGTTATAAAGCACGGCATGCAAACTGTTTACTCTACAAAACCATAATTGGTCCCACCGCCTTTAAGTTTCACTCCACAAAGCCTAAACTCATTATAAATCTAATAATCTCCCACGGATGAGTAGAAATCCATGTGTTGTCTTCTTGTTCCCATCAACCACAGCTTACAAATATTCATTCGTTCCAGCCAAATATTGAGTCACCATATAATACCTTTATTAAGAAAATGTAATTGTTCGGCTCCTACAAACATCATTTATAATTAATTTCAGCCTTGCGAATGGAATGGTTAAATACAAAGGTGTGTGTGCTGCAACGTATCTCAGAGAATTGCATACAATGGACCAGGTGTTCAACAAATTACAATGAAAACAAAATATCAAGAGTGAGGAAAGTTATGGTAAGATTTTATAGTGATTGCTTCAACAGATTATTAGAAAAATGACTTCACTTAAAAGTTCAAGTTCACAATGAATGTAATCAAATAAACCGAGTGAATTGTCCCTCAATATTTGGTTATTCGGGAGACAGAAAAACTCTTCCCACAAGAAAAAAAAAAATGCTGAACTCTTTACTGATTTAGGTAGCAGCATTTACAGAGTTATTGGTGAATTAGTCAGAGCGGCTAAAGGAAAATTTTAGGCCAACATTTATGGTGTTAACGGGTACGGTGCAATCTAACTCCAACGGTCATGAATGACAGTCAAGTAATGGTGAGCACATGGATTTGTAGGTTACCAAGGTGGCAGGATGTGACAAGGGCAGCAAGCTGTGGTAGTCAAAGTATGACAAGGGCAATCTACCCAACCGTCCATACATATTTTTCTTTTCCTAGAAGAGAAGTAGCTCAGAGATAGATATCCCATCTTATCAGACGTCAAGGCATGGGATGCAAATCCCCTTCAGAGATACGCAGCTCGACATTAAATGAAGTCTTTATGTATAACACACTGGCAACCACCAGGATAACGTGCTAACTATAAGGCTGTGCCCATAACAACAGCGACCTTTCTTTTGTTGTTCTACACGCGCGAATGTCACGTCTAGCTATACTGACCTACTGCAAGGATATTGATGAACACATTGACTATAATTGGGACTGGTACTAAATTCCAACCCTATCTTCTAGCTGCTGCATCGATTTCCAGGTAATATTGAGCTCACATTTAATAGGATATGGGTCTATGCCTCTACTGTCGAATCCCTCACCATTATTAAAGATCTTATGCCACCCACCTCAACACGAATTCCTACCCTCTCTCCTTGCTATATACGCTATGCAGGTGAGTATTTAGTGGCTGTAAGAATAAATAAATATAGGATGGAGAATGCCCACTTGCCTTCAAATTCAATATTATTGAGGTGAAGTCACTTGATTTGGTTTCTTCATCTACACGAGTTCCATCCACCCCCTTGCAGCCCTTATTACTGAGTCTGCTAATTTTTCCTATTTATGCAATATTGTGCTACTTGGTGCAGGCAGTAGTACGCCAATATTCGTTAGTAATAGAAGCTACAGATCTGCGCATTTTCCCTTGGCTTAGCTAGATTATCTTCTGTTATTATTTTTTCTTTTGAGTCTAAAATCTCACAAGGAGGTGTGCAGGCTTTACTCCCACGCTGTACATAGCTACTCAAACATCGCATATGTAAACATACTTCTTGCAACACCCAAGCCGAACTTCTCAGACGTTGCTCTTCACTCATTTTATTGCTATCTTTTATATGCATATATAGGCTAAATATATGATATGGTTTTCAATATGATGAATATATTCATCTTCCAGCAGATCTCGAAGTCGAAAGTACAGAGCAGTGACCTATGTATAAGATCTCTTATTGACAATAGGAGTATATATTTTCCTATGACCCTGATTTAGCATAGTGTAATTTGTATACCTGTTTCCTTTCCGGCTCTACAACAGGTTACCGTTTTCTATATGCAAGAACCAGTGCATTCGATACATAGTTTCACAGTTTTTGTTTTCATTAGAATGGAAAACACATAGAGACTACTCATATGCAAGACGACCTATCTGCTTTCTTGTAACTTGTGAACGAGGTTTAAAATAATTGATGAGCTTAACAAATAAGTATTTCCCCATTCAGAAACAACACATTAACTTGGTTTTACTTTATTTCTATTTTTCCCACAGGATTGTACGAGAAGGTCTACCAGATGCAACCACACCTTATTATCCCAGATTACAAATTTAACATCTTTCAGATACTCTTTTATGACAAGAAGATGAATAATATACCTTCTATTTTTCCCTATTTTTAAGTACTCATCTTAACCACAAAAATTGTCAATGGAAAGAAAACTTCATTAGAAGCTTGTTGCTTCCATGCCTATATTAAATGGATGTGAAACCCCTCTCTTAAACTTGCAGCAATACTCAAATTGATGAAAAATAAGCAATTAATTTACAAGCCAAAAAAATAATGTAGGGCTTGCTCTTTTCAATTATCTTTCATGTTACATCCAAACACCAGCTTTCCTTATTACAAACAATTTTAAAGAAATACAATGAAGAAATAAACACATTTGATTTAGGCTTGCTCTCCACCCTACCGTAATGGCATCATGGAGCCTCGCGGACTCTAGCCATACCCCCGAGCAAGGATTTCTTTTAGCTCCAAGATGATGAATGGAGTCTTTTCAAGTACATATGTTTTCTTACAAAGGGATAAGAATAGCATAAAACAAATCTCCTATATCTAAGCTTTCCATTTTCTACTTCCAACCATGATCCATACAATATGACATTTTCTTCAACAATAAACAAAGGGAAATGGAACCGGAAAGAAAAACTTATCTTTTTCCCCTTTGGAGGGGACTAAAAATCTTTCCTCTTTTCCTCTCCAAGCCAATCACTATCTCCCCAAAAGGGCTCCTCCTCTCATCTTCTCATTCCTCCTACCATCTTCACTAAGTTCTCCTAAAGGAGAAGTGGGTAACACCCCCTCATCCTTCTTCTTCAAAATATATAGAGTTTTAACTTGTAAATCTTGGATGGGGATGTGTGGAGTGTCCTCCTCCTCCATAAATGAGGGTCATTTCCTTCTTAAAGAAGATACATGCACTTGGACAATACCTCAATTTTTTCACCACCCATCCACTCCTCAGAATTCGCCACTCTTCATTATGAGGACTTTTGAAGAGTCAAATCATGTCCTTGGGACCATATTGCATGCCCACTTGACCCCTACAACTATGGTAGAGACCCTAGGGGGTTTATTTTTGTATCCCAACTAAAGAAATTGACCAACAACCCTCTTTAAAGTCACACTTAAGGTTCTATCCGAGTTTCACACTTGGATAAGGGTTCCTAAACCTTAACCCCAACTTACATCTCACATGACACAATTAAATAACCTTTCAACCCAAAAGAATAAACAAAGTAACTATTTTCCCTCAGCTCCAAAATAAGGAAATCAAGTACATAAGCATGAAAGGGTGTCTTTCAATTTGTTCTCATTGGTTCTGTGTTCTCGCACTAGCACCCCTTTTCTTTCCTGCACATTACCAATGAAATCATAAGCAACAATCATATATCACATTAATTTGGTAACTAAAATAAGATTTAATTGTGCAACCATTTCATTAAAATTCTGATTCACATTCATAGTTTACAAGTGCCTAATACTTCCATGGCAATGATAATAAAACATTTCAAAATGAAATACAAACACATTTTCATGAAATCACACTATGCATTGCCTAAAATATATCTAAGCATCTATAAGTATATAACAAAATTAAGACTATATTATTCACATGCAAAGCGGGGTCTTACAATAAAGGAAAAATACTTTTCTTTGTCATTCATCCTAGGTCATCAGGTGCAACATGGTTGAAGGAAAATTATAGTGGCTTGAATCACTCCACCAAGGAGATATGCAGAAGAATTGAATGAAGGCCAGGGTGATAATATGCTAGACCTAAATGCAAATGCTCATAACATAACTGAATATGAAGATAATATGGAAGAATGAAATGACTAGCTTTTAGTTTTCATGATGTTAATTTTGTATTGTACAGACTATGTAAAAAACTGGTTTATAGTAAGATCTATAATTCTACTAATATGCTAAATCAACTGCTAGATATTGCTTACCAATACTATAATTTTGGTATTTTTTGTAATTTTGTTCATAAATATTAATATAAATACTTAGGCCTATGCCTTTTATTGAGAAAAAAAATATTAAAATGCATGTTTATTAAAACAAAATTATTTCCACTTGATGTCAACTTTCATATTAACTATTTGTCTAAAATAGAAAAAATTATACCATCTAGCTATAGGTTCTTTTATCTAGTACATCATATATTTTTTAATTTTATTTATAAATTTTAGTATTTTTTTATTGAAATGGTAATCAACCTAATATTTTTTTTTAGTAACATACTTTCAGTAAAATTAAAAAATAAAATATAAATTATATATATATATATATATATACACACATATATTTGAAAACTACATTGATGAATCTACAAAAGGGAATTTTTATATTTTAATAAAATGCTATTTACATGAGTAGGAGTTGTTGAAACATCATGTTTTTCAAATAATTTTATTGTTTTGGTAAATTGGCCTCAAAGTGGTGCTACATATGTATTTAGCCAAAAAAAAAAGTTGGAAAAGTTGTGGACATATCTAACTTAGCTGGAATGAATCTTACTAAATCATATGTTTGACCAAAATTAAATTTTAGTTAGAAATACTTAAATTCACTTGTGTTGATAAGTTGGCTGAAAGTGTGACACAACTTTGTACTTTTACACATTAAAAAATTGCTTCTCATGCAAAGCACCATCTCAAAGTGAGAAGTTGGCTTGAGATGATGGGAATTCCTCCATCCTCCGATCCCACCAACCTCTAATTGATCTTGTTAAAATTTATTCATTTGATGTCTTGGATAAGTCTTTAGAGGCCTCATGAAGTGTAACAAAGATAGCCTCAAAATTCCAAGCATAACTATTTAAATATCCATTGGTAAAATTGATAAACTCATCTACAAGATACTTATGAATTGTTTTAATGTTTTGGAATGCACTTTCCCAGAACTTTGTAGTAAGAAGGTCGATTACTTGACGGACTACAATAATCATAAACCTAATTAAAGTGGCATCTTCTCTTACAAAGTAATTTACCCCCAAGTTGCCACTACTATGGGATGCATGTAAATGACTGTAGTAATTTATAATTCCTAATATGTTGCAAATAAGTGATTGTCCCACTCTTGATTGCATCATTAGAATCTTCAATAACTTTATTTAGTGTAGTTTGGATAACCTTGAGAGTGCAATCATTTGATAACTTAATGTAATTGAACATTACCAGATTCAATAAAAAATGCATCTTTTATACAATATTGTCTAAATTATATTTATAACACCTTATTTCTCCAAATAGTAAAATTTGATTTCTATTTTATAAATGAAAATTAAATTCCACACTTTTTATTCATGTTCTTATGCTTAGTAAAAAAAAAATCACCCACATGTCATAGGAGTTGTTTATTTTTTATTAAAAAAGTAGGGGAAAGGGCCCCTGAACCTAGACAAGAGATCAAAATTCAGGCCAAAAGGCCAAAAGTTTAGCACTAAAAAAAGAAACCAAAAAAAATGGATTAATACCAAAGTGAAATAGCAGAAGGTCATCTATCTCTACCATAGAACATCAAAAGGAAACCATATAACTATCTAAAGAAAACATCAAACATAAGATAGCTAAGGAAAAAAAGGGGCACATAGCGCCAACAATGATCCAGGCACGCAGAACCAACAATAACCAAGGCACGTAGGGAAAAAAAAAAAGGAAACTACAAAACCTAACTAATTTTTGGGACTATTGATCAAGTCCTACTCCATATTTAACTAGTCCAACTCCTCGTTCTCGAGCTGCTTTATCCTTAGACGACATCTCTATTTCTTGAGAGGGATCCTTTCTCCTCTACGCCTTCCTTATTTTTTCCATACCATTCATTATTCTAAAAATTTCCCTTCTCATAATTCCATGTGTGGTGAAGATAAGCCTATTAAAATATTTGTCCATCTTGTTAACTTTTTCGTGCAACACAAGAAACTAGGTCTTGTAAAACTAAAGAGACTTAAATCTTCCTTCTCTATTTCATTTTTGAGTTCCACCATTATTTTCATATTAACTTCTTCATTGTCATTTTCTTTTTGTTGGTCTCCTTCTTCATCATCTTCCTTCGAATACTTCACAACCTCTTGATCAAAACCCTCCTCCTCATATTTTTCTTCACTAGTAATAGATTCCTCCTCCATGTCCTCACCAAGAACCACTACCAAGTCTTTTTTGCTTAAATCCAAGGGCTCCTCCTCACCTAAGAGATCATCTTTAGGTTCTTCAAACCCTAGAATTTTTCCTTTGGAATTTTTCCTCACCAATCTAGTAGACCATCTTCCTCCTTTCTCACTACTTGAATCATTCACTTGACCTTCTCCCTCCTCATCATAGATCTCAATTGTCACCTTTTTCACCATTCTTGGTTTAGTACTCTCTTGACACTTTTTATTGACACCATAGGGGTTGCAAATAATTTTCTTTTGGCATGAGTTTCTTGTTAATTGGTATGGAACTATACTTATATTCTTACATAAATCTCTAAATTGTAACCAACTAAACTACTCCACTTCCTATTTTATGCAATTATGAAAAATAAAATCACAATATATCACATATTAATAGTTTTCAAAGCATTCGAATCATATGAAAACTTTTGAATTATGATAAAAAAACTTTATGCATCCTTTCTACCTTACTAAATCTCCATGACATCTTCATGTCTTTTTCTAGTTGATTATGTCTTGTTGAAAGAGTGAGAGACTTACAGGGAGAACGTCGTTCCTATTAAAGTTGATGATTGAACTCCACAACACCCAAAAATCACTTGCAAGCAACTTTCCTATCATAGAAGAAAGATCAAAGCAATCAAATTTCTATGCAACCAAGAGAGAAAATATTGAATCCACAAGAGCACTAATATGTGTAATGTATTAACCTAGATGGTTATGAATTAATAATTATCACAATGAATGTGCAATCTTTATAAAAGAATACAAAAGACAACCCTAGATGAGGATTGCATTAGATAGTGATAAGTATTCTAATCTTATGTAATGAGACAACTTATCCTATATTTAGTTCAAACTAATAATAAAAAAATAACTCCTAAATTTATCTTAAGTGAACTAGAGTAATAAGTGATTTAATAATTAATTAATGAATAATTAATTATCAAGTGATTATCTTGATCACTCCAACACACCCCCTTAAGATCAACTTAGGGAGAAGATATAAAACCTTAATATAGAATGCAATGATGAATACATGGATGGGTCTCAAATACAAGTCTTGATGAGGTAACCATGTACAAATAAATGAAACTCTCATAACTAGAGAAAAAGAGAAAACCACATGGGAAAAACTCCTGTCCAAAAGAGAGAAAATGAAATAACTACGCTAGTGCAAGAAGGATAGAAGGACTCAATGTGATCCCCCAAGGACTACTTCTATCACACAAGTAAAATATATATCCCCTTGATAGGAGAGATAAAATGGGGATATGAATCCCTCCTTAAAGAAAGAGCTCCCATTCCAATGATGAACACCTAAAGATATAATATGATCCACTACCTACAAACAACTTTTCTCCCCTTAGGAAGAAATAGATCCACTAGTGATTGGAGAAGCCAATCCAAAAAGATGGGTGATACTGGAATCCAAATCCAAATGATGTGTGCCTTTGAAAAGTACTCAAGTGTACACATTTAAGAAAGAAATGATGTAGATCCAAGATCCCATGAAGACTGATATAGAACAAGCTACAATGGTGATGAAGATGGTGGGCCAACAACATTGATGTTGTTTTCAACAAAGATGAGATGAATGTCATCAAAGTAATCCTCTAGATCTATATTATAGGACTCTATAAACAAGGATGATATGTTTGCAAGATATGAATCCCAAGTAATTATTCCTATAAGAAGATGGATGTCCTACTGCACTGAACCAATAGGGGCCAAAGATGTGGCAATTTCAAACTAATTAGGAATAATAAAAGATGGTGATGAAGTTTCTATTTGAAGAGTGGGAACATGAAGACAAGTCTCTAAACCATCGAAACATGCAAGGCTTGTGATATACTCAAGCTCCTCAAACAAATAACTCCTATAATATGATCTTTGATGGTGTACCATGTTGATAAACTCCCTACTGTGTCTAGTGTAGGTATGATTCCATATAGATAAGGCAAAATATTAAGCCACTTGAGATGTGTCAAGATGCAATTTTTCCATGATAATTATCCTTATCCAAGTTGATTATAGAAGAATGAACAAAATAAATCATGATACTCACTCAAGTGAAAAAAATATAGAACAAAAACCTTAGTACTAATAAAGTAGATTAAATGATGGTATCTCATGCAAACAAATCCTTTCTAGGTGTCAAGACATCCAAGTAATTAAGTAGAATGTGAAAAAACAAAGTAATAAATAAAATGTACTTGGGGAAGATTCTAGAAAAAGTGCATGAATAGATCTTAAGAGCTCTAAAATAACTTTCCAATGCCACTTGAATCATGAAAATTGAAGATACGAGCAAAAAGTTATGATCTCAGAAGAAGAATGAACAAAATAAATCATGATACTCACTCAAGTGAAAAAAATATAGAACAAAAACCTTAGTACTAATAAAGTAGATTAAATGATGGTATCTCATGCAAACAAATCCTTTCTAGGTGTCAAGACATCCAAGTAATTAAGTAGAATGTGAAAAAACAAAGTAATAAATAAAATGTACTTGGGGAAGATTCTAGAAAAAGTGCATGAATAGATCTTAAGAGCTCTAAAATAACTTTCCAATGCCACTTGAATCATGAAAATTGAAGATACGAGCAAAAAGTTATGATCTCAGAAGCACAAAATGAAGATCTGAATTTGACTAAGAATAAAATCAACCAACTAAAAAATATGATAATAAGGCCTACACCACTAGAAATTTCTTGGAACTAGCTTTCCAACATTATATTGTTTTCCCAATTTTGACATTGTATGCAAAAGTTATGAACGATTTACGAAAATAGGTCAAAAAAGGTAAAAACCCTTAGTTGGTGGCTAGTGGGTAGCAATTTTTTTTTCTTTTTTTTCCAAAAATAAAATTAAAAAGTTGAAAAGCAAAATTGATGATGATTTTTTTTATTTTTTTATAAAAAAAGATAAAAAAATTAGAATATTTTTTTCTCAAGATAGGATCTCTCAAAATTGTGATAGGAGGCTACAAATTTGGAGCTCTAATACCATGTTGAAGTTGATGATTGAACTCCACAACACCCAAAATCACCTACAAGAAATAATCCTATCATAGAAGAAAGATCAAAGGAACTGATTTACTATGCAAGGTCAAAAGAGAAAAGAATGAATCTAGAAGACCACCAATATGTGCAATGTATTAACCTGAATGGTTCTCAATTAATAATTATTATAGTGAATGTGTAAGCTTTATAAAAGCATGCAAAAGCAAACCCTAGATAAGAATTGCATTAGATAGTGACAAGTGTTCTAATATCATGCAATGGGACAACTTGTCCTATATTTAGTTCAAACTAATAATACAAAAGCACTCCTAAGTTTAGCTTAAGTGAACTAAAGCAATAAGGGAATTAATAATTAATTAATGAATAATTAATCATCAAGTGATTATTGTAATTACTCCAACAACCCTGACTAAGATTTGGTATGCATGCTCTAGTTTCATAAAGAAACCATTATCTTGCTAGGAATTAATGTGACCAAATGTACCAAAAAACAAGGGAATGTCAAACAAGGACCCTCAAGATTGCACCACACACTTTATTCTAGCTGACTTAGCAATGAAAAAAATCTCTTGCTTCTCCTCATTTGTTGTCATACTTCATGACACTTGTATTTATGAAAGATCATGGTTGCCTATCATCATTTGATCTTCAATATCTTCTCATGCCTCTATGTTGCTTATCTACAAGTCTGACATCATGATACTTTCTCCTTCAAACCAATTGCACATAGCCACAAAGATATTATCATTTTCATCTACAAATCTATGCCATAGCTCGCACTAACACTTTCATTGGACAGTTAGGTAAATCTCTAATTTTTCAAATCAAGTAATGGATGGACCAATACTCTATTTCCTTTCAAAATTCCCAGGTATATTAATGTCACTCATTTAGACACCCTTCGTAGATCTTCATTGTCAAGTGGGAATAGTAATGATATGGGTCTCTATGATGGTTCAAACATTTCGCACAAAGATCACCATTACAAGCATAATATTGCATCATTTGGATTCAATGACAACACAAGAGTGGTTATGATACCATATGAAGAGGGTAAATACTTCATTAATCATTGATGCATAGTAGGTGAATTTAAACATGGAGAGGCACAAATAAAATTGCAGTTGTAATTAATGTAACTACACAACTATAATAATTTCCTATAATAGAAATATAATTATATACGCTAGCATTTTCATGATGTTAAAGGACCAATTCAACCTAATCTAGATGAGATCAAGATGACATTGAATGAAAAAAGACCTTGCTTAATGAATTTAGAGTTATCTATGAACAATAGGGAATGGTGGAATGGGTGCTTTATGGCCTAGGTCATATAACACCACTATTCTCCTATTGTCACTCAAGGATTTCCTAGGAACCCTAATTGGATTGACTATCAACCCAAAAGGGTGAGTCAATTATTGACAAGAAAGACCTAGGAGGGGTTCTTTAAGATTTGAGGGGTTCAAATGATGAAATTAAACATGAATTTATGATGTATTTACCTGTGAAGTCTAGAAATGTGATGAGGATTCCAAAAATACAAAAATGTTGTCAAAATGTGCTATGGAGGACTAAGACACCCTTACTATTGCCTTAGTCCCATTGTTATTTTTTAGGAGAGATGTAGAATCTTCAGATGCCAGAACATGATTTCAAAGATTCTTTGCAAAAAACCTTCAAGAGGACTAAGATTCCCTAGGTGGCAACTTAGTTCCATCTAGAATGTCTGAAATCTCTGAATGTGATCCTGAGGCTCAAGGTCTAGACTTCCTTCTTCTCAAATATTAGGTCTTGAAACTTTCAGATCTGACCTATAAGTTAGTTTCCATGAAGATGACAACTTTGTAATGCAACTTTGAAACTTTTCACTTCAAATGATCAAGTCTTCAACCTAAATTTCCAATCACAAACACATAAGAGAGGAAAAACTTATTGATTGTTAGTAAATGGCAATTTTCCTTGGCCAAATCCCTTGTTGGTAATTAAACCTTGAAATGAAATAGAATAATGAAGGGAAATGGTGAATGAACAAAATGCAATGTTACAACCCACCAAGCCCTTGATGTGAAATTTGTAAACTTGTGTGAGATGGCTAGCTTGAATGTGGGTCTTTAAATGCTTGAATGCTTGATAGATCTTGAATTGAATTGCTTGCTTAAATAAAATTAGGGTCCCAAGACTTTTGGGGGGAAAATATGTCCTAGATGGCATCTTAGTCTTGACCCAAAAATTAGGTACACATAGCCAAAATCATTAAATTATCATTTACCCTTTGAAGTTTGTCGAGATTAGTCAGAAAAAGATATAGTTTATTAGGCTTGTGGATGCAAAATAGGACCAATTAAGCCATAAATAGGGATTGTAGACACTCAAATTTGTCCTGACAATCATAATGATATTTGTCTATTGATTAAATAGATATTATTATTTACTTAATTAATTCATTCAATACTTTCTTCTATTCATGCATTTCATCAAATCATTGAACCATCTCATGCTCATTCAATATCCATTGCATTAATGTCCATGTCCATTTTCACTATCATTCATACCCGTTTGCATAATAAATCATAATCATTCATAACCCATTTGCATAATAAGTCATAAACATCATTTCCATATTAAATCAATTATCATTATCATCCATAATTGTTTCATATTCATCTCCATTAATAAATCAATTATCATAGTCATTGATTATTATTTCATAATAAACTAATTATCATAACTTGCATATTAATCATATCATTTGCATAAATCATTCATGAAATATTGCATTTAAGTAAAGATTATTTAATCATTTTATTCATATTTAATCATTTAGATACATTTTAATCTAATATCCCTTTATCACTTTCATTCTCATGCATAACATTTAACCCAGCAATGTGGGATAATGGCATTTCCTTTATCCCATATTTCATCTTCGACCCCTTTTCATCCTCAAGGAACTCCTATTTAAATAGGATTTCCCTCTCATTTTAGCTCACAAATTTACATACTTTGTATCATCTTTGCATCTTGATTGCATTTCTCATTCACCATAGCCTCTTTATTGCATTTTGTGCTCATAAAATCTAAGAGCAAATGCATAAAAAAATATTTGGGTGATAGGGAGACAATGGAGATTGATTTCTTTTAAAAGCATTATTTTATTTCTATAGTTTAGATTTGCATTTCTGGTTTTGCCTTTAATTAGAATGGCTCTATTGATGTGGGTTGAAATGGTGGTTCTTACTCCATAGAATCATGCATTTTTATGGCTTTATAATTGGTGAACCTGACATGTTTAAAAGCTTTGTTTGAATAAAAGCTCATCTATATTCATGCTTTAAATGTTTTAAAGGATTATACTATTTTAAAAGCTTGCATTTTGATAGAGACAGGGAGGATGCTACTAAAGCAAGCTTTACACCTACCAATAGCATTTTTTTTGAAATTTTCTTAAATTTTTTTCAATAGAGCCTTTTTTTGCATATTTCGCACAACATTGCATGCCCTTCCACACATTTTTCAATATCACATGCTTTGAAATTTGTTTATCATGTGCTTGGAAATTTTTGAATAGAATTAGTTTGGCTCATTTTTTATGCCCTGCAAACTTTTATCACCAATAGAAGAGTTTTTTTTCCAAATAGCTTTTTCTTGCAAGTTTCTTATGCCTTTGTCTTTATACCCGCAAGTAGCATTTTCTTGAAAGTTGCTAATATATTTTTCAAAAAAAAAGAAAAAAAGCCATCTTGTGCACAATGGCAAATAGTTCACATATCTTGTCTATGCCTCTATCAAACAACTTGCTTTCCTTGTCTATGCTTTCATATTTTTGCTTGTTTCTCTTAGATTTTTTATTAGTTGTGTTTTGGCAAACAATTTGCATCTTTTTTGTGCTCATTTTGCATTCTAGTATTGCAATCATTACAGCCCATGGGGCAGTGGCTATTCTGAGATATTCTATTAGGCTGCAATCTTTTGTGTATATTCCAAGTCTAGAAGATGTTTGCTTCAATATGGAATAATATTTTCTTCTCATCTAACTTTGATTGTCCTTTGATTTTAATTTAACAGTCATTTTTAGTTTGTTTTAGTTTTTTTCTTTAGTTTAGTATTAATATAGTTTAAGTTTTTAATTTGATTTGGTTAGTTTTAGTTTTAGTTTAGTTTTATTTTAATTTAGCTTAGTTCAATTTAGTTTTAGTTTAATTTAAGTTAGTTTTTAGTTTAGTTTTTAATCTCTTATTTAGTTAGATTTTTTTTTATTTTGTTTAGATTTTAGCTACTAATTTAATTTAGATTAGATTTTGCTTTTTACAGTTTTTTTTTTCTTTCTTAATGTAGCTTTTAAATTTAATTTTAGATTTAAATTAGATTATAAATTTAATTTTTATTTTAGCTTAGATTTTTAAATCATGAAAAATCATTAAATTAGATTTTACTTGGATTCTTAGTTTATTTTTTATTTTTTAGATTTTGACTTTCTAAATTAGATCTTAGTTTAGAGTTAATTTAGCATTTAGATTAGAAATTTAGATTTAATTTATTTTTTAATTCTTAGATTAGTTTTTAACTTTAAATTAATTCTAATCCAGAGTAATTTTTAATATTGGCTTTTAGTTTTAGATTAATTTTAATTTAGAATAGTTTTTAATTCTAATTAATGAGAATAACTTTTTTTTAAGTTTTTAATTTGCGCTAACTTTTAAATTAGATTAGTTTTTAATTAGTGTCTAACTTAGATAAGTTTTAAATTTGGATTAACTTTGAATCTAGATTAGTTTTTAATCTCTAACTTTATATTTTTAATTTAGATTAACTTTTAATTTTAAATTAGCTTTTTATCTTAGATTAGCTTTTTTTTTCCTAGATTAATTTTCTTTAGATTTATGTTAGTTTTTATTTTGGTTAAGTTTTGGTTTTGTGACTAATTTTGTTAATCTGGTTTCTTTTACTACCTGTTCGTTTGGTAAAGAATTAAAAATCAAAACATACGCTTGTCAAAGAAAGGAGGTATGAAACTACTAATGAGATTTTGATGCAGGACGTTCATTGAAGACATGATTTTGAAACCAATTGTCTTTTAGACTAGAAAACACTTCAATTAGTGCATTAAAATGGACAATTTTCTTCTCTCACATAGATCTAACTATGGGGTGAATGAAGTTGTGCTTGAGATCCTAGGGAGTATGCTCTCACCTTGTACAAAACTTGGTGATCAGAAACCAGACCCATCTATTTTTATGTGTCACCCTGATTCAATAATCGAAGTATCCTCTCCCCTTGCACACTTGTGCGATCTTGGGTGCAAGAGAAATAGTTATTGTCTCTAGGACTTGGGCCTTCCTTGGTGGGAAAAAGTACTCATCCCAAGGTGACTCAAACCGGCAATGGAGCTCTTTGGCCAAGCTACCCCTGACCAATATATAAATGTGAATCCTAATGGAAAACTTAGGATTACGAGTGTGGATGTGTCATATGGACCAAGTAGTACTCCCCAAAACCCTATTGAGCATAACCTCTTTAGGCTGGAGTGCCTCCTAAATGAAGATTAATCTTGCATCCCATGTATGGCAACTCGAATGGGGGTCTTGAATTAAACACCTTTGTGTAGTAGCCAACAACCTTCTATTTGCTAGCACAACACCGGTCGGTGTGAAGGCATCCACATCTTAGTAGTTTTTAGTAGAGGTGATCAATTTTCCATGGGAGTTTCATGGGGGTTGGAAGCTTGGTTGGCCTGAGAAGTGAGTGCACTATAAGGGGGAGCCTGTGAGACCAAGCTTCTAGATTCACATGTTAAGAATATGCGGCTGGGGAAACCCACATGGAATCTAGCAGATATTGTCATTTCCAACCTTAGGATTTGTGATTGTATTGCAAAAATAAAAAACACATTCACAGTTGAAAACAAACTCAAAAACACTTTGTTTTCTATGTCATGTGTGTGTTCAAAAATAGACCTCAAACAAACATCACACCTAGAAACTTGCAACATCTCAAACTTTGCAAACCTCAAAAGGTCCAACAACATAAACATCCCATGTGAACCTATCACTTAGATTTCTTGGGGTCATCAACCTTCAGTTTTGATCTTTCAATCTTTGCATTCCACCCAGTCCTTGCATTTCACCTAGCCCTTGCATATTCATGGTCCTTACATATTCATATCCCTTTCATCCTAGTTCTTGCATGTTCCTAGTCTTGCATACATATATCATTCCACATAATTTTTTCATGTTCAACCCCTTTTGCATATCAAGGCCATCTCACCTAACCTTTGCATGTTCTAATAATTTATCCCTTTGCATATTCATCATTGATCAAATAAAACCTTTAGCTTGCACTTAGGCTACTCTTCCTAGTTCTTGAAATCAAACTATTAGCTATCTATCACCCACATCACTTGAGGTTCACCATCCTTGAGTTATGGAAACATACCATTATCCTTGAGTAGGGAAATCATTTTGGAGTCCATCATCTCCTACATTCCCTCTCCTGATTATTGGTCCGTGTTTCTATCCATCATAACACAAGTAAAGCCTTTACATTATAACCAACTTTGGGCCTAGAGTTTCCTTTTAGCTTTTGCATTCTTATCTTGTCATATCATACCATACCATTTTCATATCCCATCTTAGAATCACATCCTTTTCATTTTCATCCTATTCTTAGGTCTCATACATTACCTTGGATTGAATTAAGAACAAATCACCTATGACCCCTAGAACAAGAGCAAATTTTTTTCAAGAAGAAGGGAACCCTTAGGGAAAAGACTTTGATGGGGAAGATCACATTAGTATTGTAGCTAGTGAAACAAGTGAAACTAATAGTGAAGAAATAACACAATCCACCATAAATGAAGCTCTTAATGATAATAGATTCAATAAAGTTCTTATGGAACTAGTCAAACATAACCCACAACAATACTTCACAGCCCTTGATAATGAAGGAATGAAAATGCCTCTTGATTTTGACATATCATTACTCACAATGAATGACCGACCTAAATCTAGTGAATCTAAGAATCCTAAAACAAACAATGATGGTAGGATCAAAGATCATAGACCATTTTATCTACAACCTGGTTACAAACGATCTTCAAAGACATCAAAACCTAAACCTCCAAATGATCCTATTTTAGATGGGCTTAGAACATTAAGACAAGAATTGGATACTCTTAAGAACAGTAAAACATCGACTCACAAGTTCTCCATTGAAGACATATGTCCTTATCCCTTTTATCCAAGCATACCAATGCCACCTTTTCCTAACCATTGGGACATACCAAAACTTGAAAAATATAATGGAAAAGGAGATCTTAAGAACCACTTAAGAAAATTGTGTGCCACTACCATGGAATTTGCAGCTGATGAAATGTACCTTATGATATTATTTCCTTTTAGCCTAGGAGGAGAGGCTATGGAATGGTTTTCACGATTACCCCCGACCATCAAATATTTTCAAGAATTGGTTGATAGATTTGTCTCCAATTATAGTTTCAATTGTGACCTTAAAGTGACCATGACAAACCTGTTCAACACCAAACAAAAAAAAGGTGAATCTTTTGTGTCATTTTTACAAAGATGGAGACATTTAACAAACCGATTACATTATTCCATTCCTGATCAAGAATTGGTTGACCTCTTTTGTCAAAATTTGAACAAAGAATCAGAAGGGAACTTCACCTCAAATTCTTGGATTCCTTTGATGAAGCCATAGAAATAGGATTTTGAATTGAACAAAACCTCATCAATGATGGAACTATTAAACTTAATAATGAAAAAGATCAAAAATAAAATTCAAACAATAAGACCCATTTTTGGGTTAAGAACAAGAATGTATTCAATGAAGGAGTTTTCAATTTAAAAAAAAATAAAACACCATCGCCTATTTATAATCTCAAAGGTCCATCTTTAGATAAAGGAAAAGAAAAACAAAGAAGTTTCCCTAAACAAAATTTTACACCATTGGGACAATCACTTGAATTTGCATTAAAAGAACTTTTTGAAGCCAATATTATAACATTACTCGAAATAAAGGAATATAATCCACAAGTCAAACCCCCATGGTGGAATGAAGATCACTTTTGCAACTATCATCGACACAAAGGACATAAGACAAATAGTTGCAATAAACTTTGAAATTTAAGACAAGACCTTATTGATAATGGTAAGATAGCAGTTGATGGACACACTCCTTCTAGTAACTCTGATCGCAAGGTGTTTAAAAACCCTTTCCCTAAGCATGAAAAGGATAAAGGAAAGGATATTGAATCTGTTGATGGTGTAAACTATACTACTGCTAAGTATGATTATACCATACATAACATCAGTGAGGTTGATAATCATGTCAACACTTTCATCATAAACGGAAAAGAACCTGATTGCAAGGTTACTACCCGCAAAGGCACTGTTACCCTTAAAGGTCCTAATGCAAAACCTACTACACCTGCTTTGCAATACAACCTCATAGAGCACTTAGGAAAAACACCCGCACAAATTTCTATACTCGAGCTGCTACAACTATCTCCTAACCATAAAGCTATCTTAGATAAAGCACATGTTATTGCTACTATGCCTATAGACCTACATGTAGATCAATTCCAAGCTATGTATGGTGTGACACATCACTTCTCCTCATACTCTCACTTTTACTGAAAATGATGATTCATCCCTTCAACAACCACATAACACAACTTTATGCATTGACTTCCTCATCCATAATGTTAAGATAAAGCGAGTTTTGATAGACGAAGGAGAAAGCCTTAATATTTGTACTCAAGAATTGATCAAAAAATTAGGGTTCTCTAAAAATGCAGTTGATCCAAGTAAAAAGATTGCCATAAAGTCATATGATGAAGAGGAACACTCATCTAAAGGATCAATTACTTTACCAATTAGAATTGGCCCTGTGGTAAAGGATGTGGTTTTCCAAGTCCTTGATCTCCCACTGACCTATAATATCCTCATTCGAAGACCTTGGATTCATGCAATGCAATCAGTACCTTCTACATACCACTAGTGCATTAAATTCCCCCACAATGGTGTTGAAATCATAATACGAGGAGATCCAAACCCTTTCATGTATTTCCATAATCTAAGCCCTCAAATTGAAATCACAATCCCAAGCAACTGTGAAGCATTTCCTTCCCAAGCATATGTTGATCCCGAGTCCTTAAAAGCATCTTCCTCAAAATGCAGTGTAGTTGAGATCAAAACATAGGTAAAAGAACAAGGAGTAGGAGAATATACCTTGAATCATGCCTTTGCATTGGAAAGATACCTTTATCTCCCCACCTATGGAAAACCACAAATGACTAAGACCACATCAGATGAAAATACTACAATGATTTGTAAATCAACTACTTTCAAAAAATGGGGAGCCATTTATAATGAAATAGAAGAAGTTGATCTCCTAAAATGGTTATACAAAGATGAAGATACATAAAAAGAATAGATTGAAATAAAGATACCTATTGAACAATATTGTAAAGGATTTGATATTATGAAACAAATGGGATATGATGGTAAAAGTACTCTCGACTTATAGAAATAGGGTATCTTGGAACCAATACAACCTACTCATATGAAAAAAGTCCCTAGTTTAGGATATGATGCACAAAAAGATAAGACCTTGAGTACCATGTGTGCTTCAAGTAAGGAAGTAGAGTCCTCAAATGTTACACAGACAAATGAGGAAAGTGCCACCAATGACTTCATTGAAATTTATGACTATGATAGTGTCCCTACCCTTGAACCCAACCATAATATTTGTACCCATGAATTCATTCAAAATCTTGACTCGAATCATAATTCTTTACCCTCGGTTCACCTCAAACTCATTGATTTCGATCAGAAGGGACCACCACAACTGGATGTATTTGAAAATGATGAGGCAATCATAAAATTTATAGGAGCATGAGAAGAAACACCTCTTGAGGATCATAAAGAAGGATTCATCATAGAACTCAATAGCGCGACTTATTTTGGGGGGAGTGCCAATCCTTTCAGTCGCAAAATTATTGAAAATATAAATAGGTCTTCTAGTGAAAACTGCTCTACGATGCTATTAGACCCCACAAAAGTAAAAATAAAGGACATATACAAGGGTGAAAACCTTTCTAAGGTGCCCAAGGATGGAATTCTTGACACACTTCCATTAGCAGTACATCATGAAAAATCATCTATGTTGGTGGAGAAATTAGTACCAAAAAATTTGGGCATAGAACAAAAACCACAAATAATTCATTTAGCAGAATCATTAACACCTAAAGAGAGAATAGATCATATATAGTTTTACAAGGAAAGACAAGTTAACTTTGCATGGTCCTATGTAGATATGCCAAGACTTAATCTAGATCTAGTAATGCATCACTTGTCTTTGCCACCAGGGGCAGAACCTATTAAACAAAAGTTGAGAAAAATACACCCACACATTGCTCTATTGGTAAAAGTTGAATTAAAAAAGTTGCTAGATGTGGGATTTATTAGACCTGTTGACTATGCTGATTGGATTTCAAATTTAGTACAAGTTTCAAAGCTTGATGGGGGCATCTAAGTTTGCATAAATTTTAGAGATTTAAACAAATCTTGTCCTAAGGATGACTTCCCACTTCCAAACATTGACATGATAGTGGATTTGACAGCAGGGCAAAAAATGTTATCCCTCATGGACAATTTCTCAAGCTACAATCAAATTAAAATTTCTCCTGAAGATCAAATTAAGACAACATTCACTTGTCCTTGGGGAACCTTCTATTGGAATGTCATGCCCTTTAGGTTGAAGAATGCTAGAGCTACCTACCAACATGCAATGACCACTATCTTCCATGACATGATGCATAACTATTTGGAAGACTATGTAGATGATTTGTTGGAAAAATACTATACCAGAGTTGGACATCTAGATATCATGGATAAAATTTTCACAAGATAAGAACAATACAAGGTTTGATTGAATCAAAAGAAATGTACCTTTGGGGTAACCTCTGGAAAAATCCTTGGATACATTGTCTCATATAAAGGAATTGAAGTTGATCCTGCCAAAATAAAGGATATACTTGAAATGACTCTGCCTAAGAATATTAGTCAATTGAGATCATTACAAGGAAAACATCAGTCTATTTGTCGTTTTATAGCACAACTTTCAGATAAATGTCAAAACTTTCAACATATGTTACACAAGAATGTTTCATTTAGATGGGACGACAAGTGTGAACAAGCTGTTTAGAAAATCAAAGAATATTTGATGACACCACCAGAATTAATACCTCCTACAGATGACAAGCCTTTACTTCTATATATATCCACAACCACTGCAACACTGGGGGCACTTTTGGCACAACATGACTCTAAAGAAAGGAATGTGCAATCTATTACATCAGTTGTACTCTAGTGGGATATGAGCTCAATTATAGTCCTATTGAAAGAGCATGCCTTATTGTAGTTTTTGCATCACAGAAGCTGAGACATTACATTCTTACACACCAAACAAAGATCATTGCAAAAATTGATCCTCTTAAGTACCTCCAGAGCAACACTCATAGGACGATTAGCTAAATGGGTGATGATTCTTAGCGAGTTTGATATTGAGTACATAGAAAGAAAATAAATCAAAGGACAAGCTATTGTAGATCAACTCACTAATGCTCCTATGACAGATGATCATCCTCTTATTATAGAGTTTTCTAATGAATCAATCTTCAACATGGAATCTACACATTTGTGGACTTTATATTTTGATGGCTCCTTCACACAAGGTGGTTTTGGCACTAGAATTCTCTTTGTCACTCTATAAGGGGATTATATACCTAAAGCTTATAAGATACAATTTCTATATACCAATAATATTGCAGAATATGAGGCATTACTTTCTAGGATTTGTATAGTTGTGCAATGGAAGATCCTTGAGTTGCATGTTCTTGGTGACTCTCAACTAGTGATCAGACAAGTTAATGATGACTATAAAAAAAAAGATGAAAAATTGATGCCTTACAAAAGAATGGTGGATGACTTCAAGGCCTATTTCACATCAATCTCTTTTGAGAAAATTCCTTGACATAACAATAAATCTATTGATGCAATGGAAACAATTGGTTCACTTATAGAAATTCCAAGTAATGTCGCTTATTGTGAGTTCTTGGTAGAAGCTCTTTTGCAACCTGCTTACAATATACCACAATCTGAAATGATTTGTCTCATTGTTGGTCCTAATTCCGAATGGTATGGGTATATTTATACCTATCTTTCAAGATAACACCTTGCAATCAAACCTATCCAATAAATCTCATAAAACCTTTATCCGTCAAGCTTCCTGCTATGTGATCTTAGCTGATACCCTTTACCGCTAAGGTCTCGATGGTACTTTACTCAGGCGTCTTGAGCACGATGAGGTCAAAACTACTTTACGAGAAGTACATGAAGGTATATGTGGGGAACATTCTAGCGGTCCTACCTTAGCCAAGAAACTCTTGTGTATGGGTTATTATTGCCCTACAGTGGAAAAGGATACTTATTAGTTTGTTAAAAAATGCAAGCAGTGTCAAAAACATGCAAACTTGATATATTCTCCTACATAGGAATTGAAATCTCTTGCTACACCATGTTCCTTTTATCAGTGGGGACTCAATCTTGTGGGAAAGATCCAACCACCTTCATCCAATGGTCATAAGTTCATTCTCGTTGCCACCAACTATTTCACGAAATGGATTGAAGTTGTTCCTCTCGCTCATATCACTAGAAAAAAAATAGCCACCTTCATACTAAAATACATCCTCTATCATTATAGCATTACTCTATCCATCAACACAGATAATGGTCGTCCATTCAAAAATTAGGATGTCTGTGAACTCTATGAGAAATTCCATATACAACATCATTTTTCCACACCTTACTATCCTCAAGGTAATGGCTAGGCTAAGGGTTCTAACAAAACCATTCTCAAAATTCTTAAAAAGATGGTCAATGAAGCTGGTCAAGATTGGCATATTCAATTGAATCCTCCATTGTGGGCTTATCGTATGAGTGTCCGCACTCCCATAGGTGCTACCCCATATGCCCTTATCTATGGCTCTGCAGCCATCTTTCCCATCAAGGTCAAGTTTCCCTCTTTACGTATCTCTTTGCACAATCAAATTAGTGATGAAGAATACCAAGTTTCCCGTTTGCTGGAGTTGGAATTGTTGGATGAACAAAGACAAACTCATTTCAATCATCTTAGAGCATACTAGAAATGGATGTGTCGAAGTTATAATCAGAAAGTGAAACCACGTACATCTGAGGTTGGGGATCTTGTTCTTCGTGAAAATCCTGACACTCAACAAGACAAAGAAAAGTAGGGTAAATTTGAGCCTAACTGGTTGGGTCCATATGTTATCACTATTGTGTATGGATCTGGGGCATACCAGTTATCTACTCCAGAAGGTGAATTGCTTAGTGATCCCATCAACAGTATGCACATTCACAAGTTTTATACCTAAATGCTTCAGAGGGTACAATCTTTTCAAAGTCCTGAAAATATACAAAAGAAAAGGAAAAAAGTCCTAAAAATACAAAAAAAAGGAAAAAATTCCTAAAAAATACAAAAAAAGGAAAAAAGTCCTAACAAAATAAAAAGGGGAAAAAGTCCTAAAATAGAAAAAAAGGAAAAAAAGTCCTAAAAATACAAAAAGGAAAAAGTCCTGAAAAAATAAAAAAAAAAAGTCCTAAAAAATACAAAAAATGGAAAAGTCTTAAAAAAAAAGAGAGAAATCCATTCGTTCAATGGTGAAAACCACTTCAGTGGCACCTTCAGCAAGAACCATGGTGAAAACTGATGCCATGTGTAGAGGATTTTCTCCTCTTTCCTTGGGAGCTCTATTTGATCTTTTCATCCCATTTTCATTCATCCTCCAATCATAATGATCATTTCACACTCACCATGGCTTCGAAATTGTTTGACATTCCCCTCACTTGCTCACTTTGTCACACATACTAGGTTGGTCCTATCCCTCACTAGGGAATCTCCTTAACCTTAGCTATGGGTTAAGAGACTAAGCATCTTGCGGTTGGAGAAACTACCCTCTTTGTCTATCTGCTCATCTATTTTCGTCATAAAATGTTCTAAAAAAAATCTTAAAAAATCATAAATGTCCTAAAAAAATCCAAAAAAATCATAAAATGTCCTTAAAAAAAACATAAAATGAACTAAAATAATCCAAAAACCATAAAATGTCCTAAAAAAATCCAAAAAAATCATAAAATGTCCTGAAGAAATCCAAAAAAATCAAATATTCCAAAAATCCCAAAAAAATCAAAAATTCCAAAAAAAAGTGACACTTTTAGATCACCACACAACTTTGAACCTCAACAAAATCAAAACATGCAAGCATTGACAATCAAGCAAACATTATAACATATATATCAACCTATCTTACAAATCCAACCAAATGCATAAACTGTAACAAGAATCAGTTCTACATCGAAGCGGGACCCCTGTTTGTTTGTTGATCTTTGCTTATTTTATTATTTTATCTTTGGTGACATGTCTTTTAGCTTCTTCAGGATGTCTTTGACTAGAGAAGCAAGGATGGGGCATGTTCATTTGTTTGTTTGTGGATTGCTTCTTATTCATAGGATGACTTGTCTTAGGATATGGTTGTCTAAAACCATCAAGGACCTATGAGTCTAATGTGGAAGAGAGCATTCCTTGTCTGATAGTGTCTTCCATGCAATAAGTATTTAGGTCATCTAAGGTTCTTATACCTAGATGCTTATACTTCATTACTAAATAAAAAATGCAAACAATATTCAAATTGTCTAGATGTTCATGTTATCTAGATGCTTATACTAATTTGTGAAATAATAAGCTTGATGATGATAAAAACACTTAAAAGGAACAAGAGGCTTCATCACCTTCATTCTCTTCCATCTTGCATTTCATTTACTTCATCTTTCTTGTTGCAGAGAAATCAATTAATTGCTTAACTCACTGATATATGTCTCTTGAATCAAATCTCAAATCAATCAACCCACTTCTCAAAATTTCATGTTCCCTTAATCAATCAGTCAATCCATCATTGCAACACCTTGTCTTGCATAGGCATAATTCTCAATCAACTTAATTAGCTCAATTAGCTTTATCAACTCATCAACCCGGCTATACCAATCATTTCCATCAATTGTTTAGTTACACCCATCAATTGTGCATTTTCATCAAAATGTACATCACCACTTTATTACTTGCACAATATCAGGTATCTAATCATTTTCTAGACATCTATCGAGAGATTTATCTTCTTACAATTTATTCGATCAATCTCTCAAGGGGGCATATCATTCTTATCATAATCCTTACCAGGATATCTTTGGGGCATGTATCAGTTGATCAATCTTTTTCTTTGAAACAACACGACAAGCTACATTGCCTCAAAGAGGGGAAAAATGTAGACACTCAAAATTTTCCTCACAATCGTAATGATATTTGTCTATTGATTAAATAGATATTATTATTTACTTAATCAATTCATTCAATACTTTCTTCTATTCATGCATTTCATCAAATCATTAAACCATCTCATGCTCGTTCA
Source organism: Sequoia sempervirens (assembly GCA_007258455.2). Lineage (NCBI taxonomy): Eukaryota > Viridiplantae > Streptophyta > Pinopsida > Cupressales > Cupressaceae > Sequoia > Sequoia sempervirens. The sequence goes on along the minus strand of VDFB02105785.1, from coordinate 481,038,955 downwards.
ATATCCGTTGCATTAATTTTCATGTCCATTTTCACTATCATTTATACCCGTTTGCATAATAAATCATAATCATTCATAATCCATTTGCATAATAAGTCATAAAAATCATTTCCATATTAAATCAATTATCATTATCATCCATAATTGTTTCATATTCATCTCCATTAATAAATCAATTATCATAGTCATTGATTATTATTTCATAATAAACTAATTATCATAACTTGCATATTAATCATATCATGTGCATAAATTATTCATGAAATATTGCATTTTAGTAAAGCATCTTTAATCATTTTATTCATATTTAATCATTTAGGTACATTTTAATCTAATATCCCTTTATCACTTTCATTCTCATGCATAAAATTTAACCCAACGATGTGGGATAATGGCATTTCCTTTATCTTGCATTTCATCTCTGACCCCTCTTCATCCTCAAGGAACTCCTATTTAAATGGGATTTCCCTCTCATTTTAGCTCTCACAAATTTTTCTCATAAATTTACATACTCATATCATCTTTGCATCTTGATTGCATTTTTCAATCACCATAGCCTCTTTACTGCATTTTGTACTCATAAAATCTAAGATAAAATGCATAAACAAAGATCTTGGTGATAGGGAGACAATGGAGATTGATTTCTTTTAAAAGAATTATTTTGTTTTTGTAGTTAAGATTTGCATTTTTGGTTTTTCTTTTAATTAGAATGGCTCTATTGATGTGGGTTGAAATGGTGGTTCTTACTCCATAGAATCATGCATTTTTATGGCTCTACAGGGATAAATAAAGCAAGGCACCCTAACCATAATAAATCTTTATATCAACAAAATCGTATATATTAGCCTAATCCTCTAAAATATAAGAGAGCTTAATATAGAAGAAATTCTTAACAAGATTGATCTATTAGACAACCTTTCAGATTTGAGAGATATATACAACTAAATTTACACACAATCCCCACTTATTTGAACTTAATACCAAATGATATTAGCCTAATAAAATCCCTATATTTGAAGGTAAAAATATAATCAATAGTGAAAAAAATTAGCGCACTTTATAAATATAAGTGATAGATTATGATATTGATGAAGAGATATTATTATGAAATTACTTGTTAAATATCTACAAGAAAGTGTTGTTGAACACTTGGAATACTAAGAGAGGGGGTGAACTATTATTCCTCTAAACCAATTAAACACAACCCATCCAATTAACCAAATAGAAATAACTGCAATGAAGAAGGAAAGCATGAATACAACCAAAAAATTGCATGAAACATAAACACCAGTATTTTTACATGGAAAACATAAAAAAAGAAGTGAGAAACCATGATGAGGGTTAGCTCACAATATATTATATCCGGATATAAGATATTACAAAAGGCTCACTATTAGGATGCATTATCCAAAAAAGAGCTCACAGCCCACTAAGAAACAACAAAGAAGGGATGGAAAAACTACCTATTTGAACTAATACAATAACATCTATCATATGCCAAATTATAGTTCCATTGAGGTAAGAAAATGATCTTTACTATTTAAATTGATACTTTGATTTGTTCATCATCTGCTTAACTCTACATCACACACATGTAGGTGAATCACCATACATGTCATAAATCACAGAAAATCTAGTATGCTCTACCACATTCACATATAATATACTCTTCTACACCACACATTGTCTCTTACACCTTTTTCCTTTTTTTTAATCTCTCAAAACCTCATTGAAGATCATATATATATATATATATATATCCACATTAGGTGAAACTTCAATTAGGTTGGCTTAATTATAAGTAACACACAAAAATTAAACATGTTGTTCTTAAAGTATTTCATCTACACTTAGCACCTAAATTTAACATTAAATTTACATCAAGATAGGTCAGCATGGACCTAAATATAAATCCCACATAAGATAGAGTTGCTCAAATATTCTCCACAAAATATCAGTTGTGTTAGGTCAGCCCAAAATAGACCTAAACACAAAGTCTTCAAGAGTTCACACAATTTTATCAATCGTTCTACCTCAAAACTCAATCTCCCATCGAATTCTCATTCAATTGACATTTATTAGCTTATCTTCATCATCGCAAGACACAATAATTATTCGTGAAGAAGTGCAAAATCTCCCACATGGGTACACTATTCAAAAGATAACTATGATATACAAAGCCACACATTATTTTCATTTCTTTCTAGAAACTATATAAAATGTCACAAAAACTTGAATGCTACTCCATCTGATGGATTCCAAATTTTAGTTATGATTGTAGAATATTTTACCAACATGTAGTGAAGTGTGGACCCAAAAAATGATGCACTGGACCATAGTACTAACAAAGGAAACACTTAGTCAAATTCCTGATAAACCATGATTTTTAGACAAACTAGCAATGTACAAAGGTCCCCACTATACTAGGATGATCATAACAATGTTGAGATCAATGACAACACTAGATCAACCAATGTATGTACACTTCATGCTCATGTTGCCAAACTGCATCATCAATGATAGACTTCCAACTTCCAATAATCTCCCCCTTTATAATTTATGGCAACATGCATATCAAAAAAAAATTCAATGACATGATCCCAATTTGTCTCCCCCTTACACTTATAACCTTGTCTCTACAAAGGTTTTCCAACCATCTTCCCCAAAATGTAACTATCACTTCTCAAGTGCATTGATGTAAATAACACTTCCCAAGTGTATTGACAAAATTGTTTTTTTTTCACTATCTCTCCCTCTTTGACATCAATGGAAAAGGTCATGCAAAGGCTCAATATTCCTCCCTTATATATATATATATATATATATATATATATATATATATATATATATATATATATATATATATATATATATATATGACTCTCCAAAAAAAAAAAGTTATGCAAAAACTTAGTAATGTGCATAAAGGTAAGGCTTATCAAGCTAAAGATGTAGATCCTTTGAGCTTTTTCATAATATCCTGCAAAGTATATTTTCCTTCTTCCCAAAGTTTTTTTACATCTGCAAGAGTTCTGTATTGTAATTTAAGTTCCATTAGAGACTTTTCTCCTTATTCCACAATGTTGGGGTTAATGTTTATTTTTGAGAGTTTATCTACATTAGCAAGGGCACTAGATATAGGAGTATGCTTTATCTTCACTAGATCCCTTAATGTCACATATTATTTGATTGTTTCTTCCCTCTAATTCTATAAAGAAAATAAATTGTCATGAAATTGCATAGTTCTAGTCCATTTCTGATTGTTCATGTCTCTTGCTAAATCATAAATATATGCTTCACAACCTATTTGAGTTTAAATTGAGTTCATTGCATCCTTTATACTTTATGTGATGTTTGGCCACTTTAAGCAGTATGCGAGTAAGTTTTGTGCTTCTTCTTCATAGGTTTGAGTATCCTTCAATCCCTTCCCTACTCTATGATGTGCATCTACACATTTCCTTTTGTATCCTCTAGACTCTTATCTATAGTCCTTGTATCTGGTCCACTTCTAGCTTATTCTTTTAATCTAGAGACATACGATTTTAACAAATCATCCAATTTTTTGAAATTTTCTATAGTAGAAAATGATGAATTAATGGTTGTTTTAGGGGTTACCTATTGTAAAGATTTCATGGCTTCTCTATGTCTTGTGCACTTATAGTTTTGATTCTAGTTTCATGCTCATGTTGAGCATCATCTATGTGCATTCTTCCTTCTTCTATGTTGGTCTCTTCCCATTCCACAACTTCTTGTTTAATTTTAACCAAGGGAATTACATAGCTCTTCCTTTTCTTACCTAATCTCCTAGAACTACTAGAGGCTTTAGTTCTATTCATGTCTTCTAATTTTTTTCTACTAAGATATTTAGGGGTTCATAATGGACAACTTCTTCCTCAATTACTTCATAATCCAACTCAAAAATCCAAACATTTATGTTCTCAATTGCTTCCATGAAGCAAAAGTCAATAGAGATAGAAATTAATGTCTCCTTAGAACCTTTCCACCACATTCTTAGGTATTCTTATCCTTTCATTCATGCTCATTTGAAACATTCCAAAGAATGTCACAAGAGCATTGTCTTGAGCATATGTACCACCAAGGTTTCTCATGTGATTTCTTATTTAATGTGAAACTAGTTTTGTACTTATCCACTCCACTTTCCCAATTACTAGTACTTCCTTCATGAAGCAGGAAAGAAAACATATTATCAATGTACCATACCTGAATGTGTTCTTTTTTCCCTTTTTGATTTCCTTCAAGTTCTTCACCAAGTGTTATTAGAGTAACTCACATAGGTCATAATCAACACCATTTTCAACCATGTTATGTGGAATGTGAATGATAGTGGTAGAGACTATATAGTCATTATTTGGTTGAAATTTTTTGTGTTCAATAAGCCTTGTAGTGTACCATATGGTCAAATTCATAATTGTGTTCAAGGTGAATTCCTTTTCTTCAAGAGTAGCACCTATCTTCTCCATTAAGTCGACCTTGATAAATTTTTGTCCTAGAACTAGTCCAGAGGACCACAAACCATTTAAATCACTAATAGCTTCCTTGGTTAATGAGTACTCACCATCAATCCAGATGGATTCACCATAAATTTTGCTTAATACCATTCTGATGTACTTCTTTTTAACTTCAAACAATGGAAACTTCTGCCGCACATCCAATTTCCTTTTATTTAGGGTTGTGTATTGTAGTTTTAAGGTTTCATCATTTCCTTCCATTTCTCTTGTCCATAGAATACATAATTAATTATTGGAAACTTCTTCTATTTTCCCATGAATGTATGCATTGATATCCTCAATTGGTAAGACTCCATAGAGAGTGCAAGAAAATGCACCCATCAAATCTTCCAGTAGAACTTTCCAAGATTGCCTCTTCAATCCAAGTTGTAGTATCTCCAATACATTTATTACCTTTTTTCCTTCCATTACATCTAAAATTATTTCTAACAAAACTTCCAAACAAATAGGAGCACACAAAATACCTCTTAAACTTGCTCAACAAAAATTAGGGTTTTGATGATCTGCTATTGAGAGACACATCAAATTCTTCCACTTCTTATTCACTTTACTTCTTCACATGCATATATTGAAATAAATTTTTCTTCCCAAGCACGCTTTTAACTCTTTTATTTGACCCATTTCAACAATGAATGCTTTAGATAAAAAGTTGGTAAACTTCAAAACCTTATATGCACAGTCAACTTTCAGAAGCTCTACAAACTTTTGCATTAAAATATTTTCTCCTGCAATTTTTTCCAATAGATTCATAATATTTCTCTCCATCTTATCTCTTCATTTCAAGCCATGACACAATATAATAGCAAAGGGGCTATATGATCTTCAGTAAATCTCCCCTAAGTCATAGCTCTAGGCTTAGTTACTAAAGGAAGCATCTACACTAGAGATAGGTATAGATTCTCCCATGTACTTAACTTCTTTCTTTCTCCATAATATTTCCATTTCCTTATTTACTTCATTCAAATCCACCTTCTTGATTGATTCATCATTCTTTGTAGGCTCACTCTTTCTTATGTTCTTATTTCTACAAAATTTTGCAATATGTCTAGGTTCTTGCAATTGTAGCATACAAGTTTTCTCTAACCAATCTAACCTCCATTCAATCTTGTTCTGCATTTTTTTAGCCTTATGTCCAAATATATTGTATGTATAATAGTATCCATTGAAATATCTAGAAGTTATTAAATCTATTCATCATCTGACTTCTACACTCAACAACTCTATGTCCAAATTTCTTACATACAAAACATTGTCCAAAAAAGGATCCAACATTCTAATTCATTCTACCTCTACATTCTATAGCCTTATGTCCAAATTTATTTCATGAAAATAAAACACCATTAAAATATTAGTACCTTTGAGCATTTGGGTGTTTAATAGGGAGTCTTCTAGCATTTCTTCTCTGATTTCAGAACTTGCCATAGTTCCTCTTATCTTCAATTTTTCCAAATTCACTGATCATCTTTGTATTAGATGTATGATATAATTTATAGATTTCTCCTCTTTCAAGTCCCAAACCACCTTTATCTTTTGATGCTTTCTTACCAACAATTAACTCATCAAGCATTGTAGAACTTGCCTTAAATTTATCCTTATGATTTTTTTCTTTCTCCAAATATGCTCTTAGATTTACCACTTGTTGTTCAAGTCTAGTGCATTCATTAGCCTTGCTTTGTATCACTACATTTAGACAATCCTCAATTTTATTCTTTTCTTCCACTTGTATTTTCAGTTTGGCAATGTTCATTTGCTTTATTCAATTGTTCATTAACTTCTCCATGTCTTTCTTTGAATTTTTTGATCTGCTCTCTCAGCTTCTTGATACATTCATTTGCCTCTTTTAGATTTTCCTTCATATTTCCATTCTCATTTTTAATTTTGTTAAGATCTTCAAGTGCAGCTTTGATTTCTTCATCCTTTTCTAGCATACAATCTTCTTCTATGTATTCCATTGTAGAAATTTCTTTCAAAGGAGTAGGGTGCTTCCTATCATTCATATGTTCAAATTCCAAGATCTTCCTAAAGGGGTTAAGCTCCTTCTAGGGAATCAAGCTCTAATACCAATTGTTGAACACCTGGAATACTAAGAAGGGGTGGTGAATTAGTATTCCTCTAAACCAATTAAACACAACCCATCCAATTAGCTGAATAGTTCCAATAACTGCAATGAAGGAAAGCATGAATGCAACCACTGAATCACATGACACATGAATACTAGTATTTTTACGTGGAAAACCCAAAAAATGGAAAAACCATGGTGAGGGTTAACTCATAATATATTATATTTGGATATAAGATATTACAAAAGGCTCACTGCTAGGACACACTATCCAAAACATTGAGAAAGAAAAAAGAATGGTTGACAACACTATTTTTTTGATTTGATACAATATCATCTATCATATGTGAGATTATAGTTCCATTGAGGTGAAAAAATTATCTTTACTATCTGAATTGATACTCTTCTTTTTCATCATCTTCTTAAGTCTGCATTACGCATGTAGGTGAATCACCATACATGTCATAAATCACAAACAATCTACTCTGCTCTACCACATTCACATATCATGTACTCTTCTACACCACACACTGTCTCTTACACCTTTTTCCTTTTTTTATCTCTCAAAACCTTGGTGAAGAACACACACGAACACATATATCCACATCAAGTGAAACTTCAATTAGGTCAACCTAATTAGAAGTAATGCATAAAAATTAAACATGTCATCCTTAAATTATTTCATCCACACTTAGTGCCTAAATTCAGCATTCAATTTACATCAAGATAGGTTGACATGGACCTAAATATAAATACCACATAATATATAGTTTCTCAAATATTCTCCACAAAATATCAGCCATGTTAGGTCAGTCCAAAATAGACCTAAGCACAAAGTCTTCAAGAGCTCATGCAATTTCATCAATCGTGCTACCTCAAATCTCAATCTCCCATCTAATTCTCATTCAACCAACATTCATTAGCTTATCTTAATCATTGCAAGGAAAAAAAAAATATTGTGAAGAAGTGTGAAATCTCCCACATGGGTACATTGTTGAGAAGATAATTGCAATATATAGAGCCACACACTGTTATTCATATCTTTATGGAAAATGTACAAAATGTTACAAAAAATTGAATAATGATCCATTTGATGGATTCAAAATTTTAGTTATGATTGTAGAAGATTATACCAAAGTGTGGACCTAAAAACTGACTCACATGACCACAGTACTGGCAAAGGAAACACTTAACCAAATTCCTAATATACCATTCTTTCCAGACCAACTGGAATTGTACAAAGGTCACCAAAAACACTTCCCCACTATGCTAGGATGATCATAACAATGTTGACATCAATGACAAAACTAGATCAACCAATGTATGTAAACTTCATGCTCATGTTTCCAAAATGCATCATCAATGACATACTTCCAACTTCCAACAAGTGTGAGGGAATGGTCTAGTAGTTGGAATAATATTGATATAAACTTGGGAAAATGTTTAAGTGTTTAGTAAATTATATTAATATATAATTGATCATAACTTTACCATCTATAAATTGACTACTATTATAGAAGGTGTTAATGAATATGTGAACATTTTAATAATGGGTTTACTTTTATAATGATAAAAGTGTCTATTAATAGTATAATTTATTGCACCCTAATTTATTTTAAAGAATTCCCCTTGCACCTTCCTTTCCCTTGGTTCCCTCCCTAAGTTTCCTTCTCATTTTTGGCCCATTTTGATAATTACTAATTTGGGACATCCTTTCTGATTACTATTTACTTTCCTCATTCCTTCCCTATTATATTATCCATCTTGTACCTCCAACACAACTTATCCCAATTTTATTTCATTCTTGTACTTCCATTCTTTGAAGGTTTCATCTTCTAATGAGGTGAGTTGTTTCATCATAATTAATGTCATTTATATGCACCATTATATGGCATTTTCTAATGGTTCACATGATCCTTGGTGATATTTGTGTTCCTAGCACCTCTAAATTATGATATCCATTCACCATGTTCATCTAATAGTCAATAGGATTCTTTGAGAAGGTTGATATTTTTTTGGTTGTGTCCCCATAATATTGTGATCCATTATATCATGGTGCATAATGCTAGTACTACAACAAATAATAGGTCACTCTTTTCATGTATGTTTAAAAATATTCATCCATTATATTGCATCCCATAGTTCTCTACTCCATCATCTTCCTTCACCCTTCACCTATTTCTTTCATCCATCTTCTACCCACAAGTCATGTGCCACCATAAACACAACAATAATCATGAGACGTCATAATAAAACATGTACACCCTTGAAATATAACATAATCCAATTAGAAAATTCATTTGACATCAATCAGCATGTCAAATCCTTATCCATTATCTATCCTATCACCATGATCTATACACCATCCTAATTTGACTATCTCCAATGATCTTTCATATAACATGGAGCATTACCTCATCATCCATCCTAATCTACCATATACATTCAAGATACCCTTAGGGTGGGCTATTTAGCCTATTAAATATCTTTAGGTGGCATCACCCTCCAATCCATATTTATTTCCATTATTCCAAGTGACTAGGGAAACTTTCCATCAAGCCTCATCTTTTCTAATTTTTATTCTTTTCTGACATGATGACACTTTTCTTAAAGTCATAACATCATATAAAATAAAGGAAAAATGTAGAAACCATTAATTTATTTATAAATTATCTAACTAATTTCCCATAAATTAATTTAATAAATTATTATTTAATTAATTTCCTTCATAGTAAACCATTCTTAATTAATTAATTTATCTTTGTTCCTTTAAAGTTTATTAATTAAGTCAACTTAATAAATTAATCTCATCTCCCAATTTATTCAACCAATCAATTAATTAATAAATGCTTAATTAACTAATTAGACTAATTAATCCCTTCTAAATATTTTCTCCTTATTTAAAATTCTACTTCATCACTAATAGACAAAGAACATTTTACTTTAATCTCAACCATCCAATTCAAAGATATGGATCAAAATCTTCAACATCTATCTTCTTACATGTGTCCTCAACACACTCCATTGGCCCCCACCTCATCTTCTAATATTCTTTCAATTTCTAACATCTCCTTTCATCTCATAATTTAATGAAACCTCATCCATTTATATAATATATTTCATCCTCTTGTGATTCTTATCAAAAGGATAAATAGCTTCCTTCTATGCTTTGCATTATTTGTTGATTGCCTTTATTAATGCTATATCTTGAGCATTTCTTTCTATTTTATTTTTGGGTTATACCATTAAGTCTAATTCATTGGTTGTAGCTCAAATAGAGCATTCATAAATTTTAGTTTCATCTTCCTTTGGTTTGATAAGCTTACATCTATTACTATTATGTTTGACCTTGGGTTGAGTTGTTAGATGTTGACAATTTCTTTATTTAGGGATTTGGAAGGAGATATTAATTATCACAACTTATTCACATATTAGTCTTGCTAGATGGATATGGTTTAATTCATAGGTTTTCTCTTATGGTATTCTATCTATCTTGGAATTAGTTTAGTTCATTTTATAGTAGAGTTATGATTTGTGTAGAGGTAATAATATCACTTTGTCAAGTTCTTGAATGTGTTGGTGATCATTTACTATGGACAATTGGGACTTGTGGAGCAATTTCTTTTTTTAGGTAAAAGGCCCATGGCCTATATAATTAAAATAAAGTTTGTACATAGGGTTTATATCAAATGGAATAACAAATGCAAAATTCAATATCAGTTCCCAATCTTCCCACGAGATCATACTTTTTCTTACAATGCAGATGGGAATACAAAATTGAAACATAGTTTTTCCAATATTTTCCAAATTTGAAGGGAAACAGAGCCTGTGCATTATTTCTAGATAACCATCTCCAGTCTTTACATTTTATTAGTGTCCCCAAAACAAGACTTCATATGCATGCTAACAACCATAATTCTACTCCTTTATACATTCCACTTAGACTGAATTCTCGTCTTGAGCCTCAATGTCCTCTTGAACTTGCAAACCACGAGCAAGCAGACCATATCCTACAACTGGTTCATTTACTATTTGAACCCCACAAGACAAGCATTGGCAAGCTAAAATCCCATTCCCTATCATGTTGATATTTTCAGCATCATTACGAGCAATCCTAGACTCCACCCAGTCTGCATTTGGACCAAAGGATGTCCCTCGACCTCTCAGCCCAACAAGAGAATCATTTAGAGGAGAATTATGGGAATAAAATTTAAGGAAGGAAACATCATAATAATTCTCCTTAATTTCCATATCCATATTCACACAAATTTTCCAACAATTCTTCCTTAGGGCATGCAACAATCTACTATAACTTTTATATTGCAGAGCCAGTTTGATAGAATCATAAATTTCTTCAATGCCACGATGATGCCTGATAAAATATCTAGGAAAAAAACCTCCTATATCCCCATCCCCATTGAAAATATTGTAACCTTGGGCCACAATTAATAGAGAATTATTTTGTAGAAATTGGGGTTTGACAAAATGTTCTACAATTAACATTAATTCTCATAGAGATTGCAATAAATCCATGATGTTTGAAAGAAAAATAAAGAGCACCTGAGATGGGAAGATAATTCTTCTTACACGTGGGATCATCACCTCCACACCAAGAACTATGAAAAAACCTTCCTCAACCCTAGGGAAATCCAAATTAAAAACCAAATTCAAGTAGTCATGAGAAATGTACTCCTCGAAAGGAAGCTCCCAAGGCTGCACCTTAATTTTTACTTAGAGATTTCAAGGTTTAAAGGCCATCTTGTCACTTTTCACCACAAAAAAAAATAGCACTCGTAGAATGAGAGCTAAAAGTAGACCTTAAAATCTAAATACACCATAAACAATCACCTCTCTTTATAGCCAATAAAAACATGTGAAAATCTACTTTGATGATGAAAATGAATATTTTTTAGTCATGAGAAGGAGAGCCCATTTAATTTTCTGCAGATAAAACTTGTAATAGCTTGTGCAAACAGTGCATTCCTAGTCTAGCTTTTTGTGTCACACTCCAAACCATCATAGTTCCTTGTACCTACAAAATAATGAATCTTAAATAAAACCTAATGCTAGCAACACTTGTCCACATTTAGACATTGCTACCATAAGAATATCTGAAGATGCACCTTTCGAATCCATCAATAGGATAATGACACAAGCGATGTACCTACACCAAGGTGAGGTACCTTGTAAGGCGTAATGTAATCATTATCCAATACTTTTTCCAACTGAGTGTACCAAAGGATGAAGGGCCATCAAATACCATCAACATCATCAAAGATGATTCAACATCTACCAATATATCTATTAAGCCAAATTGGCAAGCTATGACATGAACATCATCCTCTTTCCCCATGATGACTCCTTGATTAGTGCTTGATTACTGTGATCATTTAAAAAAAATTAATTTCCTTTGTCAACCATGAATTCTAACAATTGAAGAAATTTATTTAACCTCAAGGAGGTTAGGGGAAAATTCCATTCCTATACCCTAGGTTAGCAGAGCAAGAATTGGCACACAATATAACTAACCATTTCCTTTTCCCACTACAAAGAGGATTCAAACTTGTGACCTTGAGGAATGAAAACCCCAAGCCCTATCCAACTCAACTACAAGTGGTGACTATAATTTATCTAACCTCAAGGAGATTAGGGGAAAACTCCATTCTTATACCCTAGGTTAGCAGAGTAGGAATTGGCACACAATATAATTTTTCTCTAAGTATTTTCTTGCTTTTTTTTCAGTCCCTATAGTTCTCCATTTTTCAACTCTTGCTCTTTTTGCATGTTTTGATGGCACCTTGCCCCGGAGGAAAAATTTACTCTCACAAAAAGGTGCACAATACAACACATGGAGACTACATGAATTTTTCCATATTGCTTTCCTTTTGGGCCCGAAACAAGACATGTGGCTGCATCACGGGGATTTTCCCCAAGCTACTCTTGTAGACTTGGAAAATTTCTACTAGTGTGCCACGTCACTCACTTTTTTTTTGGTAGGTTGTTTCACCCGCGGGTGTATTATTTCTTTAGTAGAGTTTCTTAGGTAGCACTGTGGATCTTATACCTTCGGGATTAGTCTCTTTAGGGTGGTGCCATTATTACTTGTAGCTGATCTGCTTGGATTTTCATCAAGCAATTATGACTTCAGATCCTCCCCTAACAACAATGTCTTCACAAAGGCTTTTGCAACATCCAAAGCCATTATTGAAGTAGCTTATCTTTTATTAGTAGATATTGGTATGATCAAACCATATTCTTGATCAGATTGCTAAGTACTAGACAAGGACACATGTTAGGGGTTCATCTCTATCATCCATAATGTTGGCATGTCTTTCTAGCCCTATAATTAGGGAGGTTTTAGTAGCCTTTTCATCATGATCATTAGAACAAAAGGTTTTTGTCTATTAGAAGATTAGAATAGGGGAGAAATAGGAAAGACTTTTATAGAGCTTTGTTTCACTCTATGGCATGTTAAAATATTAGCAAGACAATTACTTGGACTAGTATCTGACCTTTTCATTTGTGTTATTTATCACAAGAACAAGTAATACTAGGAAAAAATATATGAGATTGTGCATCTATGGCCTTTGTCACATGTTATCTTTCTCTATTTTGTATTTTTTGAATGATATGTGTCAATTTATGTGAATATAGTCTTGGTAATTTCTTTTTATTACCATTAGCTTTTATGTTTGAATAGTGCTATTTTTTCAGAAATTGAATCATGTTATACTCTTTCATTTTCTACAAAGGTTATGAGATAAATCTCATATTATGTTGTGAGAGAAAGATGGTTCTATAAAGATCTGAAGTATTTCTTTTAGTATTAGGTCTCTCATTTTGTCAAACCTTAATGGGTGCTTCCCACAGGGAGATTTGAATGACTTCTCTTTGCTTCTATGAGCGTTATTTGTTTGTTCTCTTTCCAACAATGAAGGTTCTATGGCATTTCATGTCCATTCCATTAGAAGTAAGAGCCTTCTATGGTTTGAAATGTTCTAAAAGATTTATGACACATCACCCTAGTTAGTTTCTTTTCTGCATTTCTCTTCCCCTTTCCCCCTAAAAAAATGGAAGAGTCAACTTCTGAAAAAATCCTAGAGGTCATTTAGTGAGGCACAAGTAGGTCCCCCACTCACTAAATTTATCATAAGGTTTTTCAAGAGAAGTGTAAGCTTTCATGATAAATAATTATTTTTCTAGAACACCCAGTGGGATAAAGATCTATCACAGGGTCTAATAGTCAGCCTAGAAGATGCATTTAAATTAGATCAAAAGGAGAGGTTGGTAATCTCATGCCTAGAGTCTAAAATAGAGAATCCTCAAGAGGAAATTTATGGTATTCTTAGTTTTATACTTTAGCTCCTAGGAGAAGATGAGTCATAGGTTTTGTATCACCTATTAGAAGCAATAAGGTAAGAAGTGCTAGCCCAAAGTCTAGAGCCTTTTCTACCCCTCTAGATGGCTAAACCTTTCAAATTAGAATACCTTTCTACCCTATCCATAGGAGTTTATTTCTGATGGCTCTCCAAGGTGCTCCTTCTCCTAGAAATATTGTGAACTAGGATAGTGGTAGTCTACTAGTTCTACCTACACCTCTAGATGTGTGGCTTGCCACACCCACCAATGTCCTTCAAGCAATTCCAAATTTCACTAGGGAGGATTTTAAAACACCTTCTAAACATCTCTAGGACATAGCAGAGGTGTGTAGAGTCCACAACATCGTAGAGAAAAATGTTACCCTTAGGTTGTTGGCCTCATCTTTCAAAGGGAAGGCTCAAGACTGATATAGATCCCTGGCTCCCAATTCCATCTGCTCTTGGGATGACCTCAAAGACAAGTTCTTTCAACACTTCTCAAAGAAAGGAGAATTCTCATCCTTATTACAATAATTGATCATGATAAAGAGAGCCCTAAATGAGGCTATGAATGACTTCAATACTAGGTTACATAAAACTTGACAAAGGATTCCTATGATAGCCAGGCATCTAATGGCTATGAAATTCATGTTCTATTTGAAGGCTTTTAATCAAGATATCATGGTCATGGTATAATTTCTAAGAGGTGACACATTTCATGATGCATAAAATTTGGCTATGAAAGTAGAGATTAGTCTAATAGACATAGGGAAGCTTCCATTGTGGCCTCCAATGTCAATGTTTCCAGAAATATTTGGAGGAATCCAAGAGGAGGTGACTCCTATCACCTATGCTTCACTCCCTAACATGATGAACACACCACCACCCTCAATGTAGGTGTACCCAAATTCACAACCAAGCACATTGGGAAAATCTTTGTTGGAAACAAACATCAATGAAATGAAGAACCTAATGAGGAACTTCACAAACAAGCTAGTCATTATTCGGTGTCAACAAGCAACACCTCTAAAGACCCCATGTGGAATTATCAGGGAGGGAGGAAACCTTACCAACATAATGCATACTATGGAGCCCCAAGAGGAGGAAATCAACAAGTATCTATAGGCTAGATAGTCCCAATCACCACACCACTCCAGATCATCAAGAATAGCTCAAACAAAGACTTGGTCCCAAGACCAAAAAAAGGGTGTTTCCCATGCAATGATGCTCACATGTCCCAAAATTTTTGAAGGGGAAATATTTAGTAGAAGGTAGTAGAATAAAGGAGTGAGGGCATATTTTTGAATGCAAAAGACTATCAGACTCTCAAGATTGAGAATTCTTAGTTTAGTGCATAGACACAAGGCATGTCCTTAGAATAGGAATTAGACATCTCCCCTAACTAAGAAATTTTCTCTTGGATGGAGGAGGAAGATTCAGTATTCACATATGAGGTTCCAAAAACTAGTGCCTAATAGTTTCAATTAGATTACAATACTCAATAAAAAAGAAGACTTACTAGGGAGTATGACCACTATAGGTACAACAAGCTCCATATATACAACCAACTCAGTAGTCACAGGCCCAACCATTTCCACCAAAATACATGGATAAGGTCCCAAGCCTACCAACGATAGATCGACCTTTTCCTAGGGAAAGAGAAGCATCCTCATTTAAAATGAAGGTCCCACTAATCAAAATGCTTAATATGGTGGAGCAATTAAAGAAGGCTCCTACCAACGTGTCTTTGTGGGACGTCCTATCAATACAGGAGTAGAAGACCTTGCTCCAAGAGGTGTTAAAAACTAAAGAATAGATTCCATGGGTATATATAGTCCTGCTACACAATCAAGATAAGGCCAAAAGTCCCTCGTTGAACCCCCAATACTCAAGAGATGTAGCATACATGAATTCAGTGGACAAAGAAAATGTAAAATAGGTAAGCAAGCCAAAACCCACTCCCTTATTCTTGACACTTATTATAGGGGATAAGTTGTTGCATAACAACATGATTGATTCAGGGGCCAGTACTATGGTCATGCCGAAGCTAGTGGCCAATGCTCTAAATCTAAAGTATGAGCCCCTCGACGAGTGAATTATGTAGTTAGAGAGAAAGAAGGTCTCAATCATTGGTTGCATTAAAGACCTCTCTTTGACCCTATTTTCCTATTCAATCCAAACCATCTTGCAAGAAGTGATTGTAATTGACATTCCCCCAGTCTTCAGAATGTTCCTATCAAGGAATTTCATGAAAAAGCTTGGTGGATACCTAGCACTTGACTAGTCTCACTTAATATTATGAAAAAAACATGGAGCAAAGATGAAGATCTTGTTTAGGCCTTTGCATCCAAAACACATCGCAAAAGATGTGGTGTTGAGTTTTGAAGCGACACATACCTCTTTTTCCAAAAAAGAGATGTATTGTGTGGAAATATTGGAAGAAGAAGAGGCCATAAGTGATTAGGCCCCTAAAGAATTCCTACTCAATCAACTCATGGATTTTGAACCTTTCAAGAAATTCCATCTTACCAGCCTAGGCACTTATGTAATCTTTGATGAAGACCAGACCCTCCCAAAGTTGGTAAACGAGCAAGAGAAACCAAGCAAACTAGGTGAAAATAGCTTATGGACTTTGCATATTGATGGTGCCAAGTGAAAAGCTAGTTCTAGAGCTGGTATCTAGCTTGTATCTCCAACCTGATCGGAGACCCTTAGAGCATTTCGCTTCTAGTTCTTGTGCTCAAAACATGATGCAAAATGTGAAGGATTGGTTCATGATCTAACCTTGGTGGAATGGATAGGCATGAAAAGGATACAAGTGTTTGAAGATTATGAGCTGGTTATAAGCTAGGTCTGAGGATAGGTGGCCACCAAAAATGTGAGAATGTAGTCCTACCATCATAGGGTATAGGTGTTGGATGTTGTGGTTGTGTTTCTAATATGTGGTTGTCATTGATGTCAACACTATTAGCATAAATGTATTTGAAGTTGTATATGTCAAGGATATTGAGAAAATTGTAAAGAAATGAGTTGTAGGTTGTCAGTGGTTAAGTGAAGTTCAGTATGGTGCTATGTTCTATACCTTGAAGATCAAAGGTTTTGGACTAAAGGGTTTCTTGATGAGTGTATCTAGTTTATCCACATCGAGTTTCAGAGATCCACATGAAGAGTTGATCAAGTTATGAAGATTTTCATTCAACTAGATTTTATGTTTCTTCAGTTAGTGTTCCTAATTGAAGATGAGGCTATTTCAGTTAGTTCAGTTGCTATGGATGCTTCTCTATTGATTCTTAATGTTTGTGTATGCTTCTAGATCATCCTCTATCTTTGTTGCACATCCACATTGATTGTTGTGATTGTGGTTGGCGATTTCCTCTTCTGTTCATATTTTTCATGTTCCTAGGTGACATGGTGTTGAAGCATGTTGTGGATCTTCAAGGAGAATTTAATTGAAGTGTTTGTACATTGAATATGTTGATTTAGGTCCTCACTAAGTCATGGTTGGCTTTGGTTGATATGCATTGCTTATTATGAATGATTTGGGCCGATAGTTATATTTATTTTTTTATTTCTTTATGGCCAACTTGTAGTGGTGAAATTTATTTTTGCGGATATATAAGAGTGGTTGTTTGTTCGAATAATGTCCTAATCATTCGAAGGAAGAGCAGAGTGTGAATAAAAGTGAAGAAGAGTGAAGAAGAGTTCATGCGCTTAACCGAAACTATGATAAGGCATTAGCAGATGCTATTTTATCAGTTCAAATCCTTGTGGATGGCTTTAATTTGAATGCTTTTGTAAGATAGTGTGTCTTCCTTTGTACTTGAGTAGTGAGATCTAGGTAGTGCACCTAAATGCAAGTGCATTCCCCATATTTTATTTTCATTATACTTTTAATAGGGTATAATCTTGTGGACTAACCTCCACCATGGTTTTTCCCCTAACAGGGTTTCCATGTAAAAAATATTGGTGTTATGTGTGCTTATGATGTGTTGTTAATTTTTGTTTTCATGGTTAATAATTAAATTTGAGAATAAAGTTAATAAGTTGAATATGTTTTGAAGTTTTGGGACAATTGATTCAACCCCCCCTCTTAGTTGTCTTCTCTTATTTTTCCAACAATTGGTATCAGAGCTAAGTTCCTTGGAAGAAGTTTAACAACTTAAGGTGATTCGAGATGACAAGTTACAAGAAGGATAGTTTGATATTTTATGGAACAAATTACTCTTTGTCGAAGACTCAAATGGAGTGTCATCTGAGAAGCATTGGTGAACCCTACTGGAGCATTACAAGCAATATGTATATTATTCCACATAATGGTCCTACTACTTCTACTGAGATCAGAGATGTTGAGTATAATATTCAAGCTAAGGAAGGTTTGTTAAGTGCTTTAATTGATTCATATATGACAAATGTTATGGATCTAAAGACTGCTTATGAGATCTGGAAAAATTTGGAAACCTTGTGTGAAGGTGATGATAATGTGAAGATTGCTAAGTTGTATATTTTGAAAGGGAAATATGAAAGGCTGATAATGGGTGATGATGAATGGGTGTTTATTTCTGCTAGAGAAAATAGTCTTATATCTACTGAATATGCTAGTTGTACAAATGTGGAGAAAGCCCTAGCTGCTTGAATTGAAGAGAAAGATGAATGGGTAATTGATAGTGGATGTTCACATCATATGACAGGAGACAAAAGTAAGTTTGTGAGATTTGAAAAATATGATGGTGGTGTTGTAAGATTTGGTGATAATACATATGGTGTGATCTGTGGAAGAGGATGCATTTCTCTTGATGGTAAGCATAATACTGATGATATTCTATATGTGGAAGGCTTGAAGAATAATATTTTGAGTGTTGGTCAAATGGTTGATAAGGGATATAATCTTTAGTTCAATGATGGAAAGTGCAGAATATTGAGTTCCAGAAATGTAATTGCATCAGGTACAAAGACAAAAGGTAATATCTTTCACTTGAATGTTGCTAGTAAAATTTGTTTGATTGCTCAAGTTGATGAAAGTTGGTTATGGCATAGGATATTGTGTCATGTTAACTTTGATAATATTGTCAAGATAAGTTCTACAAAGGATGTGAGAGATCTGCCTAGGTTGGTGAAACCTACTAATGCAATATGCAAGGAATGTCAATTGGGAAAACAAACTAGAGTTTCATTTTAGAGTAAAAAACATTGTTCAAATGAATTGTTAGAGCTTGTGCATATTGATTTGTGTGTTCCCTCTAAGGTTAGAAGTCTATGAGGTTATAGGCATTTCTTGCTACTCATTGACAATTATTCTAGAATGGTATGGGTTACTTTCTTAAGAGAGAGATTTTAAGCACTGGAAAAGTTCAAGATCTTTAAAGCTATGGATGAGATAGAGACAGGTTGAAGATTAATTGTTTGAGATCCGATAGAGGTGGTGAATTCACTTTTGGTGAATTTAATTCATTTTGTGAACAACATGGAATGAGAAGACAATTATTTGCACCATGGACCCCTCAACAAAATGGATTTGTGGAAAGGAAGAATAAAACAGTTGAAGATGTTGCTAGAGCAATGATGCTAGAAGGAAATGTCCCTCATATCTACTAGAGAGAAGTTGTGAGTACTATTGCGTACATGCTCAACTAGGTAAAAATCAAAGGTGATACTGGTAAGACCCCTTTTGAGCTATGGACTGATCAAAATCCTACTATTAAATACTTCAAGATATTTGGAAGTAGATGTTACATTAAGAGAGATGAAGACATTGGAAGTTTGATGCTAGGAGTGATGAAGGCATCTTTCTGGGTTATTCTACTAAGAGCAAGGCCTATCTGTGTTACAATAAAAGATTAAAGAAAATGGTTGAAAGTGAAAATGTTAAGGTTGATGAAGACTTTGGTATACCATCTAGAACCTGTGGATATGAATATGATGATCAGAATGATAGTACAAATCAAGGAAAGAAAGATCAAACTACCAATCAAGTGAAAATCAATCTAGAAAATCATGAGAATGAAGAAGAAGGAGAAACTAGTGGAAACATAGAGGAAACTGAAGTTAAAGAACAACCTAAGAAGATTCTGAGGTATGCAAGATTGAATCATCCAGAAGATCAGATTATAGGTGACAAGAACAAATGTGTCTAGACTAGGAGAAAGATTGCAAAAGAATATTGCTTAGTTTCTAAGACTGAGGCTACTAGTGTGAATGAAGCATGCAAAGATGAGCATTGGGTTGAAGCAATGAAAGAAGAGTTAAAAATGATTGAAAATAGTGATACATGGACTCTTGTTTCCAGACCTAAGGTTAAGAATGTTATTGGAACTAAATGGGTGTTTAGAAACAAACTGAATCAGAATTGTGAAGTGATTATAAACAAAGCAAGAATGGTATGTAAAGGATATTCACAAATGGAAGGAATTGATTTTGAAGAGACCTTTTCCCTTGTTGCTAGAATTGAAGCTATAAGATTGTTTTTGGCCTATGTTACTCACAAGGATTACAAAGTTTATCAGATGGATGTCAAATCATATTTTCTAAATGGTGAATTGGAAGAAGAAGTGTATGTTGAGCAACCTGTTGGATTCCAAATGACTAATAAGGAAGATATGGTGTGTCGGTTGAAGAAAGCATTGTATGGAATTAAGCAAGTTGTCCCTAGAGCATGGTATGCCAAATTGGACAAGTATTTGCTAAAGATTGGATTTAACAAAGATACTACTAATAGTAATCTGTATTTCAAGAATGGTGATAAAGATCAGAATTTTGAAGTCTTTGTTGATGACATTATTTTTGGAGGAGATGATGCCTTGTGCATGAAGTTTGCTAGTGAAATGTAGAATGAATTTGAGATGTCTATGATTGGTGAGATTAAATTATTATTGGGATTGCAAATTACTCAATTAGACAAAGGGATATTTATATCTTAGTCCAAGTATGTGAAGGAATTATTGAAGAAGTTTGGTATGGAAGATTCAAAGCAAGTCGGTACACCCGTGGTGATCGGATGCAAGTTGAAAACAAAAGATGATTCTCCGAAAGCAAATCATACAAGATATAGATCAATGATTGGTGGATTGTTGTACTTAACTCAAAATAGGCCTGATATTATGAATGTTGTATGTATTGTTGCAAGATTTCAAGTTGATCCAAAGGAATCTCATGTGACTATTGTGAAGAGAATTTTTAGATACTTGAAGGGAACTATTGATCTTGGCCTATGGTATCCTAAAGATGATGATCTTAGTTTGAGTTCCTTTACTAATGCTAATTGGTCTGGAGATGTAAATGAAAGGAAAAGTACTAGTGGTGGAGTATTTTTCTTGGGTAAAAAGTGAATTTCATGGTTAAGCAAGAAGTAGAATGTCATTTCTTTGTCCACTATTGAAGTTGAATACATTACTGCTTCTAGCAATTGTACTCAAGTCCTATGGATGAAGAAGATGTTGAAGGATATTAGAGTTGTATATGATGAGCCTATTGCTATATACTGTGATAATTCAAGTGCTATTAAAATTTCCAAGAATCTGGTGTTGCAATCAAAGACAAAGCATATATCTATCAAGTTTCACTTTTTGAGGGAGAAGGTAAGTGAAAAAGAAGTAAGATTGGTATATATTCCTACTAAGGAGAAAATTCCATATATCTTTACAAAGTATTTGCCTAAGGATACTTTTGAGTATCTCAAAGGAAAGTTAGGGGTGATTACCCCTCCTAATAAGAACTAAGGATACAATGTAACTACATCAGTCCATGCATTTCATAGACATATTTTGTTATAGATTGATGTTGTGGTGGCTGCTACTAAAGTGGAGTAGTCAGATGTTCAGAAATTCAGATATTTGGTTTAGAGCTTAGATATTCTTTGCCATTTATGTCAAAGGGGGAGAAGAATTATGTGAAAAACTAGTGATTATCTGGGGAGAAGAGTTATGTGGGAGAAGAAGTCATGAGGAAGAATTGAGGAGAAAACGAGTCAAATCCTAAGGGTGAGTAAGTGTCAAGAGTTAGTTAGGTTGATGGTGTTTTTCACATCATGTGTTTCCATCAATGCCAAAGGGGGAAATTATTGGATGTTTTGGTTGTGTTTCTGATATGTGGGTTTCATTGATGTCAAAACTATTAGCATAAATGTATTTGAAGTTGTATATGTTGAGGATATTGAGAAAATTGTAAAGAAATGAGTTGCAGGTTATCAGTGGTTAAGTGAAGTTTAGTGTGGTGGTATATTTTGTACATTGAAGATCAGAGGTTGTGGAATAAAGGGTTTCTTTCTGAGTGTTCCACATCGAGTTTCAGAGATCCACATGAAGAGTTGATCGAGTTATGAAGATTTTTATCCAGATAGTTTTTATATTTCCTCAGATAGTGTTCTTGATTGAAGATGAGGCATTTTCAGTTAGTTCAGTTGCTTTGGATTCTTCTCTATTGGTTCTTAATGTTTTTGGATGCTTCTAGATTGTGCTCTATCTTTGTTGCACATCAACATTGATCGTTGTGATCATGGTTGGTGATTTTCTCTTGCGTGTTAATATTTTTCATGTTCCTAGCTGACATGGTGTTGAAGCATGTTGTGGATCTTCGAGGAGAATTTAATTGAAGTGTTTGCATGTTGAAGATGTTTATTTAGGTCATCACTAATTTATGTCTGACATTGGTTGATACAAATTGATTATTGTGAATGATTTGGGCTGATAGTTATATTCAATTTATTATTTCTTTATGGCCGATTTGTAGCAGTGAAATTTCTTGTTGTGGATATATAGGAGTGGTTAATTTTTTGAATTAAAGTGTACAAGCATGTGTGTATATGTGAATAATTTCCTAATCATTTTAAGGTAGAGCAAAGTGTGAAGAAAAGTGAAGAAGAGTGAAGAAGAGTGAAGAGTTGTTCATGCACTTAACCGAAACTATGATCAGGCATTTTTAGATGTTATTTTATCAATTCAAATCCCTACGAATGGATTTAATCTGAATCCTTTTGTAAGACAGTGTTTCTTCCTTTGTAATTGAGTAGTGAGCTTTAGGCAGTGTGCTTGAATGCAAGTGCATTCCACATATTTCATTTTCATTATACTTTTAATAGGGTATAATCTTGTGGACTAACCTCCACCAAGGTTTTTCCCCTAATAGGGTTTCCACATAAAAAATATTGGTGTTATGTGTGCTTCTGATGTGTTCTTAATTTTTGTTCTCATGGTTAATAATCAGATCTAAGAATAAATTTAATAAGTTGAATAATTTTTTAAGTTTTGGGACAACTAATTCACCCCCCCTCTCAGTTGTTTGCTCTTGTTTTGCCAACAATGGGACCTAATTGAAGGGTTTGAAGATTTTAATATCCAATTTATCCTATTATCTCAAAACTCTATCATAGATAGAATGGCTTTAGTTAGCTCTCAATTTGAATCAACTCCTAGATCAGCTAAGAACCAACATGCAATGTGTACCATCATATGACCATCTATCCCTAAAAATGACTAGAATTGGTAGGTCTTCAAAGATGATGCTTAGATTGCTACCTTCCTATAACAATCATAATTTTTTTTCAATCAACCATAGTCCAGATATGAAGAGCTTGGTGAGGACCAAGTGATCCAACTCAAAGGAAATAAGCTCCCACAAGGCTTAATCACTCTCAAGAATCTTTTTTATTGTAAGGATGGAAGAAATAGTAAGAGGAGATTCATGAATGATGAGGAGGACTATGAGGACCTTGAGGTTGAAGATGGTAGGAAGTTGAAGGTCAGGGGGAATGTGTCATAGGCAGACAAGGAGAGAATGAGAGACTTGTGCACTACATACAATAGATTCATCACTTGGACCTACAATGATCTCAAAGGATATGATCCTAGCATAATCTAGTATACTATTGACTTAGTTAAGGGATCCAATCCCATCTGACAGAAACAAAGACTGGTCAACTTGAAGGTGGGGGATTTAATGTTACAAAAGCTTACAAAGCTATTTGAATCAAAGATTATATACTCAATTAAGCACTCCACTTAGGTATCTAATCTAGTCTTGGTCCAAAAAAAGAATGGAAACATATATCTTTGTGTGTACTTTTGAGACTTGAATAAAGCCTTATTAAAAGACCAATATCCTTTCCCCTTAATGGAGCAGATCTTACAAATCATGGCTAGATTGGAAATGTTTTATTTGTTCAATGTATTTTTAAGCTACAACCAAGTCTACGTGAAGGGGGAAGATCAACACAAAATGACATTCACCACCAAGTGGGGGACATTCACGTATGCGAAAATTCCCTTTGGCCTCTCAACACGAGTGCCATCTTTCAACGTGTGATGGGTGCACTTTTAAAGGACTGATCAACAAGATCATCATGATATATCTAGATGACCTAACCATATTTTCAAAATCACAATATGATTATTTTTATCATCTAGAAATGGTTTTCCAAAATTGCCAACAATTTGTGATTTCTTTAAATCTCAAGAAATGTGTATTTAGAGTACTACAAGTCAAGTTGCTTGGCTTCATGGTATCTAAAGAAGGAATAGCCATAGACCCCAAAAGGGTTAAGGCTATAATGAAACTACCATTGCTTGTGAATCAAAGGGTTTCTAGTCTTTCCTAGGGAAGATTAACTTCATTAGCCAATTCATTTAAGATTTTTTAGGTATTGCAAGACCTATCATGTTGATGATAAAGAAGGCTTAGCATTCAAATGGACCCCGAAAGGAAAGCTTGTCTTCTAACAAATTAAGGTAGCCATCTCTATAGCTCTGGTGTTAGTAAATCCAAACTTTTCAAAGGACTTCCTATTGTATGTTTGCAGTGGCCAACACAACATAGCCTTTGTGCTCATGTAAAAGGATGAGGAAGGAAGCGAAGAGCATCCCATTTCTTTTCACTCCTAAACCCTAAAAGGTATAAAACCAGATATAATTTTGTAGAAAAGTATGCCTTTTCCATTATCAAATCCTCAAAAAAAATTGACATTTTTTTTTAGCCAATAATATTACAGTCCTTTTCGCCCATCCCCATGTTAGGGAATATTTCATAGAAGCCAAAATAACTGAGAAAAGGATGAACTAGATCACTAAGATCCTAGAGTATGATGTGGAAATTTGACCAAAAAAGTTGGTTTGAGAAAGAGGCCTATGTTTGAGAAGAGGAAGCCGACCAAGTCTCTACAAATCAATTTGAGTTAGATGAGTCCTTAGTGGTTGATCAAACAAGATTCATGTAGACTGGGTGATACCCACCTGACCTCCTGCCACACAAAAGAAGATACTATAGGCTTCAAGGCACCAGATACATACTGGTCAAAGGTATTCTATTTAAAAGGAATTATGATGGAATTCTCTGCTATGTGGACAAGCCACATGCCAAAAGAATTTTAGAAAAATTCCATAGCAGCTCGGAAGAAGAACACTTCTCCACTAAGACCATAGCCTTAAAAATCATGTGGATAGGCTACTACTAGCCCACATTGTTCTCCAAAGCTCACCATTTAGTGAGAAAATTCTAGCCCACATTGTTCTCCAAATCTCACCATCTAGTGAGAAAATGCATTGAGTGCTAATATTTTATTGACAAGCAGAAGAATTTTTCCATGCCGTTGAGCTCAATTGTCATTGAAGATCCCTTCACACAATGGGGTTTAGATTTTATTGGGATGATCAATCCCATATATAGCATGGGGTACAAATGGATTCTCAAGGCTACTAATTATTTTATGAGATGGATGGAGGAATTTCCTCTAAAGAATGCTACAGAAGAAAAAATTGTCAACTTTCTTGAGGAATTGGTGGAAAGGTTTAGTTCTCTAAAGAATATCATCTCAAATAATACACGAGCCTTTGTAGGTTCTGGGATGATAGAATTCTCAATCAAGCATAGGGTCTACCTCAAAAATTTTCCAAACTATTACATGCAAGGGATTATACTAGAAAAATCCACCAACAAGAACCTAATCAGGCTAATAAAGCATATTAGGTTCAAGTGTCAAAGAGAATGGCACAAGCATTTGCAAGTGGCCTTATGGGAAAACCTTATTATACACAAGTATATTTTGAAAGCCTCTTCCTATGAGTTGGTATATGGGAAGTAAGTAGTTCTACCCATTTTGATGGAGATCCCAACACTTCAACTACTAGAGTCTTTAGAAGTCAAAGAAAACAACTATTTAGAAGTAAGGCTTGTTGAGCTATTAGACCTCAAAGAAAAAAGAGAAAAGGTGTTCAATGCCATGATTAAATATCAATGGGTATTCAAATGATGGTTTGACAAGAAATCCTTTGACCCAAGTTTTAGGGAGAGTATTCTTGTGCTAAAATTTGACGAACGAGCTGCAGAACCAAGACAACATACCAAATTTGATTCACTATGGAAGGGTCCCTTATGCATTTACACTTGTGCAAAGCTAGTAATGTGTATGAACTAGAAGACATGAATGACAACATTTTGGATATACCCATAAATGGTATTCATTTGAATTTTTTTAATTAAATATGTATAGTTCTTTAAAAAATTCACTTTATGTACCATATGTAATTTTTTGTAAATAAGCATTTTGTGAATAAGACATGAGCTAAAATAAAAAAGACTATTTATATTCATGAGAAAAAAAATTACATATAGTATTGAGTTATGAGTATAGAGCTTAGAGAGAAGCTTGAAAACCTTCCCCTTCAAAGAGCCAAAAATAGAATCATCATTACAAAGCCAAAAGGGAGGTGATATAGAAATGGTAGCAAAATTTGGCCTCCAGAGTAGCGACAGTAAAAAACATAGAATTTTTTAGAGTTCTCAGGTGGACTGCATCAAGGATTTCATCACATAGGCACATGAACATTGCATAGGCATCGATACTCCACTCCAAGGATGTAGAATAGGTTCTTGAAGAAGGTGATCCATTTGATTCCATGAATTAGATCCATGTTGTTTACCTTTGAGAGGAAGGAAGCTACAGGTCAGGATCACTGACAGTGGCACTCAAGGTCCATGGTCTAAAAATCAGACAGGAAGGGCATCCAAGGCACCACCTCTACAATGTTGATATACCTATGTAGGTCCCTTGTGGATAAAATACCAATGCTGGGGATAGCCACTTGAATGATTTCACCTAGCCCATTTAGATACACCAAGTTGAACATGGCTCAGTAGAGTTCTATGATCCATGGTTTAACAATGTCCAAGTCCAATAGCGAGGCCACAAACTGAGAGATGATGTTGGTGTTGTAGGATGGCTAGTTTAGGCTCTTCACATAATGCCTCCCCATGACCCATTTGAACACCAAGATAATTAGGTGGCTCTTCATCTACAAGAGGTGTTTAAGCCTATCAATGCTAACCTCCCCGAAAAAGGAGCCTTGTAGCTTTCAACTCCAAAGTTGAATCAGAGCGCCCAGATTGCTCATAATGTAGCAAAAAAATTACCAAACTTAAAAGGAAAAAGCATAGTGGAAGAAACTTTCTAAATTAATGCAAACTTAACGACTATTCTCACAAGAAAAGCATGCTATTTATAGAAAAATGTGAACTGGAGAAGCCTGTGAACAAAAAATGTGAATTGGTGGTAAGGATTAAAGGGTAAATCTTACAAGTGATATTTTTGCAAAACCTTGAGGAATTAATTCAAGCATTAGAAATTAACGCTCGTATATATGACCTACCGCCATGTATTTGTCACCTTCATCAATGCCAACCAACTCTCTCATATGAAAAGACATTCTTCGAAGATAGCTCTCCCTTAATTAATACAAATGACTTTTCTAAATACACTTCTCGCTGCTCTAGGTTATCTTTATCCAAGGTCAAGATAATGAATGTACTAATTTCATTCCCTCAACAAAGAGCTGGTATTTACAAGAAGTAGGGGCCCCCACTCTACATGTATTGCTTTGCTGGTAGCACTTAAAGAGCTATCAATAACATCAACGCATTTACTGTATGTGCATTTGAGAATTGAATGAGCCAATTTAGAAAAAAAAATTCTAAGTGTAAACCCTTGAGTAAAGGCTTCTCTAAGAATTAAGTTTGCAAAATTCTTTTAGGAACATGAAAATAGATGAGGCATCATCTTTTGGCTGAAATGTTGAAATCTCATTCTCCAAGCTAGGCTATGTTAACATTTTTAGAGAGATCTCTTATTACAACACTTTGATGCCACAATAATGAAGCTTTCCACATATCAAAATCATATAGCTAGGCGACCATGTCAAAAATGAGGTGGTTAAAGATTTCGCAGATATCATGTATCTTCTACCCCAAGCTGCACAAAAACCCTAAAGGACTCAAAGAAGGGGAATTCTAGAGAATGATTTCCAAAAGTATGACTAAAGGCTTTAGAATGAGACTCTAACATTATGGTCTACCACAATACATGTTGCCCACCACACATCCATGTCCAGATTTGGGAGAAGATAGATGAAGGCACCAAGGTTATTAGTGGTGACAAACTTAAAATCACCATCAATTGCTAGATATCAGTGATATGCTATGTATCCCTTTAAACATGGAAGCCAAGAGATTCTCACGAAGGAGCATGGAATATTTTTGGGAAACAAGGACAGATTAGTTGAAATTCTATAAGGATGAAACAAAGGAGCCTGCCAATGGAGAAATCATCTTCCCTCTATCATATAAATAATTTCATTCAAACTTGTAGGTTGTCTTTTCAATGCTATCCTTTGTACATATGGCCATAAAATGGATGAAGAGGTTCTTGAATACTAGATGGGCCTAGATTTTATGTTGAGGAAAGAAAAGAGTCAAAAGTGGTTTGATTTTGCCAAAGCAATTATAGACAGAATACTTCAACAATTAAGTGGATATAACCATTCTTTTAAGTTTAGGTATTCCTCTTTTTTGGTGCATTTGATTTTACATCAAAACCCTGGTTTCTTTAGTAGTAATTTTCCACTCATTATTTTTGATGTGTTGGGATTTTATAAGCACATGGGATTATTATGCATTTGTCAAATATTTCCTACAACCTATGCTCCAAGATTTGTCTCAATGACCTTCACATAGGTTTTCTCCTTAGGTTTTAGAATGGATGAAAAATCACCAAACCCCAATAGATTATTTTATTGGAGTTGATTTTAATTTTATTAGATGCCATGGATTTAATGAGGAGCCCTTTAGACTGCCAAAGTTTGTTAAAAACAAGACACTTTCCCTGGAAGCATGCCGCCAAGCAACAATTATAGAAAATGCTTATGGTGCCAAGAGGCACAAGAAGAAAATTCACTCAATTCCCCTCACTATCACAAAAATCCAAGTAATTCCCATAAGGAGAGAGTAGGTGGTTTTGACCAACAAGTTGGCCTACCTCAGTCTAGTTCTCATTTGTGATAGATGGAAATACAATCCTGTTGGGTGTATGTCATTCAAACATGAAAATTGTTCATATTGGGAGGAAAGGAGAAACCTGACCGAGGAGAGGAAAAAGGTCTATTTCAACCTAGCTTCCATACCATTTTATGTGGCCCATGTGGCTCACCTTCTACCTAAGAGTAATAGAATTTTGACAAAGTGTCCTTATGGAAAAGTCCATCAAGACATAGTTAAAGAATTTGAGGTGGTTGAAAAGGAAAACAACCAATTTTTGGAGGTATCAATAGGAAATCAAGTAGCTAGGCACTTAAAATGGAGCTGCTAAAATGATAGATAAGCGCATTGATGAGATTTATGATAAGGAGGTTAGATCTGATTTTGATCCAAGGTCTGATTAGGGGCCTGAATAGGAGCATGCATCAGTTTTTTATCCACTGCCTCAAGCATCCAAAGTAGGGAAGGGGAAGGAAAAGGCATCACAACAAAAGGAGTCACATATCTCATCTTTCACCAACATTCTAACAAAGGGTAAATGGACCCGACAATTTTTAAGAAAATCTTCTATAGTTCAAAAATCTCAAGGTTCATCGAGGTTAGTCGCTAGAGAGCTTAGAGCAACCATTCCGCCTCCTATAAAGAGAAGGAGAATCCAGGACTTGGGCAGGCCAGATTCCTTGGACAAAAGAGAAGAAGAGGTGGACTTTGCTCCACAAGTGTCTTTGGCTCCCACAATCTAGGTAAGTTTTGTGCCTACCATTCTTTCTTCTATTACATCATTAGCAGCTACTGTCCCCTCACCTACTAAACAAAATACCCCATCCATTGTTTCTGATTTTCTCATCCTTAACATACCCTCAGCTATATATGATAGAGAGCCTCATATGAAAACCCAACACATTGAATGTGCATATTTCATCATAGTCGCGATTGACACTTTGATCACTTTATTTGAGGCACAAGTTGTAAACACAAAGCTTCCCATGCTACAAGTCTCATCACTTTTTCCTACTTCCTAGCATACACCTTTATTTCTTCCCATTGGCCCCTTTACCCAATGATAAATCCTTCCTCCCAGGTCATACATAGATTCCCAACCTTTTCACCTATAGTGCTTCCTTTTACTTCCACCAAACTCAGTCGGTTGAAAGAATCCCTAATGTTACCCTCTATGGCTTCCCTGTAGGTGTCTCTATTGTTGCAAAAAGTATTGAGTCCCCACAAAACCTCTAGACGAAGGTGGAATTGACTAGGTAGGCTCAACAAGAAAGAAAACAAAAATTGCGAGTAAAGGCCATGGAAAATGCTACACCCTTAATATTAGTGTACATCGGGTTATGAATAGTCAGCTTGTGGCTATCTTAACTCTCTATTAAGTCATATTATCATTAGTATATTGTTATTTAGTTGTTTAGGTTGGCATAAGACTTATATAGATGTGTCTAAATAGGCCTAGGTGATATCCTAGGCCTAAATAGGTATATATAGGAGGTTTCGAGTCTTATTTCATCATCAAGTTGTGAAGTGTGTTATCATTAGAATTTGGAGGTTTTCCCCCTCAAAGTGGCTTGTTATTCTCGTTATTATCAAGTATTTGCAGCATATTTCATATCATATTATTCTATTGTGCAAGTTATTTCATAACAAGTGGTATCAGAGCATGATCTTGGCACCATAGAGGCAAGGTTTTTCTCAATTTTGGAGGTGATTTTGGGAAGAGCATATCTTTCAAATTTTGGATTTTTTTTTTTTGATTTTTAAAGGGTTTTTGAAGAACATATTAAAGAAGATATAGTCTATATTTCAAAAGAATTGGAACATAATTATGTGAATTATTGCATAATTAGGATTTCTACACAATCTTTTTAGAATCTGTATATCTCACACATCTTGTCGAATTGGAGTTTGATTTTTATTGGTTTTTGAAGACTTACTAAAGGAGATTATAGTAAAATTTTTAGAGAATTTAAGTTTCATTTGTGTGATTTATTTCAAAATTAATGGTTCCCATCATGACGAGGCCTGCAACAAGGGGCAAAAAGAATGTTGTCACTCTGGGGAAGACTCCTAATAAGGATGGGGTAACCATAGAGGATATTAATCCTAATTAGGAAATCAATAAGGTCAAGGAAGACATTTCCTCAATTAATATGGATATGTGTGACCTAAGAGGATATATATCAAACATTAGAAACATGTTAAGCACCTATAGGGCTGAACCATGAAAGGAGTTCTCAAGCGACCAAGGTGAAAATTCTAGGTCAGCTACCATTGAAATAAGCTTTAGTACTCCTATGGGATCTAGGAATTTATTTCCAAAGGCGGATATGCGCAATTTCGATGGAAAGGATCCTCTAACATGGATAAACCAAATGGTGAATTTTTTTGAAGTACACCAAATCCCAAATGGAAAAAAGGTCACGATGGATTCCTTATATTGGAACAAGATCAATTCATTTGGTATCGTTGGCTTCGCACTCATCGAAGGAAAAAGGGGCTCACCGTCTCATGGTAATTTTTTACAAAGGAACTCCAAGCACAATATAGCAATAGCATGATAGACAACTTCTTCAACCAGCTGGCTAAGCTTCAACAAACAAGATCAGTTAAGGATTATATTCAACAATTCCAAAATCTATCCTTAAGAGTGGATACAATTACGAAGGAAAACTTGAATGATTTATTCTTGGGTGGTCTCAAGGATCACATTCAACATGAGGTATGCATGTTTAGCCCTAGCTCCACAAATGAGTCTTTTATCTTAGCATGTAGGGTAGAGGAGAAGTATTTTTTTCCTAAGAAGCAAGGGGCTAATGTGAAATGAGAGAAAGGATATTCAACACAACCTACTAAGTTGACTCCACAAAAAATTAAGGAGAAAAGAGTAAAAGGGTTGTGTTTCAATTGTGATAGAAAATACAGTTGAGGACATAAATGCAGTGAAAAGAAATTGTTCTATATTGAAGGTCGAAGTGAGGAAGAAGAGGAGGAAGGGTATGTGCAAGATCATCATGGAAAAAATAGGCCCTTAAGTGGCAAAAAATTTAGAAAAATCAAAGTTAGGCAACTTGATGAAAAAATTTGAATAAGTTATCTATATTATTTCAAAAATATGTAAGAATAGAATCTGTAGGAAATCAAATATAGTTTCTAAACTACTAGGCTTATTTAAAAAATATAAAAATCCAATTGGTGAAAATTTTAAATTTCAATGTAGTAGTACTTAAATTTCAGCGAAAAAATAAGTGTCTATCTAACCACCCTAACCACAATAAAATTATAATATTTTTTTATAAGATTTTAGATATAAGTAGAGGACTCATGTCCATATGTGATGCATATTTTTTTGTAATTTATCTCCAAATAAATAATTAATTATAAATTTTTTACTACAACTTTTTAAAAATATAAAAAATTGTATGTCTGACCACCTTAACTTGCTCAAAACTTCATGAAATTCAATTCTTTTTTTAATCCTATCTTATGCAAATAATAGAATGTGACACATGTTTTGGATTCAAAAAATGTGATATCATTTAAAAGCTATAATTTTTTTTCAATCAACCTATCAATTAGGACTTTAGTTGTAATTCAAATAAAAAATGAATAATAATTATTTATTAAATTCAAAGTAAAGCATAATTTATATTGGTGGAAAGCTGAGAATCTCCTTTAAAAAACCTTTTCATTTCATCAATTTTGGGTAAAAAACTAGTCATCAGCCACATGGGCCATCATATCAGTTACATATTGCCACTTTTTGGCCCATCATGATCCTGCACATACCCGCAACCCATATTAGAGGATGAAAGGGAGTAAAATGAGGAATCACATGATTCTCAACCGATCATTTCTTTTCATGCACTCTCAAGTTTCAGTGCTCCACAAACTCTCAAGGTGGTGGGGTTCTTAAAGAAGCAAAATGTAACAGTGTTGATCGACTCAAGTAGTACTCATAATTTCATCAACAAAAAGTTTGCTACTCGTCTAAATTGTTTTATATATCCAGCTCCAGAGTTTTAGGTTTTGATTGCAGATGGTGGTATAGTTAGTTGTTTAGGGAAGTGTCATAGCATTAAATTATCCATGGGAGATTATCAACTTGATACCCCAATGTATGTGATATCCATGGGTGCAACAGATATTATTTTGGGAGTACAATGGCTTACTACATTGGGAATGATTGAGATGAACTTCCAAGAACTATTCATGGAATTTCACTCAGAAGGAAGGCTAGTAGAGCTAAGGGGTTGAAGGAAAAATCCCCACAAATGGTAAGCTCTGATCAAATGAAAAATTTTCTTAAGAAAGGAGTGGATGGATTTGTGGCCCAACTATGTTCATTAGAAGTCTCTCAATCTAATGCTCCTACTCATCCAAATTTGCAAGCTATAATGATCATCACTTAGTTATTCTTAGAGATATGCCTAAATGACTTCCTCCAAAGAGGGATCATGATCATGCCATACAATTAGTCCCAGGGAGCCAACCACCAAACATTAGGCCTTATAGGTATCCACACACACAAAAGAGTGAGATAGAAAAAATTGTTGAGGAGATGCTAGAGGCAGGAATTATCAGGCATAGCCAAAGTGCTTACTCCTCGCCAGTGGTGATGGTACGTAAGAAGGATGATACTTGGTGCATGTGTCTAGATTTTAGAGTGCTCAACATGTACACCATTAAAGATAAGTTTCCTATTTCAGTCATTGATAATTTTCTAGATGAATTGAACAGAGCTATGTATTTTACCAAGTTAGATCTTAGATGTGGTTATCACCAAATTCAGATTAAGGAGGAAGACATTTGTAAGACAAAATTTCTAACTCATGAGGGTCATTATGAATTTTTTGCGATGCCATTTGGTCTTACCAATGCACCATCTACATTCCAAAGTTTGATGAATTCCATTTTTAAGTTCTTGATAAAGTTTGTGTTAGTATTCTTTGATGATATATTGATTTATAGCAAGACTTGGGAAGAAAATTTGCAACATGTGGATCAAGCATTACAAATACTTGAAGATCATAAACTCTATGCTAAGCCATCCAAGTGTGCTTTTGGTCTTACGGAAGAAGAGTATTTGGGACACATAGTTTCACATGAAGGAGTAAAGATGGACCTTAACAAAATTAAGGCTATCATGGAATGGCCTATACCAAAAACCATTAAGAAATTGAGGGGTTTCTTGGGATTGACAAGGTACTATAGAATATTTGTGAAGAATTATGCTCGGATAGCAACACCTCTCACCACTCTATTGAAGAAGGATTCTTTTCATTGGAACGAGTCTACCAATACAACATTTGAGAGATTGAAGGAGGCTATGTGTACAACTCTAGTACTTGCCAGTCTTGACTTCACCAAGGAATTCATTGTGTCCAATGTGATGCTTCTAGAAATGAGATAGGAGCAGTGTTCATGCAAGAAGTTCGACCAATTACTTTTGAGAGTCATCAATTAAAGGGTAAGAATCAACTAAAACCTAGATTTATGAGAAGGAAATTCTAGCAATCCTCCATGTAGTTAAACAATGGAGGCCTTATCTATTGGGTTGACACTTCAAGGTTAAGACAGATCATGATAGCCTAAAATATTTTTTGGAACAAAGACTATCTTCTGAAGAGCAATAAAAATGGGTCACTAAGATGTTAGGATATGACTTTGAGATTGTGTATAAGAAAGGGAAAGAAAATATTGAAGCAGATGCACTTTCAAGGAAGGATGAGAAAGTTGAAGCCTTATTGTGTTCCCTTTCAATATTACAAGAAAATTGAGTGGAGAAATCCAAAACAAAGTGGAAAAATGATGTTGCGACAAGTAATCTCATCGAACAATTAAAAGGTGATCCTAGTAGTTCAGATAAGTTTTGTTGAAAGGGATATACTCTTTGCTATAAAGAGCATTTGCATCTCTGCAAGAATTCCACTCTTAAACACAAGATTCTTACAAATTTGCATGAGTCTCCAATGGGTGGTCATTCATAATTTTTGAAGACATATCATCGAGTCAAGCAAGATTTTTTTTGGGAAGGGCTAAAAGGTGATGTTCAAAAATTTGTGGCTGAATGTTTAGTTTGTCAAAGGAATAAAGGGGAGACTATTAAGACACCAGGTCTCTTACAACCCTTATCTATTCCTAGACAACATTGGGAAGAGCTATCCATGGACTTCATCACAGGGCTTCCCAAATCTAAAGGTCATAATGTCATCATGGTGGTAGTTGATCGCCTCACTAAATATGCACATTTCATTGCATTATCACATCCTTTTATAGTAAGTGCAGTGGAAAAATATTTTTTAGAGAATATCCAAAAGCTACATGGTACACCTAAGGTTATTGTTAGTGATTGTGATCCTATCTTCACTAGTCACTTTTGGAAAGATTTATTCTCATGTTTGGGTAGTCAATTGGCTCATAGCTCTTCATACCACCCTCAATCAGATGGGAAAAATTGAGGTTGTTAATAAGTGTTTGGAAGGATATTTGCGTTGTTTCACTTCAGAGAAATAGTCTCAATGGGTAGATTGGATACCACTTAAAGAATGGTGGTATAACACCTCTTTTTATAGCTCATAAAAATGTCTCCATTTTTGGCACTTTATGGATATCATCCTCCTTCCATCACATCATCAATAAAGGTTTCACCAAGAGTTTAGGCAGTAGAAGACCACTTGCTTCCTCAACAAGTACTTTCAGGACTCAAGGAGAATTTAGCCATGGCACAAAATTGAATGAAACAACAGGTAGACCAACATCGTAGTGAAAGAAGTTTTGAAGTTGGGGATTGGGTCTTCTTAAGATTGTAGCCTTATAAGAAAATCTTACTAAAGCAACAAAAAAAAAAATAAGTTGTCTCCAAGGTATTATGTTCCATGCCAAATCATGCAAAAGATTGGTAGTGTTGCCTACAAGCTAGAGTTGCCACCAACAACAAAGATACATCCAATTTTTCATGTTTCCTGTTTGAAGAAGGTCATTGGGCATAATACCCCTCCATTTTGGCTCTTTTGATTAGAAGTGTTCTCCCTTGTTATGTTTTTTTTGTTTATGCATTGACTTTGGAACTTGGTTCTATTTAATCACAATCTGTAAAGCAATGTGAACGTTATATTTTGATGTGATGGTATTTTACTTTGATGTTATCATTACGGTATGCTTTGAATTAGCTTAGTAGATAATTGAATTAATGACGTGTTATGCTTTTGATCATATTATTGATGTTAGAATAGTCAATTAGTAATTTTATATTGGTGAAGGGGACGAGATTGTACCACTCGCTTGTGAGCGCCCTACGATTCTAGGATTTCCTCTTCACGGTGTGTTTTATTATATCATATATATGCATGTTTGATATGCTCTTTATTCGCAGGTTGACAGGTATAGGATATCGATTCCACCTAATTTCACAGGTTTGAGCATGTCGATTGACCAACGGTAATTGATTGGGAGATAGTAGCTAAGTTTTCCATGCCAAATCATCACCCTAGTCATAGTGTGTTGTCGGGTTTTAGTCGGGTTAAGTTGCTCTTGTTGTTCATCTCTCCTTGTTTTCATTTAAATTGCAAGTTGGAAAAAGGTAAATAAATGGCTTTATGTATTTAAGTTGTTTATTAAATTATCTGGTTACAATGTTATAAATGTTATTTAATTTATTCATTAATTTAATTTAATTAATAAAATGATCTAATATTGGATTAGATTTATTTTATTAATTAATTAAATTAATTATGTTGAAATAAATCAAGTTATTCATTTTGGAAATTGTAATTGTTAAATTCTTTTGAATTCAAAATTTAAAAGGATAAGTGTTAAAGTTGTTTTAAAAAGAAAATTTTAAAGTTGAATTCTTTTTTTTTTTGGAAATGTTTAGAAAGCATTTAAATGCATTTGGAATAGAAACTTCAAAATAAATAATAAAGTCATGTTGAAAAGAATTTTATTTTTAAATTTTCAAATAAACAAAATATCTCCAAAAAAATGCAATAACTATGGTGGATAGGATATTTTAGGGTATTTGACCAAATTTGGGGAAAACAATAGAAGAGGCTTTTCATTCTTAAAATTTGGCTATGAGGAAAGATGGAAGGAGAGCTCTTCATGTTTTGTTGATGCATTTTAGATTTTGGGAGAGGATTTTTGAAAAGTTTTGGAGAATCTTCTTGTAGGGAAGCTCAACTATCTTCTTCAAACTCTCCTTCAAGCTTTAGATCATAGGTTTTCCTTATTTATTTGTTTAAGAAATTTGCATTTTCATTTTAAAACTTACTTGTAAATCTTTGTTTGAAACCCTATTTAAACCTTGAAGAAAGTTAGAATGTTGTTGAAAATCAAAACTTGCAACATAAATCTTCAATTTCAATAATAGAAAATGAAAGAGAGAAAAACAAATTTGGAAACCTCTACTTTGGATTTGAATTAGTTCATATTAAATTCGAATTTTAAACCAGAAATTATGTTGATAAATTAATTTTATTGCAAAAATTATGTTGAGAAGTTGCACAATTTGGCTGTAAATGGAAATCTTTGTGTGTGTGTGTGTGTGTGTGTGTGTGTGTGTATTCAAGTCTTTTATTTTTATTTATTTGGGAAATTTATTTCCTGATTGAAGGAAAAATTTTGTCAAATGGTAATTTTTGGGAGACAAAACTCAGAAACCTCTATTTCTGTGTTTTTGTTTAAAAAAAAAAGAATATAATAATTTTTTTTTATTTGGCTTGGGGCGGGGAAGTAGTAGCTATGGCTGCACACAACCACACCCTTGAGGAGGGCATTGCTGTGTGCAATGCTTCCCACTTGGTGTGGGGGAAGTGCTACCCACAACAGTGTTGCCTCCATAGGGGGAGGTTGGACGCAGCCATGGGCTGTGTCCTCCTCCCTTTTGGGGGGCTCGGCCCAATGAAAAAAGGTTTTAGTTTTTTTTTATTTACTTTATTTTTATTTAATAATTTTATATTATATTATCATTTAAATAAATTTGTTTTATTATTATTATTCTAATATATATATTATTAAATATAATATTTGAATATTATATATTTGACATATATATATTTTAATTGGTTGGGAATTGAAATTGTTTTTAAATAAATAATTATTTAAATAATAATTATTTAATTAAATAGATATGCATATATT
This sequence comes from Sequoia sempervirens, assembly GCA_007258455.2. Lineage (NCBI taxonomy): Eukaryota > Viridiplantae > Streptophyta > Pinopsida > Cupressales > Cupressaceae > Sequoia > Sequoia sempervirens. Next base: position 481,000,580 of record VDFB02105785.1, on the reverse strand, counting down.
TGTATATGTACATTGAGTATATAATTGTATATAAACATTGAGTATATGATTAGATAGGTATGTTTCACATATACTTATATTTAAATGTATTGATCCTGAGTTGGTTACTTTAGAATAATTGATTGAAATAAAATTGATTCTATAATAAAAATATTTTTATTTAAAATTTGATTTTGATTATTGTGGATAATCGAGAAAAATGGAATTAAATTATTGGTTTAAATTCCTTAAAGTTGCCAATGTGATTTTATTTACTTTTGAGTAATTGCAAATAATGTTAATTATTTTATTTGATTTCATGCACTATGTCATTGTTTGGCTTGGATTTAGGAAATCCTAACATTAGTTTATTGAGTTGGCTAAAATGCTTTCTAAATGATGTTTTTGTTCTTTCTCAATGTTGGGAAAATGGGGTTGTTTGTCTAGTAAGTCTTCCAAAAGAGTTATTCTAGGTTGGGATGTTTTATGTGGTGGTTCGATTTACGAATTTCCTTGGGAAATGTGTATAGTTGTATCTTATTGTTTTACCCTGTTTTCTAGAATGGGGATGGTTTGTGCCTCCTTTGGAAGGAGTGGATTATGTATTTTGTTTCCTCCAAGTGTTTGGAGTGGGTTTTGTTGTATGTTTCCTCCCTGGATTGGAGTGGTTGTCTTATCTAGTTTACCTATTGAATTGTGGTTTTGTACCATGTGTGTTGTCGATAGGAGAGTGGCTCTTTGTGGGGATCCCGTACACAAAAGGGCACCAAGGTAACTCAGTTAGGGTTTAAGTAAGTGATAACTTAAAAAGAATTAATGAAAAAATATTAGACTAATTAAGATAATAAATGCCTCTCTCATGACTCATTTTCTTTTAAGGTTTGAGATGAGACGAGAAGCACAGTTTGTATGAGGGTCCGATGGCTAGTAAAGGCAAGCCAGGGTAACCTAAGATGGGGGTCTGGTAGCCTAGGAAGGTTGAGCCTAGGTAACTCATCAAAAATGATGTGTGACACTCTCTCTATTTCAACCAAAAGTTATATTGTTGTATTGTGTAGATGATTATTGTTCTCTGGAAGCATTGTAACCTTTGTGTTAAGTGATGATGTACTTGTATCTTTTTCAGTTTAGTTATGTGTTAGCCTGTGTCTAGAGGTAGATGGTCTTGTATAGGAATTCCTTGTTACTATCTCCTAGCATGGGGGGTGAGCCTTTGGGTATCACATGGTTGGGTGGAATGTGCACGTTAATCCATTGGGTTTTTTTCTTGTTCGTGTGGACAAGATTTCCAGTTGGAGAGCTCATAGGATCTAATTTCGTGTCATGCTTTATTCATTTCAGTTGAAAACTTGTAGTTTATTACCCCTCATTGGTTATTGAGGTGGATATTGTAATTTGTAACCATGTTTATTGGATTTACCTCATTCAGGGACTGAGAGTTGTAATTGTATTGTAAATTATCATTATTGGAATCATGCAGTATCTCTTATGTTGTTGTAATTTTATCATGTATAGAATGTATGTGTTTCTTAATTCATTAAGTAATTTAAATGCTATGGTTTCAATTCATGTTTCTTGTTTGGGTTTAAGTAAACTTTGTCTCATAAACTTTGTCTCATAACCTTAGGGGTTGTTGGCAATGGGTAGTGAACTTGCATGTTATTTGTACTTAAAAAAAATAAAATTGTTTGTTTGTGTAGTTAATTGCAACTTCCCCTAGGGTTGCGTGGCGGGGCGTTACACATGCTATCAGAGCCCAAGTTTAAACACTGGGTGCTCTGGGATAATGTGGGACCCATTAAGTTGTTAGTTGCATAGAATGTTTTTTGTTTGTGTACCTTGTCTTATGTTGTGGTGTGTATCTGTACATGATCATGCCACTTAGGCAAGGTCATAGAGGTCGTGGTCATGTAGGTGGTTGAGGAGGTTATCAGTAGGATACACCTTCCATTATTCCCCATGTTTTAGATCATGAGGGGTATCAGGATTCTTAGTTTTTGCTAGAGGTGGGTAATCAGCACTAGGATCCACTAGGGATTGGGGACACTTAGTTGTGTCGCTTGCTAGAGGAGACTCTTGCTCGTATGGGCCCTAGGCAGGATAGAGATCAGGAGGTTATAGGTGAGAGAGATCAAGTTCCACCTCCATCTGAGGCAGTAATGACTACTCATATAAGAGATCTTCTTAGAGCTCGTCCACCCAGTTTTGATGGTTTGGGTAGTGGATCAGAGGCTGAGACATGGTTGATTGATTTGAATAGGTGTTTTGTTATGCATTTGTATGGTAACAAAACCAAAGCTAGGTGTGCAATCATGTATTTGATGGACTTTGCATCTACCTGGTGGAGGTTGGAGGAGCAAAAGCTCCATTTGGATATCGGTACTGTATCTTGGGATTTGTTCCTAGAGCATTTCAATGCTTGATTTCTTTCTGATCATTGGCGTTAGTGCCGTGGAGATGAGTTTCATGCCTTATGACAGATGGATATGTCAGTGGAATAGTTTGAACATCACTTTTTTGAGCTCAAAGAGTTCATGGGCATAGGTGATGATGAGGGTATGTTGGTTCAACATTTCATTAGGGGCTTAAACACTCAAATTAGTGGTGGATTTTAGGAATTCAAGTCGAAGACCATGGAGGTAGCTGTGGATAAGGCTCGTATTGTGGAGGAGAATTTAGCCTTGGTTTTAGGTGGTCAGGTGGGAGTTTAGTTTGGTAGTGCACCTTCCATTGGTGTTGCATCTCAGAGTGGTCGATCTCAGGCTACATGCTTTTCTAGAGGGCATCAATCACCAGCTAAGGGTGAGCAGCAACAACCTTTGTAGTCAAGGCAACATAATCCCCAATCCCAACCCAATAGAAGTTGGAGACAGAAGAAGAGAGATTAGAGTTGGATGCGAGCTCAGCATGATTGTTATGATTAGCCTGCTTAGAGTTCTCAGTCAACATTTAGTGGAGGTGGTCTTCCATGACCTAGTGTATCTCCAGCTATTCAAGGATTTATTAGAGGGACATGATGTTTCATTTGTGGTCAGCAGGGCCACTTTGCTCATCAATGACCTCAACAGGACACTTCTGGTTTTAGTCAGAGGCCGGCAACTATAGAGCTGATGGTAGGAGATGCAGGTAGATCACATAGGGCATTCACTATGGTGGATACCCATCAGGCTGAGCATCTAGGTACAGTTCGTCCTTCGGCTTTAGGAGTTGATCCTTGAGGATCATGGTTCTAAGTAGTTTAGGATCTAGTTGGTTTTGAGGGAGCTCTATCCCTTGTGTTTGCAGGCTTCCAGGAGTAAGCCTAACCCTAGGGGGAGGATGTAACACCCCTCCATTTTGGCTCTTTTAATCAGTAGTGTTCTCCCTTGTTATGTTGTTTTTCTTTATGCTTTGACTTTGGAACTTGGTTCTATTTAATCACAAACTATAAAGCGATGTGAATGCTATATTTTGATGTGATGGTATTTTACTTTGATGTTATCATTATGGTATGCTTTGAATTAGCTTAGCAAATAATTGAATTAATGATGTTTTATGCTTTTGATCATATTATTGATGTTAGAATCGTCAGTTAGTAATTTTGTATTGGTGAAGGGGATGGGATTGCACCACTCGCTTGCAAGCGCCCTACGATTTCAGGATTTCCTCTTCATGATGTGTTTTATTATATCATATATATACATGTTCGATATGCTCTTTGTTCGCAGGTTCACAGGTACAGGACATCGACTCCACCTAATTTCACAGGTTTGAGCGTGTCCATTGACCAACAGTAATCGATTGGGAGATAGTAGCTAGGTTTTCCGTGCCCAGTCATCACCCTAGTCATAGTGTTTTGTCAGATTTTAGTTGGGTTAAGTTGCTTCTTGTTGTTCATCTCTCCTTGTTTTCATTTAAATTGCAAGTTGGAAAAATGTAAATAAATGGCTTTATGTATTTAAGTTGTTTATTAAATTATCTGGTTACAATGTTATAAATGTTATTTAATTTATTCATTAATTTAATTTAATTAATAAAATGATCTAATATTGGATTAGATTTATTTTATTAATTAATTAAATTAATTATTTTGAAATAAATCAAGTTATTCATTTTGGAAATTGTAATTGTTAAATTCTTTTGAATTCAAAATTTAAAAGGATAAGTGTTAAAGTTGTTTTAAAAAGAAATTTTAAAAGTTGAATTCCTTTTTTTTTGAAATGTTTAAAAAATTTAAATGAATTTCGAATAGAAAATTTAAAATAAATAATAAAGTCATGTTGAAAATAATTTTAGTTTTAAATTTTCAAATAAAAAAAATATCTCAAAAAAATGCAATAACTATGGTGGATAGGATATTTTAGGGTATTTGACCAAATTTGGGGAAAAAATAGAAGAGGCTTTTCATTCTTAAAATTTGGCTATGAGAAAAGATGGAAGGAGAGTTCTTCATGTTTTGTTGATGCATTTTGGATTTTGGGAGAGGATTTTTGAAAAGTTTTGGAGAATCTTCTTGCAGGGAAGCTCAACTATCTTCTTCAAACTCTCCTTCAAGCTTTAGATCACATGTTTTCCTTATTTATTTGTTTAAGAAAATTTCATTTTCAATTTAAAACTTGCTTGCAAATCTTTGTTTGAAACCCTGTTTAAATCTTGAAGAAAGTTAGAATGTTATTGAAAATCAAAACTTGCAACAAATATCTTCAATTTCAACAATAGAAAATGAAAGAAAGCAAAATGAATTTGAAAACATCTACTTTGGGTTTGAATTAGTTCATATCAAATTGGAATTTTAAACCAGAAATTGTGTTGATAAATTAATTTTATTGCAAAAATTATGTTGAGAAGTTGCACAATTTGGCTGTAAATGAAAATCATTGTGTGTGTGTATATATATATATTCAAGTCTTGTATTTTTATTTATTTGGGAATTTTTTTTCCTGATTGAAGGAAAATTTCTGTCAAATGGTAATTTTTGGGAGAAAAAGCCCATAAACCTCTATTTTTGTGTTTTTTTGTTTTTTGTTTTGTATTAATATATATATATATAATAAAATATATATTTTTATTTGGCTTGGGGGGGGGGGGTGTGTTCTGGTTGCACACAATCATACCCCTGAGGAGGGCTCTACTTTGTGCAGTGCTCCCCACTTGGTGTGGGGGAAGCACTTCCCACAATAGCGCTGCCTCCAGAAGGGGAAGCTGAGCGCAGCCATGGGCTGCATCCTCCTCCCTTTTGGGGGGCCTCGACCTAATGAAAAAAGGTTTTAATTTTTTTTTATTTAATAATTTTATATTACATATATATAATATAATATATATATATTATATATAATAATTTTAGATTATATATATAATATATATATATATATATGTATATATATATTATATTATTTAAATAAATTTATTTAATTATTATTATTCTAATATATATATATTATATATATATTTTAATTGGTTGGGAATGAAATTATTTTTAAATAAATAATTATTTAAATAATAATTATTTAATTAAATATATATGTATATATTTGTATATGTACATTGAGTATACGATTAGACAGGTATGTTTAACATATACTTATATTTAAATGTATTGATCCTGAGTTGGTTACTTTAGAATAATTGATTGAAATAAAATTGATTATATAATAAAAATATTTTTATTTAAAATTTGATTTTGATTATTATGGATAATTGAGAAAAATGGAATTAAATTATTGGTTTAAATTTGGGTAAGTGCACCAAGATGGTTCCCAAAAAGGGGGCTTAAGTGGCCATTTTTTTTGCTGAAATCAAGAAATGCTGACCTTGGACGTAAAATTGAGGATAGTTACACTCAAAATTTTGAGATGGAACAAAAACAAGGATCGAAGTGCTCTGAGTCTACTTTCTAAACTACTAATTTATTTTGAAAATGGTTGAGATTAAGGGGTTCAACAAAGGGATGTACACAAATTGGTTGTGTTTTTGTCAAAAAAACTTAACATAGCAAATCTTGCATGACCTAAGCATGGTGACCTTTTTTTTTAGTATTTTTAAAATCACTAAGGTCAGAAGTTAGCTAACAGTATCTAGTTGGTGCACAATTTTTCTAATAATTTTTTTAATGAATATTTGATTATTTACTAATTTTCTAAGTGGGAACTTCATAAAAAGCAGAATTTTGGCCGTGCTCCCCCTACAAATTTTGGAAAGTAATAGATTTTTTTAAAAAATTATTTTTTAAAATTTGTAGAATGGAGTCTAGTATCTAAAAATTTAATTTATTTGAAATTTTGATGAATGGTTAATTTGTAACGAAAAAAAACCAAACACTCCTTTTTGAAAAAAAATAGACATACAAACAAAAAAAATTATGGATGAAAGCCCTCACATTGTTAGAAAGTGAAAAAAATTATATCGTTGGAAAGCTAAGAGAGAACTTAACATTACCCATGTGTTTGATTTCGTCGATATTAAACCAAATGCAATCCTGACGGTGAGTATGAACTTGATTATGTGAAAAATTGTAGAATTTTCAAAAAACACGTCTTCGGTGGTTGGGAATTCCCTCCAAACCTTTGGGTTGGTATTCCATGGCAAATAGCAAAGCCAAGGCTCGGGGATTCCCAAAGAAAAATATAACGCGACCGCGTTATAATGCAAGCACGTTATTTACTAGTTTTCACTTTTTCTTCTCTGTGGAAAATTTCTAACAACAAATAACGCGCTCGCGTTATTTATTCCTTTGGTTAAATGCCAATTTTTTGAATGTTTTTTCATATCTTTCTATGTATATGTATGCTGGTGTGTCATGTATGTATGCTTGTGTGTCATGTATGTATGCCTATATGTATGTATTTATGCTTATGGGAGAGAGGGCAAGAGAGTGTGGGAGGGTGGGAGAGTGAGAGAGGGTGGGAGAGTGTGAGAGAGGGTGGGAGAATGGGAGAGG
>VDFB02105785.1:480956356-480993585 GCA_007258455.2 Sequoia sempervirens | reverse complement strand
TAATGCCAAAATTAAATGTAATCAAGGCATGAAAAAGCACAAAGTGTAATATTGTCAAAATGCTAAATATGTAAAAGAGAGAAAAAGAAAGAATGTGAAGAGACAAAACAAGAAAATCAAGAAAATCAAGGAAGAGGACGAGTCATAGGTCATTCAAGGAAGATGAAGAGGTAGTTGATGGTTGGAAACTTCTTTAAAAGCATTGTAAAGGCTGAGCAAAGAGATCATTGTATTATGGAAAAATTAAATTAACAAAGAGTTCCTTGTTTTAGCTTATTTTCTGTGTTTTTCAGTTGTTTCTTAACTTGTACGGATTGTGCAAGAATTTAGAGTTCAAATTTAGATTGTTTCCAGTAGGTTGGGGAATCACCATTTGTTTGAATCCATTTGGGAAGGAATCCATTAAATTTAATGTTTGTTTGAGCATTCTTCTTATGGCTCAGTCTGAAATCTTGTGCATTGAGTTTTGAGTCTTATAAGGCATTTCCACACTACACCAATGTAGGTCAAGTAGATTGGTGGAGTAGGTTAGGGATAGGTTATTTGTTATGTTTTTATGTTTGTGAGTGGAGGAAAAAGAAAGAATACCTTGAAGGAGCTGTTGCTACACAGGAAATTCTGAGTTTTCCAGTAAAAATGAATAGTTTCCAGCATGATAGTGGAGAAAGAAAAAGTGCATGGCTTAGAAGATGTTTCCAAATTCATTTTCAGATGTATTTTGACATGTTCCAATGGTTGGCCAGAGGTTTTGAGGTTGGAATGTAGCCTATATAGGAAACCCTCATTGATTTTTGAGTTTTTCACCCTATAAACAAGGGTTTGTCAATATACTATGAAAAAGAGTCTTTTAATCCCTGAAAATGGATAAATTGGGAGTTTTGTGTTATGTCTAATTACTTTTTTGAGGTTTTAAGTGTTTTGGGAATGTTTGAAGGGGGTCTTCTTTGAAAATTAGGCCTATTTTAGTAGCCTTTTTGATAGCATTTAGACTAAAAACTACTTATTTGCTCAATATAAGTTATTCTGAGTTTTTGATATGAGGACATGGGAATTAAGAGGTCTCTAAAAGTGTTTTGGATCTTGGGTTTTGAAACATGTGTGTTTGGTTTACCTAATTTAGGGCATGAATGTCTCATTGAGAAGTAGTGCCTTGACTGCTCAGAGAATATAAGTCTGACCTAACAGTGATCAGTGAGTTGATTTTGAGATAATGTTGTCTAAGTGATGGTGTCAGGAATGTATGGAGTCTTGGACAAGGTTTAGAAGTGAGATATGTTGTTTTGAAAGTTGGACAGTGAGGAGACTTGGTGTAAAATAATACATGAAATTGTAAGTTCAGTCAGAACAAAGTTAAAAGAGAGCAAGTTCCTAATTTGTATTAGTTGTAATAATGATGTTCACAGTGCTTGATGGTCTGGTAAAAGTCTGAAAGCCAGTTGTAATGATGGATTGACTATTTTGGACAAGTTGAATGAATTGATTGAATGGAAGAGTGCCTTGTTGAAAATGGTGTTTTTTAAATGCATGTTGATCTAATTGATTGAATCAAAGTTTTCTAAAATGGCTTTTTGCTTTGAATGAGTCAATTGGAATACAAATTTGTGGAAGGATGAAAGATGAATGATAAGAGAATTTGAGTGGATGAAAAGTAGATTTTTGATGAAATGTTGAAATTTTGTTTGATCTTCTCCAAGATGAGTTTGGGACAAGAGTCCCCTGAGTTGTTGATTGGTTTGGAAATCTTTGTATTGCATCAGCCTGTTGCTTACTATTATGCTGTGATAGATTTTTTCTAAGCATCCATAGCTTGTTTGAAAGCACCTGTTTTAGGCTTTTAGCCATAGCAGCAAGGCAATGAACTGTTTGATAAAATGCTTTGATAGACATGTATGAAAAATGTGTTATAAAGGCAAAGTGATGTGAACTCTTTGAAAAAATGCCTCAAAAGAAATCTGGAGTCTCATGGTGATGGAATGGCCTTGACAAATACCATGACAAACAGAATTATTTGTGGATTGTCTTGGCATTCCATCACCAGTGATACCATTCTTTGAGGCATTTAAACAATTCGATGCCTTGTCTATGATATTACACTTACTATTATGTGCGATAGATTTTTCCAAGAATTCATAGCTTGTTCAAAAGCACTTGTTTTAGGCTTTCAACCATAGCCTTAGGAATAACCTTGAACTATTTGACAAAATGCTTTTTGGTAGAAATGTATGAAAAAGGTAGTGAGTATAGACAAGGTAGTGAAATTTGTTTAAAAAATGCCTCAAAAAAATGTGGTCTCATAGATTGCCATGACAAGCAAATGCAAATGGCAGCTGCTCCTAGTTATTAGTTATACAATGTGAAGTAATTCCATAACTCCTTAGGTTGACTTTGTAAAACTATATTGTAATTGAAATCTTCTCATCTATTAGCATCTAGTTATTAGTTATGAAATGAAGCAATGCTTTTCAGGTTTGAAAGATGTACAATGCAATGTAATCAATGTTATGAATATAAACTACAAAATCTATTTTTACTAAGTTACCGGTTCGGTTTTGGGTTCGGGATTGGGTTTGAAAACCCGGTTCGCCGGTTCGGGAATTTTTTTTTTGGGGGTTGGGTTCGTTTTGGGTTTGGTAATACAAAAACATATAAAAATCAGAAATATATACATATTTGCAATAGTAATCAAGTTCAAAATACACCACCATATTAATAGTTAAATAACATAGCAAAAATACACCACCACTTCATAGTGAAATATTAAAATATTAGTGATCTACTTGAATGCCATGATACAAAATTATAAATTAAAGTTCAAACGTAAAAATTTCAAGTGTTTACAACCAGCCATTATTGATCATTAATCAATTTGAAAAGTGTGAACATTTTTCTATGTGGAAGGAAAACAAGAAAATAGTGTTACATAATTATTTACATTGTGAAAGAGCCAAAACCTTTTTCTTGCAGATCGTAGAAGAATCTTAGTGAATTTTTGGGTGTCCTTGCCTTGGAACAAAACTATCTGAGCTATGAATGATTGACCCGAGGCTGTGAAGGAAAAGAAATAAGATAAATCACATGCAACTTGTTGCAATTTCTTTCCTTGGGAAAAAGGGTAAAGTTTTCTTTTCAGGGAGAATCTCCTTTAGAGTTTGAATGCATTGATAATTTTCAAGATAGACTTAGCCAAATATGTCATCTAGGTTTGAAGCTTTTAGGTAAAATGTTTGTTTCTTAAAATTTTGTTCAAAATTCAAGATGCAGGCTCTCCTCCCTTAGGGAAGAGAAGGCCTATCAAACCTAACTCTTATGCAACACTTCTTAATTTCTTGTTGATGTAGTATTAGATGTGAAGTTTCAAAATACACATGGTTATATAAATTCTCATCTCATGACTATCATTGCATCAAATTAAGCATTTTCAATCCTTTATGGTCTAGAAAAGAGAAGTATGGATTAGTGTTCCAATGCTAAAGTCTTATTGTGAATCTCTTTTCTATGAGTGGTTCAAAAATGAGGAATTTGTCTTCTACACCAAATGAGAAATATTCACAATATATGTGCTAGGAAGGAATATAAGTCCATAAGATCGAGTATGCAAGAATTGAGAATTGCAAAATTGGATTACATTTGACTTCCAAACACATAAATTTTCACACTTTTCGATGTTCACACGTAAGTCAAAAAGTATATGTGCGTAAGTTGTAAAGTATACACTTGAATACATGTAACTCATATCTATTGAACCTTGAATTTATAATTTGCAAATATGGACACCATCAATAAAAAATATTTGTATTAAGCAAATAGCCATGTATGCATACATCAATATATGTCGATATAAGTATAAAATATAGTTACAAAATAGTCATATAGGCTTACAAGAATGCCATATAGGAATACAATGTCAAATATATCCAACACAAAATATGTACAAAATTGCCATGTAGGCATACAACAAAGGGCTCTATGCATTCAAAATTCATTTCCCTCCATGCTTTGGTTCAAATACAATTTTCTTTCCCTTTGTTGGGCAATCTGATGGCAATAATTCTGTCACCCATTTTTATTGTGCTCAAGGAGTGCTCCTACTGCTGCTCCTAGTGTTTAGATCCTCGTGAAGTTTCAACTATTACAAAAAGAAGTAAAGACATTAATATATAGAAATTACATTATAAAAATTAATATATTTAACAAAATAATCACTTATAGCCATCTCACGATCACTCTCCTCGATGGAAATATTTGCACGTCAATGCTCAGGCGTGCTCAAGCCTTGTATATACCATCGAAATAGGAATTAAACTATGAATCAATAATGGTTTGATTTTTCACTAGAGCTAGTTCATCTATAACAATGAATGTAAATTGAAATTTAGTAATTTGCCTCATACCTCCTCTATCAGAGCCATCGAGGATTGTATAGTGGATGAAACACCAATATCCATTTCCCTCATAACGTTTGGCGGTGTTTCTGTCACCAACATCTGAAAATAAAACAACAAATTATTCAATCAAAAAAAAGTTACAATAGTGATCCATGTGATGACTTATAATGTATAAGATCTAATGAACAAAATTTTGAGTACAAGTATTAAACATATATATTTCTGATTATTATTTATCAAATTTGAAGTAATGCTTTGAGTTTGAATGATGTGTATGCAACATAACCAACCATATGAATATAAACTACACAAATCTATTAAACTTAGAATTCATTACTTAAGTTCTCTTTAAATTCTATATTACCTCTGTGAATGTTTGATCAAATCTACTGTCATTCGGAGTTGTTTCCTTGAAACCTCCAACAGTACCCTATTCAACATCCAAAATCACATATTAAAATACCATTCGTAAAACAATGATATTAACACATGTAATAAATTTATAATTGTTTACTAACTTTACATACCCCACCGATAGGTGTACTGCAAAAATAAGTAGGTGGATGACTGGTGTATCCAATCTCTACACTGTGACCCTACAATTTTATTAAAATAGTAAAACTAAATTAGTTAATCTTGCATTTCATAATCAAAATTTAATAAATTAAATTAAATGAACATGCTGAATTTTACCTGAGTGTCAATGCCATATGCATCATGAAAAATGTCAGTCGTCCTCTCCATGCCCATAGATGCATACGGATCAGGCTACGTAGTAGCATATGGATCCTGTGTAGCACCCTCCTGAATGCTGGTAGGGTCATACGAACAAGTCGCCCAACAAGATTGACACACATGGGTTCAAAGGCCACCACCTAAAGACTCCCCTGGATGGCGTTGTACAATAGGGATAGTGTGATGGATGACACTCTGCCTCAAAGTTGTGATCACCTGCAATGTCTCTATGTCGGCACTCTCCTTCGCAACGGCAGGCATCACAATCTGCTCATGAGGTGGCCTAGCCAGAGGTCGTCTCCCTTGCCATGTAGGATCCGACTGTGCACTGGGCCTATCCTGAGCTGACCCCCCATCTCTCCCCTGGAACTCCCTCATATCAAAATAATTTGGGATTTGGTTCAATACAAACTCACTATATAGTTTCCTAAGAAAATATTGGGGGACTTCATAATTATTGCATGATGGGTAATCAAAGACCATATACCATCTTTCATAAAAATGGCTCTTAATCTCTTGGTGGTGGCACCAATGAATAGGAAACCTCTTTGTATTGAGGGTAAGATTTTGATTTGTTTTAGGGTCAGTGAATAGAGAGAACAAATCACCTTTAGTAATTTTTAAATCTTTTACTTGTTTATATGATAATTTGTCTGCATAATATGCCCTGGCTGTCTCCCTCCTATCTTGCCATCTAGATATTTGTTGGGTGATTGCATCTACATTTTTTAACATGTCTTTCAATGAATTTGCTAGAAGCATTCTTTATGTGGCTAAAGCATTTGGATCACTCAACCTATTGATAAGATCCTCAAGTTGTTTTCTATTGTTCTCAATTTCACTCCTCAAAATTTCTTGAGTGCTAGGAGGGAATTGAGAGAATGGTGGGGGAGGTTGTTGTTGAGGATTTACCTCTTCTTATTGAGGATTTGTAGGATTTCCTACAAATTTAAAAAAAACAATCAAATCTAACCTAAAACAAACAAAATCAATTTCAAACTAACAAATTCAAAACAAATAGCAAACAATACTTAGCTCCCACATCTCTTCGTCAACATGGCGCCATATTTGTAAACAAAATCCAACTGTTCTTGATGAAATTTGCATAAATCTTTCCACCTAGAACACGAGCACGAAAGTGAGGATTTTTGGCCACGGGCAGAGCTGAGAAACAGTAAAGACAAAATGATACACATTTGAATTTTTTTTTCTTTTAAAATCACATAATGCACTAGCGTTATAATGCGAGCGCGTTATGTCTTTCCAATTTTTTTCCCCATTTAGCCAAAAAAGTGTGACCAACTTCATGCACCCCCCATTCCTTAAAGTTGCCAATGTGATTTTATTTACTTTTGAGTAATTGTGAATAATGTTAATTATTTTATTTGATTTCATGCACTATGTCATTGTTTGGCTTGGATTTAGGAAATCCTAACATTAGTTTATTGAGTTGCCTAAAATGCTTTCTAAATAATGTTTTCGTTCTTTCTTGATGTTGGGAAAATGGGGTTGTTTGTCTAGTAAGTCTTCCAGAAGAGTTATTCTAGGTTGAGATTTTTTATGTGGTAGTTTGATTTATGAATTGCATTGGGAAATGCGTATAGTTGTATCTTATTGTTTTACGCTATTTTCTCGAACGGGGATGGTTTGTGCCTCCTTTGGATTATGAGTGGTTTATGTTGTCTGTGCCTCCTTTGGAAGGAGTGTATTATGTATTTTGTTTCCTCCAAATGTTTGGAGTGGGTTTCATTGTATGTTGCCTCCTTGGATTAGAGTGGTTGTCTTATCCATTTTACCCATTGAATTGTGGTTTTGTACCCCGTGTGTTGTCTATAGGAGAGTGGCTCTTTATGGGGGTCTCATACACAAAGGGGCACCAAGGTAACTCACTTAGGGTTTAAGTAAGTAATAACTTAAAAAGAATTAATGAAAAAATATTAGACTAATTAAGATAATAAATGCCTCTCTCATGTCTCATTCACTTTTAAGGTTTGAGATGAGACGAGAAGCACAGTTTGTATGAGGTTCCGACAATTGGTAGAGGCAAACTAGGGTAACCCAAGATGGGGGTCTGGTAGCCTAGGAAGGTTGAGCCTGGGTAACTCATAGAAAATGATGTGTGACACTCTCTCTATGTCAACCAAAAGTTATATTGTTGTATTGTGTAGATGATTATTGTTCTCTAGAAGCATTGTAACCTTTGTGTTAAGTGATGATGTACTTGTATCTTTTTCAGTTCAGTTATGTGTTAGCCTGTGTCTAGAGGTAGATGGTATTGTATAGGAATTCCTTGTTACTATCTCCTAGCACGAGGGGTGAGCCTTCAGGTATCACATGGTTGGGTGGAATGTGCACCTTAATCTATTGGGTTTTCTTCTTGTTCGAGTGGATGCGATTTCTAGTTGGAGAGCTTGTGGGATCCAGTTTCATGTCATGCTTTATTCATTTCAGTTGGAAACTTGTAATTTATTATCCCTCATTGGTTATCGAGGTGGATGTTGTAATTTGTAACCATGTTTATTGGATTTACCTCATTTGGGGAATGAGAGTTGTAATCATATTGTAAATTATCGTTATTAGAATCATGTGGTATCTCTTATGCCATTGTTGTAATTTTATCATGTACGGAATGTATGTGTTTCTTAATTCGTTAAGTAATTTAAATTGTATGGTTTCAATTCATATTTCTTCTTTGGGTTTAAGTAAAATTTGTCTTGTAACCTTAGGGGTTGTTTGAAATGGGTAGTGAACTTGCATGTTATTTGTACTTTAAAAAAAATAAAAATTAGTTCATTTGTATAGTTAATTGCAACTTCCCCTAGGGTTGCATGGCGGGGCATTACAAGAATGGTGGTATAACACTTCTTTTTATAGCTCATAAAAAATGTCTCCATTTTTGGCACTTTATGGATATCATCCTGCTTCCATCACATCATCAATAAAGGTATCACCAAGAGTTTAGGCAGTAGAAGACCACTTGCTTCATCAACAACAAGTACTTTTAGGACTCAACAAGAATTTAGCCATGGCACAAAATTGAATGAAACAGCAGGCAGACCAACATCGTAGTGAAAGAAGCTTTGAAGTTGGGGATTGGGTCTTCTTGAGATTGCATCCTTATAAGAAAATATCATAAAGCAACAAAAAAAGAATAATAAGTTGTCTCCAAGGTATTATGGTCCATACCAAATCATGAAAAATATCGGTAGTGTTTCCTACAAGCTAGAGTTCCACCGACAACAAAGATATGTCCAATTTTTCATGTTTCCTATTTGAAGAAGGTCATTGGGCATAATATTCCAACTAAAACAACACTACCAAAGCTCAATGAAGAAGGAAGAATCATTTTGGAACCAGAATGCATTCATCAAACATGAACAAAGAAGCTGAGGAATAGAACTCTCACCGAGTATCTCATCCAATGGAAGAATTTTCCAGTTGAAGATTCAACATGGGACGATGAGAAGTTCATTCAAAAGAATCCAAACTTGATTAGCATTGAGGACAATGCTTCTTTGAAGAAGGGGGGCATGCTATGCCCTTAATATTAGTGTACATTGGGTTATGAATAGGCGGCTTGTGGCTATCTTAACTCTCTATTAAGTCATATTATCATTAGTATATTTTTATTTAGTTGTTTAGGTCTTCCTAAGACTTATATAGATGTGTCTAAATCAGCCTAGGTCATATCCTAGGCATAAATAGGTATATATAGGAGGTTTCGAGTCTTATTTCATCATCAAGTTGTGAAGTGTGTTCTCATTAGAGATATTTGGAGGTTTTCCCCCTCGAAGTGGCTTTTTATTATTAGTTATTATCAAGTGTTTGCAGCATATTTCATATCATATTCTTCTATTGTGCAAGTTATTTCATAACAACAAACCTATCCACCTTGAAGCTAGAAACTTGTTTCAATGAAGAGAAGAGTTTGTTGATGATCTTGGCTATGAGGTGTGGGTATCTAAATCAGAGGGAGAGATGAAATATGAAGATTATGGGATCCAAATAGTGGCTCAACTTAAGCAAAGCACTCCCACACAACAAAATAGGCCTTTCTAAAGCAACACAAAAATTGGTTTACATTGACTATGAGAAATTGGACAAGTGATTTAAAAAGCTCAAGGCAGAGTTGGTAAATGTAAAGGCCACGATGGATAGGCTGTATACAAGTTGAGATTAGGGAAAAGGATATGGACATGACCTGCTTGAGGTAGGTGTAAGATTAGTAAGGAGAAGTGACTAAGTCACTATAGAGGAAACTCAAAATGAAAAGGACCGGCTTTATGCCAAGATGCAAAGATTGGAGCATGAGGTTGAGGCTAAGCACAAAGTGACAAAATATGTGAAGGCCCAAATACAAGAAGTTGCTAAAGAATATCAGTGGAAGCAAAAAGAGTTTGATGACACAATAAGCTGACAAAATAGTATATGTTCATAGTTGCAAAGAGATCTGTAGAAGATGGGAAAAGAAAAAGATGATATATAGGAGGATTTGGCTAACACCCAATCTCAAGTAGCTAAAAATCTTCAAAAATACTAGGTAGAAATAGAGAAGGAGAGACAAGAGAAGTAGGACATTAAGTCTATTTTGCAAACTTGTGATGTAGAGGTAGAGAAGTTGCAATCAGAGCTTTCAAGCACCCTCCAAGATATGGATCAATTGAAGGAAGACATGAAGGCTAAGGAATCTCAATTCCATTAGGAATTAATTACAAAATGAGGGTCTGGGCTCCTCCCAATACTCTAGGGATTGTTGTCTTCCCATTGGGAGAGAATCATGATTGCAGTAGGGACCCTAAAGCCAACCTTGATATTCTTAATAGATGCATAGGAATTGAATGTGAAGGTTAGCCCAGTGGTCAACCAAATTCTACATACAATCACCCTCCATTTTGAAGAGTCGAGTAAGTTAATCATCAAGATATATAAGGAAACCGAGGAAGCTTTAAAAGATGCTAAAATTATAGACTGAAGGGAAACTACAAGAAAGGAAAATGAATTCATCACCTACAACCAAGTTGCCTAGGAATGCAAGGCTTGTTAGTCAACATTACCTAAGAAGGTCAGTGAGATAAAGGAAAACCTTGGGGTTCTAATCCATTTCAGATTATCCACGTTTTTCTTGTTAGACGAAGAAGTGTTGATAGAAGAATAGATCAAAGAGACCAACAAACTCAAGCAATAGGACTTCTCAGTACTAAGGTCTGAGCTCATCACCTTTATTCAAAGAAATAAAAAATGTGCTTCTTCCCTTGTCCTGACTTTACTACCACATCTGAGCTACTTCATGAAAATGGGGTGGATTTCATTTCAAGGAGGTCCTCAACCTCGAGTAGGCCTATGAGATGTTGCACACACTTGTCCCATCTTCCAATGAAGACTAGGAATTCCAACATGCTACTTTCCTCAAACTCTGAGGATTCTTTTTATTTTTATGCTATATTTGGGTTCATGCCTCCACAAGCAAAGGCCCCTGTGAGTCACTAGAAATTGTGGAGCAATTTTTCTCTAAGTATTTTTTTTCTTTTTGTTTCAGTCCCCACAGTTCTCCCTTTTTTGAATCTTGTTCTTTTTGTGTTTTGACTCCTACAAAAAGGTGTGCAATATGCCATGTGGTGGCTACACATATTTTTCTATATCACTTTCCTTTTGGGCCCGAAATAGGACACATGGCTACATCATGGGGATTTTCCCCAAGCTACTCTAACAGACTTGAAAAACACCCACCAACGTGCCATGCCACTCACTTTTTGTCAAGAAGGTTATTTCACCCACAAGTGTATTATTTCTTTGGTAGAGTTTTCTGAGCAACATAGTGAACTTATACCTTCGGGATTAGTCTCTTTGGAGCATCACCATTTTTACTTGTAGCTGATTTGATTGTATTTTTGTCAAGCAATTACAACTTCAGATCCTCCCTTGACAACGATATCTTCGCGAAGGCTTTTCGAACATCCATATCCATTATTGAAGTAGCTAAAATTTTATTAGCAAAGATTGGTATGATGAAATCAGATCATTGATTGAATTGTAGAGAACCAAATGAGGATACCTATTAGGGGTTCATCTCTATCATCCGCAATGTTGGCACATCTTTCTAGCCCTATAAAAGGGAGGTTTCAGTAGCCTTTTCATCATGATCATCAGAAAAAAATGTTTTTTTTTATTAGAAGATTAGAATAGGGTAGAAATAGAAGAGATTATTATAGAGTTTTGTTTTCTCTTTGGTATGTTAAAATATTATCAAGGAAACTACTCAAATTGGTATTCGACCTTTGCATTTGTGTTATTTATTTCAAGAACAAGTAATAGTAGGAAGAAAAATATGAGATTGTGCATCTACGACCTCTATAATATGTTATATTTCTCTATTTTGTATGTGTTGAATGCTCTATGTCAATTTGTGCAAATATAGTCTTGGTAATTTCTTTTTTATGCTGTTAACTTTTATGTTTGAATAGTGCTATTTTTTATAAATTAAATCATGTTATACTCTTTCATTTTTTACAAAGGTTATGCTAACTTTCATATTATACTGTGAGAGAAAGATGGTTCTATAAAGATCTGAAGTATTTCTTTTAGTATTAGGTCTCTTATTTCTGTCAGACCTTATAGGTACTTCCTATAGGGAGATTTGAATGACTACTATGTTCTTCTATGGAACTTAGTTGTCCATTCTATTTCCAACAATGGAGGGTATGTGGCATTATATGTCCATTCCATTAGAAGTAAGAACCTGCTATGGTTTGAAATGTTCTAAAAGTTTTATGGTGCATCACCTTAGTTTCTTTTTTGCATTTCTCTTCCCCTTTTCCCCAAAAAAAGGAAGAATATTTTTTTGTAAAATCCCAAAGGTTATTCAATGAGGCACAAGAAAGTCCCCCCATTCACTGAATTTCCCATAAGATTGTTCGGGAGAAGTGCAATTTCATGATCAACAAGACTCATTAATATTTATTTTTTATGTTATTTGAAGAACCTAGGG
The DNA here is from genome assembly GCA_007258455.2 of Sequoia sempervirens. Lineage (NCBI taxonomy): Eukaryota > Viridiplantae > Streptophyta > Pinopsida > Cupressales > Cupressaceae > Sequoia > Sequoia sempervirens. The sequence goes on along the minus strand of VDFB02105785.1, from coordinate 480,981,480 downwards.
AGAAGAAATTTTTGTAATATTTTAATTTTTATGATTTTGTATTAGTGTGTGTTCTTTGAAAGTATGTTATAGAGGACTTGATTCTATTGGTGTAATTAAATGTGTTGTACCTTGTCCTAGGTCATAATTACACTTTAGTTAAGTTTACTTAGGGACCACATAGGAGGTTGTTGGAGATTCTCCACTTTTGGTGGACTTGACATGTCATTACCTCATCACTTCCACCTTTTGTGGACACATCATGTGATTATCTCTCCACCTTTTGTGGAGTGATAGGTTTTCATTGTTGTCTCATGTCATAAGATTAATGACACTTGTCATAATCTTATGCCCTTCTATGTTCTCACCTTGGCTATATAACCAAGGGGTGTTTCTCATTGTAATCATAATCATATTCATATCATATCAATGACATTGAATACAATTTATTCTTGTCATATTTTCTCTCTCTCTTTTCTTGTGCTTTCCATTTGGTCCATAGATCTTGGAATCCATAGTCAATTCTAACAGATTCATATACTTTGTGTGAGTATTACTAGTGGAATTTATATGCTACATGATCAATTCCAAAATAGACATTTCCCATGCAATGAGATTCCTAGGGAGGTATATATTTCATCAGACTATGATAAAGAGGTCTCTAGGTATTTTTGTATGTGATTGTAAATTGGGTTGAATATGTATATAGTAGAAGGTTTACCTATGATACATGTTTCACCTTGTTTTGAGGTATAGTTAGTTTGATGTGTGTGTGACTAGATGTGGTTATTGTTCCAACTACTTGGGTGAGTACATGGTAACTACTCAAGCCTATTTATTGTAGTTTGGACTATAGTGTGTGCATTTATGTCATTTTATCTATGCCATGTATAGTTTGGTCTTGGCTCAAATTTATTATCTTTCATTCTTAGGAATGATGAGGATGAGAGTGTGTGTGGTCAAGATGGTGATCACTTGATGGATGTTGTAGGTTGCTTTGTTGAGCCTATGAGTATAGAGGAGTTAGTTGAGGCTATTCATTATTTGTCCCTAGTGGTTAGTTCATTTTTTTATATCCCCTTATGCTTTATAATGTGAATATCAAGTGGTAGAATTATAGGATTAGGTGTGCTATTCATTTTTCATATCCTAAGATCTATTATAACTTAATTTCTCATAGATGGGTAAATAATGTACATGTATCTCCAAAAATCATGGAGAGAAATTTGAGTCACCTATGTGAGGATAGGGAAATGTAATTCTTTCACCATTCTTTCAGGACTTGGAAGATTTATTATAATTAGTGCTTCATGGAGGAGTGCATGGGAGTTACATATATCAAATTGAGTTTTGGAAGTCAAAGATGCATGTGAAGGAATTACACTCTAATTTTTGATGCAACTCTTGTAGTGGGTTGTGAGAATTGTTATCATGTTATTTTGGGACCTTTTTGGTCCATAGCATTGTCGTTTGGTGGTTTTCTAGGCTTCCTCAATTATATATATTAGACACATGTGATTGAGGATGTATGAAATATTTTTTATAGAGTTATGTTGCTAGATTTTCACTAGATGAGTAGGAGTCTTGATGTCATTAAAGTATTGCATGGAATCTCTATGAATGATATTGTAACCATGATTCATTTGGTAATAAATTAAGTTGTGTAGTGCTTTGAAGGCTAGATTTTTACAAAAAGATTTTTTGAAGGTATAGTTCTACATTTGTGGGTAAACCCACAAAAGCGGTTTACAATTCTAATGAGGAAGGAAAATTTGCAAATAAATGACCCCATGCAAAAATATTTAATTTTTGGGGGTTCGAACGAACTTTTGGTTCGAGCGAACCTAAAGGGAACCGCCCTTCAAGTGAACCCATTTAATGATGGGTCCCACCATTCCTGACAAAAACCAAAAAGTGAAGGGTTTTGGAAAGAGGGTTCGCTCAAACCCTAGTTCAAGCAAACCCCCCTAGTTCTCTCAAACTACCCTTTCCCCCCTTCTCTTGCTCAAGCACCAAAAAAGTGTAGAATTTTGCACTTCCAAGCTCAGGTTGATGATGAAACTAGAGGATACTTCATAGACCCAACTAGATGATGGTAGTCCTTGGAACGATCTATCCAATTAATATAATTTTAATATATTTTGGTTTTATTGTGTATTTTTTTTAGTTTTATTAAACATAAGTTTTTCACCAAAAATCAAGCTCTCTTCTACACATGTGGAGAAATAATAGATTATCAAAACAAAAATTGAAAATATATGAGTGCACCAAATATTGAAGTCCTTGATCCAACAAAAAAAATTGAATTTTGATACATAAAAAAATTATGTGTTATATGGTCCGCCTATGTCTGAATTTTAACTGGTTTGATTTTGAAACTTGATTAAGAAAAATATATTCAATAAAACACTATGAAACCAACTGGAAGCACTAGATATCATAGTTACAAATCTAAACTCAAAAAAATTAGAATTTTTTCCTTCATGGAAAAAAAGTTATACATTATACGGTGAGCGTCACTCCTTAAAAATGTTGTTTACTAAAAAAAAACTAGTTTTCAAAGTAGATGGAAAAAGTAGTGCAATTTGATTCTAAAAAATTTGAAAAAAATATTATTTAGAATCTACAGAAAAAATGTCACAAATCACTAGTTTGCATCATCTTCAAATTCCTCACGGTTTAGTCACTATAGGTGCCCGAAAGTGAAGATTCAGTTAGAAAAAATATATTTCAATGTCCAGTTTGGCCAAAAATTATAAACTAGTATTGTGGGATCACCCTTGTTGCTTCTATTTTTCTCTCTTTTTCATTCCTTTCCAAGTAGTTTTTACATGCTAGAATGACACTAAAATGTATGTAGATTTATTTTATGCTACTCTCAATGGATGGTTAATGTAGAAATATTCACATGTTTAGTAGTTGAGCTTTGTTTTAAGGTTAATTATTAAGGGATTTGCAAGAACTTTTCCTAACACTAAGGGGTGATCTACACTTTCTTCCATATAATTCTTCAAATGGGACTATATTAATAGAAGAATTTTTAAGATTTACTATACATTAACTTAACTAGTGAAGGTACTATTCCTACTTGTATTGTTGGTCCATGTAGTACATTCATAAGAGATAGTCAAGCATCTAATCAACTCTCTTTCTACCCATCTATTTTTGGATGGTAGGTAATATTTAAATTTAGTGTCGTGTCTAGGTTTGACAAGGTATTCTAAAATCTTAGTGTTTTTCTCAAATCCCTACCAAATATGATTCTTTTTAATAGTCTATGAAGTATACAAAAATTATTTCACAAAACTTTTTACTTAGGTAGGGGAATCATCTTTCAAATTAGTTGATATTAAGTATGCATCCTTGGTGACTATCATTTATCACTTTTAGTGTATCATGCCTAAAAAATGTTAAGGGTAGTCCTTTTATAAACTACTATACCATAGTTTGGCACTTATACTTTGAGATATCATGTAGATATAAAAAACTAGCTAGATGAATATGTTTGACTTTAACTACTAACACTCCAAAATTCAACCTTTAAAATATTTCCATTTCTCTTTTTATTCCCAACCATAAATATAATGACATAAAATCTACTAACATATTTTTTCTCATGGATATATAGAGTAGAAATAATTGTGAGCTTCTTGTATCACATTAGCTGTCAAATCATAATTGATTAGAACATAGAGGCATCTTCCTTACATCTAGGTGATCCCACAATATTGGTTTATAGTTTTTGGCAAAATTGGACACTAAAATATTTTTTTCTAACTAAATCTTCACTTTCAGGCACCTATAGTGGGTAAACCCTGAAGAGTTTGAAGATGATGCAAACTAGCGATTTGTGACATTTTGTCTATAGATTCTAAATATATTTCTTTCAAAATTTTTGGAATGAGACTACACTTCTTTTTCCATCTTCAAAAACTAGTTTTTTTTAGTAAACAACATTTTTAAGGAGTGACATTCACTGTATAACACATAACCTTTTTTCCATGAAGGATAAAATTCTATTTTTTTTTAATTTACATTTGTAACTATGATATCTAGTGCTTCCAATTGGTTTCATAGTGTTTTATTGAATATTTTTTCCTTAATCAAGTTTCAAAGTCAAGCCAATTACAATTTAGACATAGGCCGACCATATAACGTGTAACTTTTTTTGTATGTATCAAAATTCTTTTTTTTTTTGTTGGATCAAGGACTTCAATATCTAGTGCACTCATATTTTTCAATTTTTTTTGATAATCTATTATATTTCCACTTGTGCAGAACAAAGAGCTTGATTTTCGGTGAAAAACCTATGTTTAATAAAACTAAAAAAAAATACATAATAAAACCAAAACATATTAAAATTATATTCCCTGGATAGCTTGTTCCAAGGACTATTGCCATCCAGTTGGGTCTATGAAGTCTCCTCCATTTTCATCCTCAACCTGAGCTTTGAAGCACAAAATTCTAGAGTTTTTTGGTGCCAGAGGGTGAGAAGGAAGGAAAATGGGGATTTAGGCGAACCATGGGGGGTTTGAGCAAACCCCCAGGGGTTCGCTAGAACCCTGGTTTGAGCAAATCCCCTTTCAAAAAAATTTTCTTTGTGCTTTTTGGTAGGAATGGTGGGACCTTGCATTAAATGGGTTCACTCCAACTAGGGTTCTAACAAACCCTCTTTTGGTTCGTTTGAACCAAAAAGTTTGTTCAAACCCCAAAAATGATTTTTTTTTGCATGGGGTCATTTTTTGCAACTTTTCCTTCCTCACTCGAATTGTAAACCACTTTTGTGGGTTTACCCATCTTTATGTGCATTAATTACACAAATTAATGTCTTTTCAAATGAAAAACATATCACTACATTACACAAAATGTGTATCAGGATAAAGGTACAAAGTCATGTCAAACTTTCAACCAACTTATCAACACAATTGAATTTAAGAATTTCTAACTAAAAATCAATTTTAGTCAAACATATGATCTAGTAAGATCCATTCTAGATAAGATAGATATTTCCACAACTTTTTCAACTAAAATTGTTAGTTAAATGTATATATAGCACCACTTTGAGGTCAATTTACCAAAAAGTAAAATTATTTGGAAAAGTTGATGTTTCAACAACTCCTCATGTAAATGCCATTTTTTAAAATATAAAAATACTCTTTTGTAGAGCCATAAGTGTATTATATATATATATATATATATATATAGTTCAAATTTTATTAAAAGTAGGTTATCAACAAAAATATTAGGTTGATTACCATGTCAAGAAAAAATATTAATACTTATTAAAAAAATTTAAAAAATATATATGATGCACTAGATAAAAGAATCTATATTAAGATAGTATATATATATATTTTGTTTTAGATAAACATTTAATATAAACGTTGACATCGAATGGAAACAATTATGTTTTAGACATGCACATTTTAATATATATTTATATATATATATATATATATATAAATATTGGAAAAAAAATATATCCATGCACTAAACTTTGAAGTTATAAATACAGAAAAAATTTAAAAGGGAAAAACAATTACTATATAAAGACGATGTCTCATGTAACAACATTCAACATTTTATCAACAACTAAATTATAGTGTTAATTTATTAAAAAGTTATTTAAAAATATTTTTTATGTTTTTTAAAAAAATAAAAACATAAAATATACTAAACAATGCACATTTTATTAGTTTACATTATTTCAAAATTTAAAACATATATGCCACTTTTGAGTGGTTCAAGTTTAAAAGTTGGATCGGTGTTGGTTGTTTCCTTTATAAAACTGTGACACAACTTTGTACCTTTACCCATCAATTTTACTCACACCATATAGTATGAAAGGGAAAAAGTTAGAGAATTTGAATTTGAAGTTTTTAAATTCAAAGCTCAATACAAGTGTGTCAAGATTAATCTTGAGTGGAAAAATATTAAAATGAGCAAAGTGTTAATTTCAAGGGATGCATATGCAAATGTAGGTAAAATAAATTATTCCTAAATTTTGAATATAGGGGAAAGGAATAGTAGCTACCCACATACAAATAGCTATCAATTAATACATGATAATTAAAATCCTAGTAAAAAGTTTCACATATAGTCACTCACTTGTATGCATAGTAGTTAAAATTTGAATATTTAATTGGAGAAGATGTGCATCTTTATTGGTACCCATAACGCATGGTTACTAGGGAATTTGTGCATATGTATTGGTCAAAACATTTATTAGAGGAATACGTATTGGATTAGTTGTACAATTTTTTGGTGGTTGTAGCCTACAGTTATTAGGGTGTCCATGAATAGGTATTGGGAATCACTTCTAAATGACCACCTTTTTACCCTTGTACACATAATGAGTTCTCTTGCATTAATCATAACTACCCAAAATTTGAAATAATAGGTTTAGCCTCTAAAGTCACATTCAAAGAAACACAAAAAAATCATGAAAATTCAATGTACGGATTAAGAACTTAGGGTGTGTGAAGCTAGGGTGGGCGGCTACAGGATCCTTTTCCCTATAAAAATGTAAGTAAGAATGGTAAAAATGAGAATATATATAAATGAAAGTAAACAAAGATAGATAAAGATGAAAGAGTGAACCAAACTTAACAAAATAGTCACTTTTCAAAATATAATTATATTAAATTATTCCATAAAAAATAATACCTAAATCTAAATTAAATTTACATAAATATACTAACTTAACCATTAAAAAATAATCTAAAATTAAAAAATATAATATATATATATATTTTACCCTAAATAAAACTTATGATTTAAAAATTAAATCTAAATATTAAATATCTATTACTTATCCCTCTCTAGACCACCGACATGAACTATTGACTTCTTTCTATTACTATCCCCACTTGTACGACAAGAACATGGACCATCGGTTTCCCACTCTCTACATTCAAAGCATCTTATCCTTCCTTTTTCCCATGGATTAGATATTTCGATGAAAGCAGAGAGAACCCGCGTTCTTTCTATAGGTCGGTGATTGACTAATTTTTAACCATTGCCCTTCCTTTCTTTTTGCCTTGAATGTTTCGAGGAAAGGACTGTGCCTCCCGCCTTCTTTGTATAGGTGGGCGCTTGTCTAATTCCTAAGAGATTTCCTTACTCTTATTTTCCTCGTCGTTTCCAGGAGAGGACTGAACTCGTCTGTAGTTTGGTCTATTTAATTCATTCTACCCTTTCAGGTTCTTTCTATTACTTATCCCACCCTCTAGCTACATGGACTATTGGTTTCTCGGAGATGCTCAACAACTTTCACAATAAAAAAAAAATCGTAAAATTAAAAAAATAATAATCTCTTTAAAAGAGTGGCCGACAGAATCAGTCTGTAAACGAAATCGAATCCAACCATGACTGGATTTGTCTTTTCCAAAGCATTTTCCGTCCCTTTTCCCTCGGAAGTTTTAGACGAAAGGAGATAACCCACCTTATTCTTTGTACAGGTCAGGGATTGTCTTATTTCTAGTCGTTTCGCTCTCTTTTCTTGCCTTGGATGTTTCGAAGAGAGGACGGAGCCTTCCTCCCTACTCTTATTTTCCCCGTTGTTTCGAGGAGAGGGCTGAACTCGCCTGCCGTGTGATATATTTAATTCTTTGCCCTTCCGTCAACATAAACTCATAATTGCAATCAAATCCTAATCGCCCTGCTCTCTCTTTCTATTTTTTTTAACGGGTGTGTAACGTTTGAGTTGGAATCAATGGCGTCTTCTTCGTCATCTCAACAGCAAAATCAGGAATTTAATGCTTTCTCTGGCAAAAGAAGGACGGTTTGTGAATCTTCAAGATTGTTTGACGTGTTCATCAACCACAGAGGCCCCGATGTCAAACAAACTCTTGCTATTCAGCTTTACAATTCCCTTGAGCAGTTGGGAATACGGGCGTTTCTTGATTCCCAAGAGAAGCAACTTGGGGACTCGTTTCCTTCCACTATTGAGACAGCTATCTGCTCTGCTTCGGTACACGTAGCCATCTTTTCTAAAGGATACGCAGACTCAGCTTGGTGTTTGGCTGAGCTGGTTCTCATGTTACAAAGCCAGGCCAAAATTATCCCCCTGTTTTATGGGGTGAAGCCTTCTGATCTCCGCCACATAGAGAAGGGAGTATACGCTGATGCGTTCAATAAACATGAAGAGAAGGGCAGGTACCTGGAGAAGCTTAACGAGTGGAAGGAAGCCCTTCAGTCTCTTTCACTTATAGCCGGTGAGGAAATTAACAGGTAATATTCTTGTAATTTTGGTGGTTGTATCTCATATAATTTTTTTGTTCTTTTCTAATTCTGTTTAAACAATTTTCTCACGGAATCTTCCTTTTATGGTATAAAGTTTCAGTGACTGGCAATGCCAAAACATAGTAGCAGCTGTGCAAAAGGAAGTACAAAGGAAAATACGTTTACATGTTGCTCAATATCCAGTGGGGCTTAACAGTCTTGTGAAAGATTTTGAAAGGCGTTCCCTTGAAGATCTTGTACAAGATTTTGAAGACCAGTGCGGGTTGAAGGAAAGGAAGGATAAGGTTAAGGTAGTTGGCATTTTCGGCATGGGTGGATCGGGGAAGACAACCCTTGCCAAAGAGTTGTTTAATCGAAAGAAGTCGAAATATCATAGACCAAGCTTTTTGTTTGATGTGCGAGAAGCGTCTGAGAGAAGAGAATTACCTTCTTTGCAACTTCAGCTTCTCAAAGATCTCTTCGACAGAAATCTGAGTTTTAGAAGTATAGAAGAAGGAACAAGCTATCTCAAAGAGAGTTTACAAAAGAGCCATGACGATAAAACGTTTTTACAAAAGAGCCATGACGATAAAACGTTCCTAATTGTTGTAGATGACATCGATCATGTAGAGCAGTTAAATGCTCTACTGGTCATGGATATCTTAAATAAATTGGGTAATAGTCTGGTTATCGTCACAACCCGTGACGTTGGGGTGCTTATAAGCGCAGGGATTACTCATGGTTATCGTTTAAAAGGAATGGATAGAAATTATGGGAGCGAACTCCTCTGTTGGCATGCCTTTGACCGACCCGATCCGCCTAAGGGGTACGAGGAGCTGGTTAATTCCTTCGTAGATGTGTGTGGAGGGTTACCTCTGTCTCTTCAGGTTTTGGGCAGGCACGTTCATGGTAGAAGTAAGGATTATTGGAGGTCAGAATTGATCGAAGTTAAAAAGACGCTGCCTCGGGACATACAGCAAAGACTGAGAATAAGTTTTGACGCATTGAATGCTGAAGAAAAACAGGTTTTCTTGGATATTGCTTGTTTTTTCGGGGGCAGAGAGCAGAGTATATCCGAAAGAGTATGGGAGGGATCAGGATGGAACGCTCAACATGCACTGCAAACACTTAGAGACAAGTGTCTTGTAGAAGAAAGAGATACATATTTACGAAGTAGAGATGGGTGTCTTGTAGAAGAAAGAGATATATGTTTCCGAATGCATGACCACCTGATGGACTTGGGAAGAGAAATAGCACTTGAGCTCAGCCCTCCTCATCGCCTGTGGCGTCCTCAAGATCTAAACTATTTGGTATGCTTGTTACCCTCCAGATTTCTCCTTAGTATTGTAATATTAGAAATCTTAACTTGTTTCAGAAATATTTACTAAAAAACTGAGTTGCTTCTATGTATGCAGGAAACAATTGGTTTCAGAAATATCCTCACCAAAACCAATGTCAGGTGTTTCCATTCCATTTTTGACCAGTCCATGAACTCTCACGTTACATTCTTCTTAGGCCTGTCAGACATTTGTGTTGAGACGTCAGCTTCCTTACTATGGCTCAAGCTTGAGGGCTGTCGCCCGAATCAACCAATGAAGAGAATTCCTTCATGGATTCCTCTTCAAAGTTTGAATTGTTTGAAAATCAATCGTGGACCATTTAAAACGTTGTGGAAGAATCGCGAACAGGTATTTTGATCTTCTCAGTCAAAAACTAAATCTCCTTCAGGCTATTTTTTTAATCATTGAGAGCTTTACGCAAATTCATCTTTGAATTTCAGGCACCCTCCCAGTTGAAGTATCTTGATATTACAGATAGTAAATATTTGAAAAGTGTATCAGGAATATCTAATCTTGCAAAGCTTGTACTGTTGAATATTAAGCAATGCCCAAAGCTCAAGGAGTTAGCTCTTGGTCATCTTAGCTGTCTGGAAAGGATCACGATTGTAGATTGTAAACATTTGAAAGGTGTGTCAGGAATATCTAATCTTGCAAAGCTTGTAAAACTGGAAATTTCTGGTTGTGGGAAGCTAGAGTTAAAATGCTTGTGCCTCAATGGTATGAAGTGTTTGGAGAGCATAACATTAGATAGAAATGTAAAGGTGAAATATTTTATGTTGGATGATTGCCAAATTTTGCAAACAATAAAATTTGGTTGTGAAGAGCTTGTAAAATTGAACATTCGGGATTGTCCGAAGCTTAAGGAGTTGCCAGATTTTAGAGGTCTAGGTTGCGCGGGGAGGATTATAATTGATGGATGTGGGAAGCAATATCTTCGAGCGTATGGCTGTCCAAAATTGAGAAGTGTGTCTGGTAACTTAGAGGTTACAGGGTTGTACATTAGCGATTGTCCTGAGCTTGAGGAGTTGAGTCTTTCCGGTTTGAACTGCTTGGAGAAAATTGAGATTAACTATTGTAAGAAGCTACAGAACATTACTCTGCCAACAACACTCATCAGTCTGTCTATACGAAGCTGCAGAGATTCGCAAAGAGTAGCAAGAACCGGTGATCTTACAAAGCTTAAAAGGTTGTACATTGTTGATTGCCCTGAGCTTGAGGAGTTGCCAAGTCTTTCCAGTCTGAACTGCTTGGAGAAAATTGAGATTGACTATTGTAATAAGCTACAGAGCATTACGCTGCTAACAACACTCGTCAGTCTGTCTATACGAAGTTGCAGAGATTTGCAAAGAGTAGCTGCAACCGGTGACCTTACAGAGCTTAAAGAGATTTTCATTAAAAAGTGTCCCAAGCTTAAGGAGTTGCCGAGTCTTTCCAGACTAAGCTGCTTGGAGCAAATAGTGATTGACTCTTGTGAGAAGGTGGAGAACATAGCAGGTATCGAAGAGTTGCATTCATTGATAAGTATGCAACTTTTTCACTGCAGCACTACAGCGATTCAGAATTGGGTTCCCAGGTTGAAGGTATTGATTTCGAGACTCCTTTTAACACCCAATTGTAATTCTCGTGTTGAAGGAAGAATTGTTTTATTTTCATTATTCCACATCTCACAAGATAGTATATATTTTCGCAAAGTAATGCTTGAAGTGATCTTTAACTGAAAATAATTTACCATAAAGAACTGAGCATGTTGTCTTTTATTTCAGACTGTGCAGTCAGATTATACCCTTGTGATCGGAAGAGCAGTGGATGGAGCGGAATCAACTTTAGAAGAGCATCTGTTTTATGACGCTGATATTGATGCTGATGCAATCATTGAAATTGGTGCTGAAAACAGCTACGAGTTGGAAAAATGTCGAGTATTAAGTAAAGTTATTGTATGCATTGTGGTTGTGGTTGACAGCTCTACTTCGGTAGAGGATATAAACGAATCACTTCCGCAAGGTCCCTCCTGCTATGACAACAGACTTCAAGTGCGTCATGGAGAAGGGATAATTCTAATGGTGGCACCATATGGTTGTTGGAGTTACTATTATCAGTATTATATGGTAATTGAAAATGTTCTAAAGAGGTTCGGAATAATGAAGAAGGGGTTTCTGATAGAGGTCAAGAAAGATGAAGAGTGGAAAGGTGTGCAAGTGTTGCAAACAATTATTGATAGGTTATATCATTTATGAAGGGAGTTTTTTTTTTCGTTTGTCTTTTCAAATTGTAAAGGTGTAGATTCATTCCGTAAGTTAGAAGGACAATATTTTTAAAGGCTTCTTTTGTCTCTTATATTTAGAATTGATTATTTATATATTTGTGTGATTTATTATCATGTTTGTCAATTAAAAAACATTTGCATTCTTTTTATATATGGAATAATCAAAGAAATATATTCATTCTAGGAGTATGTAGAAAGGAAATGAATAGCAACATTTAGATTATGTGTTTAAAATGAGTAATAATCTAATTTCTAGGTGAATTGTCGACTTTTTTTTGCATTTATTATCAAAGTTATTAAATCAACATCCTCACAATAGTTTGACAAGGTGGAAAATAGTGGAATTTTATCAATTGCAAGTCATCAAACATGCTTTCCCATTTTTAGAGCTAAAGCACAATGATCCACTACTGGATTACAAAAAGAACAAGGCATAATTACGATAACAGTTGGGTTTCTAGTAGAGGATTAAGTTAATGATTATGAGCTAGATTCATATTGATGAACTTGACTTAGAGTGGAGTATTTGAAAATAATATTTTGACTTTGACCCTTATTGGTGATTGTTTTAGAGCTTTTCAAATCATCTTAATTTCTAAGTCTTCATCAGTTGGCATTCATTCATTACTCAGAGAGCTAAATGATCTTGATCCTCTTATGTACTTTTTATATATAATGATTGTACGATTTTCTAAATTTCTAGGATTTGATCCATACCATTCCATTCCAACTACTCTTTCATCTAGGTTTATTGTGTTTTTTTTATATATTTTGTTGATTAGTCTTGGATGAGGGATTCTATTTTTCCCTTCTCATTTTGGTGAACTCAATTAAGACCATATAAACTAGCTTTCTTTTAAGATATTACAACTTTTTAAATATATAATTATTTTTTATTATATATTAGAGTTAACTCTTCCCACACATTTTATATCTAATTTATGATTGATGTTTAGAACTATAATAGATTGCATCTTACTTTTTGTGTCACTTGATTTACCCTCTTAAGGTTGCACACTTTTGTTGTATATCCTTGTTAACCCTATACCCTTCAATAAAGCCTTAATTACAATATGGATTCTCACAATGCTTTATCCTTAACTTCTATCCATGCTTAAAAACTTGGTTTTGACATTTTTTTTCTTTTTGATATTTGATCACATTGTCCTTGTTTCTCTCATGAAATTTTGTCATATGGAAGAGATCACTTTGTTTATGGAATCATTATATGACCACATGCTTTTTCCTTTCTTTAGGGATTTTCTTGTCATATTTCCCTCTTTATTGAAAACCCTTAATTCACTCCATGATTTTCATGTATTACATGCTTCCTTGGAGAGTGCTAGTGCCATGCATGCAAGTTTAATTCTACTTATAATAATCATAAAAAGAAAAATATTTGAAGGAAAATTCTCTTTTTAAAATTATTTCTTATCATTTCCATTCATTATGTTTCTCTCTTTATATTTAATCTTCTATTAATTTTTGTTTTTAATGATTTTATGTTTTTCATTATGCATGCCTCTCCTTCTCCTTCCTCTTCTATTAACCTATATCTACAATCTATATCATATTTTTCCCTCATCTTGATGTTGGATTTGTTGGACTCAGGGAACACTGAGAGAGGGGGGATGAATTAGTGTTCAACAATATTTAAACTTCAATTTGAATCATAAATCATCCACAACATTAATACTGAAATAAACATGCAAGCATATTAAAGAAACAATCAGATCACCATAACACCAAGATTTTTACGTGGAAATGCTATTAGGGGAAAAACCATAGTGGAGATTAATCCATAATTTATATACTCTATTAAAAGTATGAAGAAAAAGGAATGCACATGCATTCAAGCACACTGCCTAGAGCTCATTGCTTAAAATAAGGAAGGCTCACTGCCTTACAAAATGTTTGTGATTACAACAAAAGGGTGAACTGAGAAGATAGCATCTACAAATGCCTAGTATCAATTTCGGTGAAGCTCATGTATCAAATTTTGGACCTTCTATCTTATTCTGCACTTCTCTCTGCTCTACCTTAATTTGTTTAACAGAGTCTTCTTCTGTACAAGCAAAATTCACTCAATTGATCTTTTGATATTCGCACATACATCTACTTTTCTTTTCACACTTACTTATGTCATTCACACACAAAATGAATTTCTTGAAGTCACATATATATCCGCCAACAAGAATTCAATTGCTATATGTCGGCTTCAAATAAAATAAAAAATATTCTCCATATGTCAGCTCAAATCATGAGCAATCTTAAATGTGCATCCATATAAGTCAGCAAAACCATAGCTAGGACCTAAAACAAAATAACCAACACAAGAAAGAATTAATTGATTACTCCTTATACATCCGCGACATGCTATATTCACTAAGTAATCCATAATGAGCACATAAACAAAAAAATTATTCTATTGGATCTCTTAACTCGTACATCGATTAATGAAACATCACAAAACTTATCAATAGGATAACATATATGCTCAACAATCTATCTCAGGGATCCACAACTCAAACTGATGATCTGGTGAAGCATACAAATCAACTAACTAACCAGATACCATGTTCTTTTTGCTTTCTACTAGTAGAACATTGTTCTCTACATTTCCTACCAATATGAGCAAATCCTGATTTGCAGACCAAAATAATGACATAGGTTGCCATCAATGACAACACTAGGAGCCATATGCCAACAACCTCCCCCTTTGGCATTGATGACAACACTTTGTGAAAAATGACTAAGTGTCGAAACCAGTGATATGTTGCCAAAGTTTCAAAACACAACTTTCTTGTAAAACACTGCCCCCCCTTAGAATGTCAAGGCATTTTTCATTGTACTCTCTCCCACTTTGACATCAATGACAAAAAAAATTATTGCTCTCTCTCTCTCCCTTTGCTAAATTAGAAAATGGATCAAAATTTGAAGAACTACAACAACTACACAAGTCAAAAAGTTATTTTATACTATCTTTCATTTTTGGAAGAAATTTCTTCCAAGCATCTACTACAATCCCAATTATTATGATCAAGCTGTTGTTTTCTAATGTCCAGTTGATGATCTGGATGAGGGATTCCACTATTGTAATCACTTCTTCTAACTTTTCTCCTTTCCTCAAAACCTCAATTAGCTGCTCCAATCTACATTTAGTTAAATCCTTCACTTTCTAGAAAGTGTCCATAAGAGTGTTTCTAGCAACATGAACTTTTGCATGCTCAGTCTGCAACTCATGAATCCTTTTCTTTACTGTACCTTCTTGGTCTTGAAACATGTTATAATCTTGACTAATTTTGTTCAACTCACTTTCAATCTGCTCTAGCTTGTCCTTGTATCTTCAGATTTTGGAGACTTGTGTGCCAGAGGAGTGTCATCAACAAATTCTAGTGCCCTTTTCTGCTTCCTTTCTATTTTACCGAAAGAAGATCCAACTTCAAGTGCTTTTTCCAGAATGGAAATGCTAGTTTCTCCAAACATCCTTAGCAACTCTTTAAAGAAATTTGCATACTCTTTCTCACAATTTATCAAAGTAATAAAATGTTCAAAAAATTTCTTACAAATTGGTTCATTCTCCTTCCACACCACATTATTATTCTGAGGCAAGAAATTCAAAAAATACATCATGATACATATGATCAAAGTACCAAACCTGAAGCGGTAATTTGCATCCTTGGTTAGTTGCACATTTTCCATCAATTGATCTTTTAGCATACTGCATAGGTCAAAGTCTTGATCCTCCATTATCATTTTATGAGACATGTAAGCTGCACCTACCGAGGTTGTGCGTTCCCTATTTCTGAAGAAAATTTTGTATGAAATTCCATGTGCAATGTACCTTGTTATCAGATCTTTGATTGTTGAAATTACTAGTGCCCTTTGATCTCCTATCACTTTGGTTAGGGTTTTGACTTCCTTGTTCTGAATCAACTTCTTTTTCGGAATGTCCCCAACATTGCATTGACCAATTAAATTTCTAATCACATCATTTGAAATAAGATATGGTTTATCCAAGGTTAAAATGTCCCCATTCAATCTATTCAAGATAAACCTGACCATTTCCACATTGTCGAAATAAGGAAACTCATTCCAAATGTCCAAAATTCTATGTTTCACACCTTTAAGCCACTTCAATTCATCGACCGACAACATATTTCTCACATCCCTAATCTTTCTACTACTATATTAATCCAGATTCACAATTCCTTTGATTTGCTTCACTTTTCTTTCTATAATGAACAAGTTTTTCTATCGAGCAAAAAATTTGAAATTCTACAAGCAACTGAAATACCTGATGAAATCGCTACCAAATTTACTTGACTCCTTCGAAATTCTACTACATATTCTCTCCTTTTGTTCTCCTTCAATGCAAGGTGACATATGAGGGTTCCAAATACCCTTTTATAACTTCATGCACCTAACCTTTTTACGGCACATTAAATGTTTTTCTTTAGGAGTTCTGGTAACTCTATTTTCTCATACAGCAAGAGAAGAATTCATTTGCGGACCTTCCAGGTCTTGATTTTTTGCATAAGTTATCACAGACATATTTCTAGACTGATAGCACAACTACTAAAAATTTCTTGCATTCTGATACCAACTACTAACAAGGGGATAAAATATTTTTCTTGAAAAAATCCCCCTAGGCCAATGGCTTGAGATCAATTTCTAGAGGAATTACTGGAGGTTGCTTTCGGTATGGGCTTATTTCATTCATTAGATTCACTCTTCTTTATCCATGTTTTCTTCATCTAATCTCTTATTTCTTCCACAGTCACTTTTCTTTTTCCTTTATCATCTTTCTATGAAATTCTTCCTTTGTATATACCAGATCTCTTTTATCCATGTTTCTATTCTTGTAGAATCTTGCAATGCGACCAAATCTGTTACAAATGTAGCACACCAGATTTATTTGTCTAGACCATTCATTCCATTGATTTCCTCTTGATCTGCATTGATTAGTAACATGCCCAAATCTTCCATAGGTGTAGCATTTGACATTCCTTACACTGACATACATACTTCTGCATTCAATTGACTTATGACCAAACTTATTACAATTAAAAGATTGACTGGGAAATGATGGACTGCTTGAATTTATTTTACTTCTACACTGAGAAGCCATATGACCAAATTTATTACAAGTAAAGCAATAACCATTAAATTTCTGAGCATTGGGTTGTCTTACCAGATATCTTCTACCTTTGTTCATCTGAATTTTCTGTCTGGAATCCTTATGTTCAAATCTAGAGCTTTCACCTTTCTCATAACCAAGGCCTCGCTTATCATTTGCATCCTTCTGTCATTTAGTCAGCTCATCAAGCTTAGTAGAGATAATCCTAAACTTCTCCTTGTACTCATTTGTAGTAGTGAGTTCATCTCTGAGAATAACTATCTATCTTTCAAGCTCTTGTTCATTATTTCTGGATTGTTGCAATTCAATTTCTAGCTGAATGAATCCACTATTAACTTTGTTGCATTCCTTAGATTTTTCTTTTAAGGATTGGTCCAGATTCTCCTCATTCTTCTTCCTTTCTTCAATTTCCTTAGTTAGCTTCATCTCCACATACTCCATCTCAAGCTTTAGAGTAGCATTATTCCTAGAAAGTTTTTCACATTCTTTAGTTATTTCTTTTAGGGTCTGATTCAGGTGGACATCTTCTAAGATTTTATTTTCTTTCTACTTTAGCTGATCACAAATTTCCTTCCTTTTTTCTCTTGACTCTTTGATTTTATCCTTTAATGATTGAATGAATTTTTCAGCATCCACAAGATTTTCTTTTAATTCCATGAATTTTTCTTTAGACTGATCAAGATCATCAAGTGCCACCATAAGTTGTTGTTGAAGACCACCAGAGTCCATTGCAATCCAAGATCCACCTCAAGCTATTAAGCTTCCTGTAGAGGAACCTACTTTGATACCAATTGTTGGACTTAGGGAACACTAAGAGGGGGGTGAATCAGTGTTCACCAATATTTAAACTTCAATTCGAATAATAAATCATCCACAACATTAATACTGAAATAAACATGCAAGCATATTAAAGAAACAATCAGATCACCATAACACCAAGATTTTTATGTGGAAACCTTGTGATGGGAAAAACCGTGCAGTGGAGATTAATCCACAATTTATATACTCTGTTAAAATTATGAAGATAAGGGAATTCACATGCATTCAGGCACACTACCTAGAGTTCACTGCTCAAAATAAGGAAGGCTCACCACCTTACAAAATGTTTGTGATTACAAAAAAGGGGTGAAATGAGAAGATAGCATCTACAAATTCCTGGTATCAGTTCCAGTGAAGCTCATGTATCAAATTCTAGACCTTCTATCTAATTCTACACTTCTCTCTACTCTGCCTTAATTTGTTTAACAGAGTCTTCTTCTGCACAAGCAAAATTTTCTCAACTAATCTTTTGATATTCGCACACACATCTGCTCTGCTCTTCACACTTATTCCATTCACACACAAAATGAATTGCTCAAACTCGCATATATATCCGCCAGCAAGAATTCAATTGCTATATGCTAGCATCAAATAAAATACAAAATATTCTCCATATGTTAGCTCAAATCATGAGCAATCTTAAGTGTGCATCCATATAAGTCAGAAAAACCATAGCTAGGACCCAAAACGAAATAACCAACACAAGAAACAATTAGAAAATTACTCCTTATACATCCACGACATGCTATATTCACTAAGTCAGCCACAATGAGCACATAAATAGAAAAATTATTCTACCAGATCTCTTAACTCATACACCAATTAATGAAACATCACAAAACTTATCAATAGGATAACATATATGCTCAACAATCTATTTCAAGGATCCACAACTCAAACTGATGATCCGGTGAAGCATATAGATCAACTAACTAACTGGATACCTTGTTCTTTCTACTTTTTGCTAGTAGAACATTGTTCTCTACATTTCCTGCCGGTATGAGCAAATCCTGATCTGTGGACCAAAATAATGACTTAGGTTTCCATCAATGACAACACTAGAATCCATATGCCAACAAGATTATAGATTGATCCAAAAGATTGACACAAAAACTAAACACTCATCTACCAAAAACTTTCAAACTAATTACAATAGATTGTAGAAAGATAATGTGTTTGATTTTATTCATACATAAAATAAAATAGATGATGTTTCTACAATCCACTGTATGTATGGAATATCATTATGGAGATTTGCAATAGAATGGTTGCACATTCTAAGGGCTATTAGATACATTTGTGATGGTAAATCAAATGGTGCATGTTATTTTAGAAATAGATTTTCACTTTAATTTTTAAGAATTCTCAAGAGCATGCTACATGACCTTATAACATTACTAACAAACCATAAAGTATTAGGATGAGTGGGGTCACCAACATAAAGTATTGTTGTGGGCCAATAAAAAAGGACCCAATTATTGGCATGGACTAATGGTGAGGATTCATGCATAATTCTTATTTGCAACATTGAGAAGCCACAAAAATCATTAGATATTTATGTGATTTGGCTTGGTTGACAACACATATGCCATGATACTTGAATTTCATACTAGGCCACACTAAAAAAATCAAAACTACAAAATTGGAAGGATGGGGATGATGCACTAATGTTATGGGGAATTATTCTTTAAACACAAATAAGGTAGAGGGAATCTACCACTTGTAGTGAATCATTCACTATAGTGATCATCCATAGAAGAAATATGTTAACATTATTACATTGTGGTAGCTGGATACAGTTAACCAAACCAATCGTATATAGTTAACTAATTCGCCCACCAACCACTCACCTTCTTTGTTTGTTTAAATATATTCCACTCACCTTCTTTGTTTTTATAAATATATTGCTATTCATGAGTAATATATTAAGTCTTATAATCTTCATATGGTATCAGAGCATAACTATTGTGGCCTATATAGTGAGCAATGGAAGAGACCTATGACCGATGTTAGAAGAGAATACGAAAATGGTGATGAGTAGGTAATGAGAAGGACATGAGTTGAGAACCAAATCTAAGTTGGAATATTCTCTATAGGGAGTGCCATCACTTGTGGTGGACGAGTACATTGAAGTAGAGGCAAGCAGAGAAACCATTATAGGACAAAGCGTGAGTATATAGATGAGAATGCAAGATTAAATTATATTCTATCATTTATTAGCAAATGTTGAATATAGGTTTCCTCAAAAGGAAAAATCGATGTGAAAAGGAGGAATAAAACAAAATAGTGATTTATTCCATAGTGCATGATTGGTTCTATTAGTGTGTGTTGGAAATATTTATTGTTGAGTCTCTTTACATCAACCCCTAGCTCACCTACATGTCATGAGCCTTTTTCTTCAACAACGAGTTTCTTGTTTTTCCCCTGACTTCAGAATTGAATGTGGTAGGTAGATTCAAATTTGAGTGGGAATTTTGTGAAGACAAAAGGAATGAATGAATGAATGTAGTTAGTTTTTGCAGTAGCAAGAAGTGAGCAACAAGTAGCAAAAAGAGAAATTGCAGCAGCAACAAACAATGTTTTGAGAACATTTTGTAGAGTGTTTGCAGTGAGCAGCTAAAAGCTCCTAATTGCTCAGTGTTTTCTAGGAGCAACAGATAGCTCCAATCGAATAGAAGGAAAGAGAGCTCTGAGAAGCTCCTAATAGTGTCTGAATTTGTGGGTGTAGCTCCAGATTGCTGCAAGTTTAGTTTATAATCAGTATTTTGTAGTTTCCAATCTGAAAGCATTTTGTAATAGTTGGCAACAACCACCACCATTTAATGGACAAAACTATGATGTTTGGGTAAAGAATATGAATACCATAATGGTTGCAAATGATTTGTGGGAGTTTGTGATAAGTGGTTCAATGATGTGACTAATCCAACAACATATGTTCTCACAAACAACCAGAAGACCTAGTTGAAGGAGTTGAGGAGGAAAGATGCAAAAGCATTGAGTCTGATTAAAGTAGCCTTGATAGAGGCCATTTTTCCTAGAATAACAATAGCTAAATATGCAAAGGAAGCTTGGGAAATCCTCCAAACTAGCTACAAAGGGACTAATAAAGTCAGATTAGTGAAGCTTTAGATGCTTCGAAGAGAGTTTGACTCTCCAAATGAAGGGCAATGATTCCATCTCATACTTTCACATAAGACTCTTAGGTTTGATAAACTAGTTGAGAGTGAATGGAGAATTCATGGAAGACTAGAGGACTGTGGATAAAATCCTTAGAAGTTTACCTACTAAGTTTGATGTAGTTGTGATTTCCATTGAAGAGGAAAATGACCTATCAACATTGTTCATTGATGAGTTGATGAGTTCTTTGTAAACCCATGAGCAATGCCTTAATAGGTCTGCAAGTTCTTCCCAAGAGAAATCATTCAAAGCTCAAGCCAATGAAAGAGGTAGGGGGAGAGATAGAAATAGCTTTGGATGTGGTAGAGGCAAATCTGGACATGGAAATGTTGGAGAAGATAGCTCAAGATGAGCACACAACCAAGAGGGAGCAAGCAGCTCTCAATCCAGCTTTGGACAAGCCAAGAAGAACAACAAATCAAGTCAAAAGGATGACAAGAGCAATATTGAATGCTACTATTTCCATAAGTTTGACCATTATGCAAGTGAGTGTTGGAAAAATTAGTGTGATCATTCCAAGCAAAGTACAAATGTGGCTAATGAAAAAGTGGTTGAAGGTAATCAATAGAAGGCCTTCATCATGTGCAACATTGTTGAGCAAGGAACTAGATGAGTTATGGTTTTTAGATAGTGGCTGTAGTAACCACATGAGTGGTAATGAAAGTTTATTTTCTTTCATTGGTAAGAATGTTAAATCTGAAATAAAAATGGAGAACAATGAAATAGTTCCAATTGTGGGAAAGGGGTTTGTTATTTTTTGAACCAAGCATGGTGAAAAGGAGATTGATGATGTTTATTTTTCCCCTAGTATAAAGCACAAGGGTGATCCCACAATAGTGGTTTACAATTTTTGGCCAAATTGGACACTGAAATAAGTTTTTCAAACTAAATCTTTACTTTTGGGCACATATAGCAGCTAAACCGTGAGGAATTTGAAGATGATGCAAACTAGAGTTTCGTGACATTTTGTCTGTAGATTCAAAATGTATATTTTTCAAAAATTTTGGAATTAGATTGCACTTATTTTTCCATTTCCTTCGAAAACTAGTTTTTTTCAGAAAACAACATTTTTAATGAGTGATGCTCATCATATAATGCATAACTTTTTTCCATGAAGGATAAAATTCTAATTCTTTCGAATTTAGATTTGTAACTCTAATATCTAGTGCTTCCACTTGGTTAGATAGTGTTTTATTGAATATTTTTTCCATAATCAAGTTTCAAAGTCAAAGCAATTACAATTCAGACATAGGCAGACCGTATAATGTGTAACTTCTTTTGCATGTGTCGAAATTCATTTTTTTTGTTGTTGGATCAAGGACTTCAATATCTGGCACACTCATATTTTTCAATTTTTTTATAATCTACTATTTTCCACATTGCAGAATAGAGAGCTTGATTTTCAGTGAAAAAACTATGTTTAATAAAACTAAAAACATAAATACATAATAAAACCAAAACATATTAAAATTATAATCGTTGGATAGCTCATTTTGAGGACTACCTGATTCCAGTTGGGTTTGTGAAGTCTCCTGCATTTTCATCCTCAACCTGAACTTCAAAGGGAAAAAATTATGATTTGTTTGGTGCCAGAGAGTAGAAAAGGTGGGAAAAGGGTGGTTCGCTTGAACCAGGGAGTTCGAGCGAACCAGGGTTCATTCAAACCCCTTTTCAAAAGAGGGTTTTCATTGTGATTTTTTGGCAGGATGGTGGGAACTTGCATTAAATGGGTTCACTTGAACCCAAGTTCTAGGGAACCCTCTTTTGGTTCATTTGAACCTATTAGTTCGCTCAAACTCCCAAAATGAAATTTTTTGGCATGGGGCCATTTTTTTCAACTTTTCCTTTGTCACTCCAATTGTAAACCACTTTTATGGATTCACCCACAATCTGATGAGTATTGGACAACTAACCCAAAAAGGATACAAAGTTTTTATGGAGAAGGGTGAATGCATCATTTATGAGAAGGATAAAAGTAAGAAAATAGTTGCAGCGGTGTCAATGATGAAGAATAGGATGTTTCCATTGAGGGTGGAAAGGTGTTTCTGAACTTAGTTTGTAGTTGCAAGGAAATGTATAGTAGTACATGAGCAACCAACCTTCAAGACCTTTCCAAGATTTGGTATCTCAGGTATGGACACTTAGGCTATGTTGGTTTGAGTATTTTGTCAAAGAAGGGTGTGGTTGGAGGTTTACCAACCACTGTAGAGCCTAGTGGTAGATGTGAAGCTTGCATTTTAGGCAAAAAACATAGGAATCCTTTTCAATTAGGCAATTCTAGAAGGGCAAGAGCACCATTGGAGCTGGTGCACATTGATTTGTGTGGCCCTATGCAAGTAATTTTTGTTGGTAAGAGCCAATATTTTATGACCTTCATAGATGAAATCTACAGCTGTAAGACATGGGTTTATTTTTTACAGCATAAATCTAAAGCTTTTGACAAGTTTGTAGTGTTTAAAGCCCAGGCTGAAAAGAAGAGTGGACATTTCATCAAGGTCCTAAGATCAGATCGAGGGGGAGGGTATACCTCCAATCAATTTGTAAATTTTTGCAAGCGACATGGCATTAAGAAGGAGCTAACAACAACCTATACTTCACAGAAAAATGGAGTGGCTAAGAGGAAAAATAGAACCATCGTGGAGATGGCAAGAAGCATGCTCAAAGCTAAGGGACTCCTAAATGAATTTTGGGGTGAAGTTTTAGCAACAATAGTGTACTTGATAAATAGGAGTCCTACAAAGGCAGTTTTTGGCAAGATTCCACAAGAGGCATGGAAAAAATGCAAGTGGACCATTGAGCACTTGAGGGTGTTTGGTTGTGTGGCATATGCACTTGTGCCAAAAGATAAGAGACAAAATTTGGATAACAAGGGTGAGAAGTGAATCTTCACGGGCTATAGTGAAGAGTCCAAAGCCTACATGTTGCATAATCCCATCACCAAGAAAATTGTCATCAGCAAAAACATGGAGTTCTTAGAGGATGAGGCATGGGATGGCTTGATAGTTTATAACAGCTCAGAACTGCTCCTGAAGAAAAAGAAAAAGAACAAGAAGTGCAGTAAGATGAGCCTGTAGTTGCTCCTGATAGCTCTAAACCAACTCCGAACTACTCCCGACAACTCCTGATGTAGGTAGATAGTCATAGACAGCCATAGAATTGGCCATAGAGAGCTCCTAATAGCTCCTGATAGCTCCTAATAGCTCCTGACATGAGAAAACAAAAAGGAAAGCAACCACAAATAGCCAGAGGTTTGGCTCTTGAGAGCTCGCTAAAGCTTCGAATAGGGTCTGTTGAGAAAAGCAACAATAGTAGTGAAAATTCAAACCCCACTCTCACCTCCCTAATACTACTTGAAATACCAAGAGTCTAAGGGAGATCTACCAAAATAAAAGGTATAATGAATAATTTGATGAGAGTGTGAATTTTGCATTATTTTCTCATAGTGATCCAATTTATTTTGAGGATGTTGTAAAAGAAAAGAAATGGTGTGAAGCCATGGATGAGGAAATAGATGCAATAGAGAAGAATAAAACATGGGACCTAACTAATTTTCCTCCCAACAAGCAAGTAATTGGAGTGAAATGGGTCAATAAGACCAAAAACAATGTTGATGGAAGAATAGAGAGACATAAGGCAAGATTAGTTGTCATGGGATACAAATAGCAGTTTGGGAGAGATTATGATGATACATTTGATCTTGTAGCAAGGATGGAAACCATGCGGGCAGTTATAGCAATTACAGCCTAGTACAAGTGGAAGGTGTTTCAAATGGATGTGAAGTCTGCCTTCTTGAATGGAGTGTTGAAAGAAGAGGTATATGTGGAGCATCCACTTGGTTATGAAGTTTCAAGTTAAAAAAATAAGGTATACAAGCTGAAGAAAGCTCTTTATGGGATGAAGCAAGCTCCACAGGCATGGTACAACAGGATTGAGTCATATTTGTTGATCAATGACTTTAACAAAAGTGATGGTGAGCCCACTCTTTACATCAAGATAGTTGATGGTAAGGTTTTAATTGTTGTCTTGTATGTTGATGATTTACTTTTCACTAGGGATGATGATTTCCCAATTGTTGATTTTAAAGAGGCCATAAAAAGAGAGTTTGAAATGATAGACTTAGGTCCCTTGAGGTATTTTCTAGTCATAGAAGTAAAACAAATGCATGATGGTATTTTTATCTCTC